>BSBK01009619.1:0-541774 GCA_027943335.1 Chamaecyparis obtusa | reverse complement strand
AATCATACAATTATCAATATATAAATCATGTCTAATCTCAAGTATAACAAGTAACATCATTAGAGTAAGTAACACATCTAACCCCTTTAGGTGATTATAATTAAACCTAAGGTAATCTTAAATATTAATAGTGAGCATAGAATCATAGAAGCATATAAGTCTATTAGGTGATCCTTTTAGCATTAAGGTCCTAAACTATCAGTGACACACATGAAGATGTATAGGAACATACCTATGCAATATTATTGAATAGTTGTAATTTGGAATCATCTCTATTTGTGTATGTATGTGGGGAAAATGTAAGATTCACTCCTAAATCCAAATTCCCATAGGAGAGATCCAATTTGATCAACCAAGAGGTTAACACACAATCGAATCAATCTATGAAGAATATGAAAGAAAGAATAAATCCTATACTTCTCTATAGTTGGATCAAGCTTGAAATCTGAATAATTGAAGTGCAAATATTAACCTTGAATTAGGGAAGATCTGGAAAATGTTGATTTCTGGCTTCTGTATGAACTTTTTGAAGATTCCATCACCTACTCTAGACTGGAAATGTCAAGGCAGACAAAAACCCAGAAATCTTTTCTCAAATTCACACAGGTTGACTTTGACCTTTTAAAAGGTCAAAGACCACATTATTTATTTGAAGTCCGATTCTGATTCTATTCACAGATCCTGAATGATTGTCAAAAAGGGTATCTGAATTCTCTCTCAGATCTGAGATTTCACACCTATAACTACAAGAAAATGGGGTTTTTTTGGTTGTATGGGGGGTTTGCCTTAGTCAAACCCCAATTTAGGAATTAACGTTGAAATTGAATTGAAATATATTGTGCATAACAAAGTAATTGAAACAAATCACCTCGCTTATATTGAAGTCCTTGTAGAGGATTCGAATCATCAAATCCACAAGTAATAATGCTTTAATGAATATAGGATGTCTTCAATCAATGGTATTTTGATCTTCAACACCAATCTTGATTTGATCTTTGCATATGAGAAGGTTTGAATGAATGGAGAAGGATGGATCTTCAAGGGGGCTCCAAGGAGATTGAATCCTTCAATAGCTAACAATGGAACTCCTTGATGGATGAATGCTTGAAGACTTGAATGCTTGAAGACTTGCTTTCACTTGAGAACTCTAGATACTTGATTGAGAAATCTTGATGATTGAGTGATGTAAACTTGATATGAAAATGAGAGAGGAAGGCCTCCTTTTATAGTGATCTAGGGCACACTCCTCTAGATGGGCCACCTTGAAGAATTAAATCCCAATTAGGTCCCTCACCTTTAGAAAATATACCTTGATTAAATACCATTAAAGGATTTACTATTTGAAGCCTGAAACAGCCGACCCAGAAGCGGAGAAATAACTTTCCCGAAAGCTAAATTACTAGCAAATGACATTTGAAATCCTGGTAGGAAGAGGTCAAGGTTGAGGTCAACCCTAACCTAGTCAGGGTTGAGGTTGACCCTGACCTAGTCTAGGTCGAGGTCGACTTTGACCTCAAACCCTAACTTGGCCAGATTCTACAACAGGGGTTCCAGGGGATGCCAGAGATGCAGGATTTGATATTTGAACAGGACCCAGTGTCAGGAACAGATAGAAAATCCTTGAAATGATGTGATGAAGGACTAGGAGGTCTCATTTCTAAACCCTACCTAGAATAGAGCCATGGCAGAGGGAAAATCAAGAAAGTCCTTAAGACCTTAACCCTAATTTCACCTAGAATGAAGAAATCAAGTGCAGAGAAGAAGTGGAAAGTGGGGAGAAAGCCAAATACATGCAAAGACCCAATCAAGGCACTTAACATGACCCCAAACTACTTACTCAAAGGGCTAAATGCTCTTAACATGGAAGTGCTTCCATTTTAAGATGATACATTAAGCCCCCACTTTAGCAAGAGTATGGACTCGATGCTAACTCTTGGTAAAGGAGATAAAAATAACAAGATAATCTTATCGTAATCTAAGGGACAAAGAAAAATCCCAAGCCCCCAAGGACTCAAGTCTTCATCGACTCTTAGATCATAGATAAGAGAGACATCTCTAAATAGAAAAATAAAAAGTGTGATTACCTCACCCAATGAGAACTTATGTCCCATTGTGAACCACATAGGAAAAAAGGTGCAACTGGAAAGATGGAATTGAACTGCCTAGTGAATGTGGCTGCTCACTAGTCAACCCATCAAGGATTTATCCTTAGGAATATTCTATTCCATAAGAATAAATAAAAAACAAAAAGAGATCCATTCTTAAGGACAATTCTGACCTTAAGGGATCACAATATATGTGTATTTGAAATTGGAGGGATCAAGAGATCCTAATATAAATCCATACTTTAAGGATTAGTTCTTAATCCAAAAAGAAAGGTTGAAAAGTAAATTTAAAGTGCGTGTCTTCCTCAGGATTTAGCAACTTATGTGTGTTACCTTTAGAATATTTAGCATGTTTTGAATTTTTCATAAGTGCGTGTGTGTAATAAGTGAGTAGAGCGTATGCCCCCATGTTAAAGGCATTATTGACACTTTAACAAGAGCAATGGCTTTAACGGAAACATAAACAACTCCACTGATTACGTTTCCATGTCGAGATGCCCCCAGACGAAGACAAATCAAGGGAAATATCACAGAAACATACAGAGAACATGGAAGGGATCTACCTACCATGGGGTCAGTATGATCATAAGATAATATATATATGATATTATTGCAAATGAATTGACATCATTCCCCAAAGGAAGTAGAACTACAATCACAAAGGAGGAAAGATTACATAAAATATACGAAGAAGAATCTTTTCAAACCATGACATGGAGACCAAAAATAATTAGTGCTACCATATCTCGAATCCAAGCAGATTACACAAGGAAACATTTATGAACAATAGCATAGTTACAACATAACATTGAACAGCGCATAGAAGAATAGAGATACATATAGAGGAATTTGAACAATAGTTTCGATTCCTTTATCACCTTGCACCTACTGAGTAACAAGGATCGTATAAAAGAATCTAACAACATTTAGCAAAAAAATTACAGGAGAAGCACAGTACAACAGGAAAACACACAAGAAAGCTACCATGAAGGACAAGCCAATCAAGCATGCTGCCTACTCTCCCCATCTCATTGTATATCATTTAGGGTAGGTGGGTAACTCGCAAGAGGGACTATATCCAACATAGTAGGAATGATAGCCAGTTCCAAACAAGGATCCTCTTGAGAATCACTATGTTCGACACTAGGTGTAAGATTTAAATGAGATGAAAGCATATTTGGCAAATCAATGTCAATGTCAATAGTCTCATATTCATCATTAACATTATCAGTATTATCAAGAGTATCTTCGTCATCCAAATTAATCAAAATAGGATCTAAGATACAAATAGAATCATCATAATCATGCATGTGAACATCATTATTAGTAACAACATTATGCATAGGTGTATCTGCAGAAAGTAGAGATCTTTTAGCTTTAGCATGAGCATGATGCTTTTTACGATGTTCATTAGCAGATTGGTTACATTTTGATTTATTTGAAATAGGATGAGAACTAGGAGGAACAATCACAAAATCTATCACAAGTTCTTTAGGAAGATCAATAGGATTATCAACCATAGGAGGAGCAATCATAGGATCTTTGATAGGTTTGGTAGGAGGAACTTGATTAACAAAACTAGAAGCCATAGTTGAAGGAGGTATCGAAGCTGTAGGTAAAAGACCACGATTAAGATCCATAGGCTTAATTGAAGAATCTTATGATGCTTATAGGCTTGATATGATTGAAAAATATTATCAGGGCGAGGAGGACATAAATTAGGTAAGGAAGGCCAAAAGAAATCCAGAGTAGCACAATCTCTAGGCCTAGAAGGTCAATATAGACTATGATTGATTGTCTTCACTTTGCCATCATGAATGAACTTAAGACACTTATGTATAGGTGAAGCAACAGCGTGCATGGTAGTTAACCAAGGAAAACCTAGCTGAACTTGAAATTGATCAAAAGTAGGAACCACAACAAAGGTAGTATTCACAAGTTTTCCAAAAAGTTCAACAAGTAAAGTAATAGAACCAAATGATGGATAAAGAAAACAATTACAAGTTTGAATCCACACATCCGATGTATCATAGAAGTCGCATTGTAAGCTTTTCATAAAAATATTTTCTTCAGTGATAACATTGACTAAGGAGGTAGGATCAACAAGACAACCACAAGTAGGTATTTGAGCAACCCTAGCAGCAATGTAAAGGGGACCATCAGGAGCCTTAATAATCTCAGAATAATCAAAGGTAATCAAAACTTCCCAAGGTCTTTTATCCTTAAATTGTTGTCAAGGTTTAGGTTGAGGTTTCACTTTAGGTTTAGGTTTAACTAGATGTTGAGATTGAACTTGAGGTGAAGGTTGAGGTGGAGATATAGGCTTAGCAACATGCTCCACTTGATTAATGACATGATTAAGATCATCCATCTTGGAATCATACACAAGTTCCTAAGCAGATGGTTGAGAAATAGTATTAGTATCATGCGTAGGTAAGGGATTGGTATAGATTTGAAGGTTCTAATTAGGAGGAGACAGATTGATTCCCACTACTATCCAGATTATCAACAGATAAAGCTTTAGCATCAATGAGATCTTGGACCTTATGTTTTAAAGAATAACATCTCTCAATATCATGACCATTCTGACGATGATATTGACAAAAAGCATTTTGATCAAAAGATTTAGATGCAATCATAGTAGGTAAAAGAGGTCGAATAGGAGGTAAAGTAATCATATTAGCAGCTACCAACCGATTCATAATAGCATGTAAAGTTTCAGAAAGAGGAGTAAACATATGATTTAATTGAAAAGCAGGGGATGCAGAAGTTGCATTATGAGATGCAACAACAACTTGATCAACAACTGCATTCACTTGTTTGTTTATCTTGGCATAGTTGTTGAAATTTTTATACTTATTTGGATTAGGAGCAACATCACTCTTATCAACAGGAACAGGAGCCATTGGAGTGTTTCTCTCAAACTGACTCACTTGTAATTGATAATGATGAAGTGCTGCATAAAGTTGTTGAAAAGAGGTAAATTTAGTAAGCAGAATCTTATCTCTAATATCCTTTTGCAAATTTGAAATAAACATACTTTGAATATCAATATCAGGAATAGGATAAGAAATCTGAGCATGCAAATGCTTAAATCTACCAATAAATTTAGTCAATTTTTCTTTAGCACTTTGTTTACAATGCATTAAATCAGTCAAAGACACTTGCAGGCCAATATTGTTTTGAAATTGTTGAATAAAGGCATAAGCAAGCTGTGGAAAGGAATCAATTGAATAAGGAGGCAAGGAACAATACCATTGTAAGGCCTTGTCACGAAAGGTTCAAGCAAATAGTTTGGCTAAAATCCTATGGTCATGAGCATAATCACTACAAAGGATTTGGAACATTTTAAGATGATGAACAAGATCTCCCTTTCCATTATAATTCTCAAGATGAAGCATATCGACTTGCTGAGGAATAGGAGTTCGGATAATATCCCGAGACAAAGGAATTCCCATGTCACATGTAGGAATACTAAACTTGTTTTGAGTTAAGGAAGCAAGTTGTTGTTGTAAGGATGATACAGTTTGAGCCAAACTGATGATGGTGGAATCAATAGAGGAAATAGGAGGAGTAGCAACATTAGACACACTAGGTAAAGTGTAAGAAGCTGTAGGAATAGAAGACACAACTAGAGGAACACTAGGAACTACAGTTGGAAGCGGAGTGGAATAAGTAAAAGGAACACTATGATATGAAGGTTGTGATGTAGGAAGGGACATGGGAGGAACACTCATAGGAATAGAGGGAACCATCACAATCACCAAAGGAGGAGTATAGATAGGAATACTAGGTAAAGGATTAGAAGAAGGTTCAACACTAGTGATAGGAGCAGTGAAACCTAAATCGTTAGCCTCTTGAGTTAAAGGTTTAACATTAGAATGCACAAAATGAGTAATACCATGCAAGAGATTAAAACCTTGATCACTATCATGGAGAACTTTCTTAAGAGCCTCTATAGCTTGAATGGAATCTTGACCATGGTTTTCTTGAAGAAGCCAATTACCCATTTTATCAAGTTCAGTGGAAAGTTTTTGGACTTGTTCAGGAGGAACCCTTAAAGCATCATCCTCATCATGAGATGAGTGAGAAGAGTGATGCTCCATAGTAGGATTAGAATCATGAAGAATCAAGTTATCATCGGGGATCCTAAGGAAAGGAGAAGATTCAGGCTCAAAGGCACCCATGAGTCTACGACTTCTTCTAACTAAAATGTTATAAGTAGGACTAGTGGTAGTAAAGCTCATAAACCAATATAATGCAAATGAACTAAACTAAGAACACATAAAGCATGAATATGAAATCTAATTAGCATGCAAGATCAATCACAAAGGACAAATCTAATACTAACAAGATAAAAGGAAATCTAACACCAAAAAGAAAGAGAGTAAGCTAGTCGGGTTCACTAAAATGAATAGTTGTAATTTGGAATCACCTCTATTTCTGTATGTGTGTGGGGAAAATGTAAGATTCACTCCTAAATCCAAATTCCCAAAGGAGAGATCCAATTTGATCAACCAAGAGGTTAATACACAATCGAATCAATCTTTGAAGAATATGAAAGAAAGAATAAATCCTATACTTCTATATAGTTGGATCGAGCTTGAAATCTAAAATAATTGAAGTGCAAATACTAACCTTGAATTAGGGAAGATCTATAAAATGCTGAATTCTGGCTTCTGTATGAACTTTCTAAAGATTCTGTCACCTGTTCTGGACTGGAAATGTCCAAGTGGACAAAACCCAGAAATATTTTCTCCAAATTCACACAGGTCGACTTTGACCTTTTAAAAGGTCAAAGACCACATTATTTATTTGAAATCCGATTCCGATTTTGTTCACAAATCCTAAAAGATTTCCAAAAAGGGTATCCAAATTCACTCTCAGATCTGAGATTTCACACCTGTACCTGCAAGAAAATGGGGGTTTTTGGTTATATGGGGGGTTTGCCTTAGTCAAACCCCAATTTAGGAATTAACCTTGAAATTGAATTGAAATATATTGTGCATAAACAAAGTAATTGAAACAAATCACCTCACTTATGTTGAAGTCCTTGTCGAGGATTTGAATCCTCAAATCCACAAGTAAGAATTCTTTAATGAATGTAGGATGTCTTCAATCAATGGTATTTTTATCTTCAACACCAATCTTGATTTGATCTTTGCATATGACAAGGTTTGAATGAATGGAGAAGGATGGATCTTCAAGGGGGCTCCAAGGAGATTGAATCCTTCAATAGCTAACAATGGAACTCCTTGATGGATGAATCTTTAAGACTTGCTTGCACTTGAGAACTCTAGATACTTGATTAAGAAAACTTGATGATTGAGTGATGTAAACTTGATATGAAAATGAGAGAGGAAGGCCTCCTTTTATAGTGATCTAGGGCACACTCCTCTAGATGGGCCACCTTGAAGAATTAAATCCCAATTAGGTTCTCACCTTTAGAAAATATACCTTGATTAAATACCATTAAAGGATTTACTATTTCAGAGCCCGAAACAGCCGACCCAGAAGTGGAGAAATAACTTTCCCGAAAGCTAAATTACTGGCAAATGAAAATTTGAAATCTTGGTGGGAAGAGGTCAAGGTCAAGGTCGACCCTAACCTAGTCAAGGTTGAGGTTGACTTTGACCTCAGACCCTAACTTGGCTAGATTTTGCAACAAGGGTTCCAGGGGATGCCAGAGATGCAGAATTTGATATTTGAACAAGACCCAGTGTCAGGAATAGATAGAAAATCCTTGCAATGATGTGATGAAGGACTAGGAGGTCTCCTTTCTGAAACCTACCTAGAAAATAGAGCCATGGAAGAGGGAAAATTAGGAAAGTCCTTAAGACCTTAACCCTAATTTCACCTAGAATGAAGAAATCAAGTGCAAAGAAGAAATGGAAAGTGGGGAGAAAGCCAAATACATACAAAGACCCAATCAAGGTGCTTAACATGACCCCAAATCACTTACTCAAAGGGATAAATGCTCTTAACATGGAAGTGCTTCCATTTTAAGATGATACAATTATTATTTTCAAAATTAAAATATGAAGTTATCATGATTAGGAAGCAACCATCTCAAGAAGGATCATTCTCTTACAAAATAACCATGAAATCACTTATAGCATGATATAACTCCCTAGTGAGAATAACCAAGATTTGTTAGGGTTGGAGGGGCATTACATTATCTTTTGAAACCCCCCTAATTTCCAAGCTCATTATTAATGTTATCACTTATTTACCAACTCACTCATAGGATCATCTGCAAACCACTTTGGGTTCCAACACCTATGGTGAGCCACTCACCTAGGGTACCTAGTCCCCTACCCACACACACAAGCTAAGAAACAATAATGTACTTCCAAAGGTTTAACTTGCAGGTCTAAGGAACCTTCATGTGCTCTCAAGCCCCCAAGATGATTCCTAGCCTCATTATATGAACATAAGGACATTACAAGTACTAAAACATCTTAAACAACATATTATAACACCAACAAGCAAGAGATAGACATACCTAAGTGAAAAAAGTTGTAGCCTAGGCATAGGGAACAAGTTATAGGAGTCACATGCTCAATATATGGCCAAATTGAGCCCTTAGGACCCTCTAAATCCCTATATGACTTTCCACACATTCTTGTATGGGTTATAGTATTTACTCGTACGAGATTCAAGGGATGCTCATATGACACTCTCTCAAAATACTCCTAAAATTACCTAAACATGAAATTTTTAGGTGTGGAGAGTTCATGGGGAAGGTTCCCTGAGGTCTACCTAATTCAGGTACCTTGGTACCACTTCTAGAACACTTCCTCAACACACCATAAAACATAGAACAAAAATATATGATCAAATTACAAAAAGAAAGTAAAATTCTCCATAAACATAGAAGGGAAACTTACTGCATTTCTTCCCTAATCCGTCATAACCTTCCCTAAACTTACCTAAACCATACGTAAATAAACAAACACTCCAAAATACAGTAACATAAACATTCATAAATTCTCATAAAGAGATTTGAAAGAGAATTATTGAAGACATAATAATAAAACTTCTCGTAAATATATCTTTAAAACTATGAATGAGAAATCCTAATACATTTGTATCATTCAATGGTTTCACCTACATTATACATATCAAAAATCCATAAGACACACACACACACATAGGAAAGAAAAGTGATTCTTCCTAGTTCTAGACCCTACCTGGAGTCCTATGGAGAATCCTTTCAAAAATTTGGAGCACACCACCGCAACCTTCCAAACTTTGATAAATGGTGGCTTCCTAGATAGAATTCCCTTCAGTAATAGTCTTTCCTCCTTATCATACAATCTCCTAATTTCCCTCACTGAACTAGTGATGATTCAAACATACAGAAAAACCCCCAAATAACACTTCTGGAACAATTCATAACTTTCTTCTCCAAAAATATCTAAATTTCTCTAATCCTCCAAACACATCTCTGGAGATTAATTTATCCTCCAAACTATATGGTTGGAGGAGTTTCTTTATAGGAAGAAACTTCTTCAACTACTATAGTTGGTTGAGAGATTAATTAAACACTCCCCATAACCAATATTAAAGATTTTTATTATTTTATTAACTTATTCCCTAAATAAGGCTATAACAAGAGGAGTACAAAAGCTTTCAAGTAATACACATAGCTCAATCAGAAACAAACTAGCCTAAATTCTAGGAGGTCTCAGGTTGAAATCCCCTAGATAGCTAGTTTTACCAAAAGAGATTCATTTTTAACTCTATTATTATTTTTATTTAATAAACTTGATTCAAATATTAAAGATACCATTATACAAGCAAGTAAAAACACATAAGTTATAATATGTATATATGCATGGGTATATATGTGTGCACCCACATATATGCATACATATATAATGTATATTCAATTATTATATATATATATATATATATATATATATATATATATATATATATATATATATATATATATATATATATATATATATATATATATACAAGAGTAAATCTAACTTACAACATAAATCTCAATACAAACATCATAACACTGCACACAAATCTCCAACTAAGGTAACCTCCTAAACAGGAACCTAAGTTCACAAAATTTCCTTGAGAGTAGCTTGGTAAAATGTCCCATCATGAAATTAAAACAATCATAAATCATTTATTATCTCCATAATTAATTATATTAACCAAGTATATATGCTCAAATGTCCCATCATGAAATTAAAACAATCCAACATATAATCCAAAGTAATAAAGTAATAATCTTGTCAGTCCAAAGTATGAAGGTACTAGGGTGGGCATTACATCCTCTCCCCCTAGAACTAGGCTTACTCTTGGAAGCCTACAAACAAGTATGGATATACAGATCTGAGCCTACTAGCATCCTCCCAAGTGGAGGAGGTATCATCATTGGGGTCCCATAGGACCCTTGTCCTATGATGCAACCCTTGATGGTCAAAGTCCATTGTTGGAGTATACGCACTGCTTCTAAAGCCATTTTCCCATCCTCTACCTATAAAGTGTTCCAATCCAAAACATGAGTCAAATTGGGAATATACTCTCTAAGAATGGATACGTGAAACACATCATGCACATGTGTGAGGCTGGGTGGTAGGGAGTCAGTAAGAAATTGGTCCTATCCTCTCAAGGATCTCAAATGGACCCACAAATCTAGGTGCCAACTTAGAACCTTTTCCATGACGGATAGGGCTCTTACATGGGCAGACTCTCAGAAACACCTTATCTCTAATAAAAAACTATCTATCAATCTTGTGAGCATCTACATACTTCTTCTACCTATCCTGAGCTATCACAAGATTCTCTCTAATCCTTTGAACCTTCTGCTCCATATCATGTAAAATATCAAGACCAAGAAATACTCTATCCTCTAAGTGATCCCAACTCAAAGGGGTATGACAAGGGTGACCATAAACAGCCTGCAATGGTGACATGCTAATAGAGTTGTGATAACCATTTTTGTATGAAAACTCTACTAGGTACAAATAATCTTCCTAATGGGTCTATCTATCTATCACATACATCCTAAGCATGTCCTCAAGCACCTTATTAAATTGCTTTGTCTGACCATTAGTCTCTAGATGGTATGCTAAACTAAAATTCTACTAAGTCCCTAAGGCATGCTGAAATGAGGTCCAGAACTCTGAAGTGAACATTGGATCCCTATCAAAGATAAACTTTCTAGGAACATCATGCAACTTGACTATATCCTTCATGAAGACTCTAGCCACTGAGGTGGTAGTATAGGATGACTGCATAGGAGAAAAATGTGCTACCTTAGTTAACTTATCCACTATGACCATGATAGCATCATGTCTCTAATAAGTGACTAGGAGTCCCACAATAAAATCCACAGATATCGTATCCCATTTCCATTCGGGAATAAAATATGGTTGAAGGAGACCTGTAGGGTGATGATGCTCAGCCTTGACCCTCTAACATTCTAGACACCTAGCCACAAAATATGCTATATCCCTCTTTATACCTGACCAAAAGTATAGATGTCGTAGGTCTGAATGCATCTTCTTAACTCTTGGATGAGCTAAATAGGGAGTGTGATGTGATTCCACCATGATAACATTCTGAAGAATGCCTGAATGTAGTACATAAATTCAGCCCTGCTACCTCAATAACCCATATGATTCTAAGGAATAACCTGAGATCCTTCCTTCTAAGGCCCTTCCTGACTCGATCTCAACCTTGACTTCTTGATCTACAAAGTATTTGAAGGAAGTGTCTACAAAATCTAGCTTCTCAAATTGATAGAAAGGGAGAGCATGGATAGCTCATGTCTCCTTCTATTCAAAGCATCTACTACCACATTCTCTTTACCTTGGATACATCTAACCTTAAAGTCAAATTCACAAAGGAACTCCACCCACCTATGTTGCCTAGCATTAAGATTTGGTTATGTAAATATGTATTGAAGGCTTCCATGATTAGTGTGTAATTCAAACTGATGCCCCAATAAGAAGTGTCTCCAATGATTCAAGGCATGAACTACAACTGCTAAATCCAAATAATGTGTAGAATAGTTAAGTTCATGGTCCTTAAGATTTCTAGACTCATAAGAACTAACTCTATCTTTTTGCATCAACACTGCCCCTACACCTTCTAGGGAGGCATCAGTGCAAACCACAAAATTTTCAACGGGGTCAAGTACCACCAAAATCAAGGCACTAGTAAATTTTTCCTTAAGGATCTAAAAAGATTCTGAACATTTCTCAGTCCAAATGAACTTCTTCCCTTTCTTTTGCAAGGAAGTGATGGGATGAGCTAACCTAGAGAATCCTTGGATGAAGCATCTGTAGCATCCAGCTAAACCCATGAAACTATGAACCTCAGAGATGTCGGTGGGTGTCATCCATTATACTATAGCTTGTATCTTTGTGGGATCAACTATAATACATTCTCTTGAGATAACATGACCAAGATACTTAACTTCTATTTAGAAGAATTCACACTTCTCCAAGTTTGCAAACAATTAATTCTTGCAAAGGCATTGCAACACTCGTCGAAGGTGTTGCTCATGCTCTTCCATTGATTTAGAGTACACCAAAATGTTATCCCAAAATATTATGAAAAATTTATCCAAGAAGGTCTTGAATACCCCATTCATGAGACTCATGAACACTGAAGGTTCATTTGTGAGACCAAAAGGTACTACGGTAAATTTATAATGCCTATACTGAGTACTTAAAGATGTTCAATGAATGTCAGCTTCATGAATTCTTAACTGATGATAGCCTGACTTCATATCTATTTTGGAAAATACCTTGGCTCCTTTCATTTGATCAAATAGATCATCAATTCTTGGAAAAGGGTACCAATTCTTAATGTTTACTTTGTTGAGATGATGATAGTCAATGCACAACCTAAGTGATCCATCCTTCTTTTTTACAAAGATAACCAGAGCTCCCCAAGGTGACACACTTGGTCTGATAAAGCCTTTTTCCAAGAGTTCTTCTAGTTGAACTTTTAACTCACTTAACTCTTGAGTGGTCATACAATAAGGAGCTTTGGAGATGGGTTTGGCACCTGATACCAACTCTATACAAAAATAAATGTCTCTTTTGGGAGGCATTCCAGGTATCTCAATTGGATAGATATCAACAAATTCTTGAAGTAAAGGGTGTTCAAGTTTTATTTCTCTATCTTCCTTTTCAACTAAGTCGTTAACTAAGACTACAAGAAGTTGACATCTCTTTCTCATACATTTTTTAAGTTTCATTATTGATATCATTCGAAGTGATATAGGTCATTGGATTCTGACAATATTCTTTGGCTTCCCCAAATCATCTATGAAATGAATGAGCTTCTTTTTGCAATCTATCTTGGCTTCATGAGCTGCTAACTAGTCCATTCCTAGGACAACTTCATATGATCCAAGAGGAATTACTCGAAGATCAAAATTTGTAGAAAAAGGTCCTAATCCCAAGCTGCAATTTTGAACACATAGGTTTGTGGTCATTTTAGCCCTAGAGGCTAGCTCTACCTTCCACTTAACTCCTTGTCCTACTATCGCTAGCCTGCACTTTTATATTACCAAAGGAGATATGAAGGAATTGGTTGCTCCTGAGTCAAAGAGGATATAAATAGGTTTACCCTTTAATGAACCTGAAGTCTCTATGATAGTGTTCTGGTGATCATCTGCTCTACTGCAGAAAACACTCTATGAGACTAGCCATCATCTCCCACAACTGGTTTTGAAACTACTTGATTCTAACTAGTAAAATTAGTGCACTGATGGAAATGAACTGCAATGCGTCCTTGTTGTCCACAAGAATAACACCCAGTATTTCTTCCAAATTTCTTTATAGGAGGTGCACTAGATTGCTAATAACCCACTTTATTGAAGTTTTGTGAATTTTGGGATGGTTGAGGAGGAACCCTTTGTTGAGTCTAATTATTGCTATGGTTCTGGGGTTGTTGAAACTTCCCATTTCCTTGGTTGTTATTTTGGAATTTCTTTTTGTAGAAATTGTGTCCCCCTTTAAAAGATGATTGTTGGTTATTGGAGTTGGAATTTCCTTGGTCATAGTTTCTTTTAGAACCTTGTCCAACATTGAATGTTTTCCCAACGGAATAGCCACGTCCCTTTCCTTTAAATTTCTTTTTAACTAGGAATGCCTTAGTGATAGCATCCCAAAGATTTTTGGGTTCTAAGACTACCACATCTCCTCATAAATGATCATTCAAACCTTTTATGAAATGTTGTACAAGAATGGAGCCGTCATCTTTATAACCTGAGAAAGGCTTAAGTGTATAGAATTTCCTTTCATATTCTTCCACCATCATGTTTTCTTGTCTAAGGTGGTGAAAATCTTCTTCCCTTCCCTACCTCCATTGATCAGACATGAATCAATCCTTAAAGCTTTCAAGGAACAATTCCCAGGAAATAGTGTTAATGGTGACCTGAAGTTTGTCATCTTCCATGTGCAATCAGGTAGATGAAAATTTCCTCAGATTCATAATGACACACCTATCCTTGACATTACTGCTAAAAGGGTTCATAGAGAAACATCTCTCAAGGTTGAGCAACCAAGATTACATTGTGGATCCCCCTTCGTTTCCATAGAAAAGGGGTACCTTGACCTTGAGTAAGTTCCTCATGTGAGAGGTATCTTTGTCCTTAGATTCTAGCCTAGATTTCCTTCTCCTAGGGCTTCTATCCCTTTCCCTATTTTGGTGATGATATTGGTTTCCTTCTTTGAAATTAACTTTATTTTTGAGGTTGTCAAATCTATGTAGAAGTTGTTGCATTAGTTGTCTTAATTGGGCTCCTTCTGAGTCATTACTTTTACTCTCATTCATATATTTTTCTTCATTTTGTTCTCCCTCATATTCTCCATGGGAACTCTCTGGGTGAGATCTTGAGGAATATTCCTGGACTCTTTCCTTAGCTCTTCTGCAGGTGACGGGAGGCATCCTAGAAGAGTGGTGCAACATAAGTTTTAGGTAACTAGTTTTAATGAGTATACAATGTGATGAAGAGGTTAAGTTTAACATAAATAGACCCTTGAGCTCATAGTGTAGCAACCAAGGATCTAATACCAAACGTAACATCGGGCCGCTAGGGAACCCATAAGGAATTAGGTATTTTAGCATAAAATTACAACTAACAAATTTTTTAACATTCTAACATTTCATTGTTAACATCCACAAAGAACATTCCTTAAAGGTTCCCTTATTGGATTCATTTACCGATATAAATCATTGCATTTCATTACTAATCTAAATGAATTTCATTTCCTTTTTACTTCTACTTTGCATTTTAGAATTTAAGGAAAAGATAAGAGCATAATCTTTCATTCACAACTTTATAAATATATCATTTCCTTTCATTTTATTTTCAATTCTTTGAACTACACCTTGAATAACTAGCCTCTACAAAATTATAATTACACCTTCACATATCCTACATATTGGGATCCTCCTTGGCAACCATGTAACCTCGGTCCCCCCTTTATGAATAGGGATCCATCCTGGTAGTTACCTATGGTCCCGGTACTCCAACATGACTATGTGGACTTAAATTATGTGTCTTTCATTATCTTTTGAAACCCCTTCCCAAGCTCATTATTAATGTTATCACTTGTTTACCAACTCATCCATAGGATCATCTAGAAACTGCTTTGGGTTCTAACACCTATGGTGAGCCACTCACCTAGGGTACCTAGTCCCCTATCCACTCACATAAGCCATGAAACAATAATGTACTTCCAAAGGTTTAACTTGCAGGTCTAAGGAACCCTCATGTTCTCTCAGGCCCTCAGGACGAGTCCTAGCCTCATTACATAAACATAAGGACATGCCAAATACTGAAAAATCTTAAACAACATATTATAACACCAACAAGAAAGAGATGGACATACATAAGTGAGAAAAGTTGCAGCTTAGGCATAGGGAACAAGTTGTAGGAGTCACATGCTCAATAACTGGCCAAATTGAGCCCTTGGGACCCTCTAAAACCCCATACGAAAATCCACACATGCCTATACAACATTCCACACATGCCCATATGACATTCCATAATTCTTGTATGGGGTATAGTATATACTCATACGAGATTCCAAGGATGCTCATACGATACTATCTCAAAAAACTCCCAGAATTGCCTGAACATGAAAGTTTCAAGTGTGGAGAGTGCATGGGGAAGGTTTCCTAAGGTCTAACTAATTTTGGTACATCAGTACCACTTCCATAACACTTCCTCAACACACCATAAAACACAGAACAAAACTATATGATCAAATTACAAAAAGAAATTAAAAATCTGCATAAATATACAAGGGAAACTGACTGCATTTATTCCCTAATCCATCCTATCCTTCCCTAAACTTTCCTAAAATTCCCTAATGGAACCAAACAAATAAACACTCCAAAATATAGTAACATAAACATTCATAAATTCTCACAAAGAGATTTCAAAGAGAATTATTGCAGACATAATAATAAAACTTCACGTAAACATATCTTTAAAACTATGAATGAGCAATCCTAATACATTCCTATCATTTAGTAGTTTCACCTATGTTATACATATCAAAAATATATAAGACACACACACACAAGAAAGAAAATTGATTCTTCCTGATTCCAGACCCTACCTAGAGTCCTGCGGAGAATCCTTTCAAAAATTTGGAGCACACCACCACAACCTTCCAAGCTTTGAGAAATGGTGACTTCTCGGATAGACTTCCCTTCAGCAATAATATTTCCTCCTTCTCAGATAATCTCCTAATTTCCCTCATAGAACTAGTGATGATTCAAACATATAGAAAAACCCTCAAATAACACTTCTAGATCAATTCCTAACTTTCTTCTCCAAAAATTTCCAAATTTCTCTAATAACCCAAACTCATCTCTCGAGAATAATTTATCCTCCAAACTATATGGTTGGAGGATTTTATTTACAGGAAGCAACTTCTCCAACTACTATAGTTGGTTGAGAGATTAATTAAACACTCCCCATAACTAATATTAAAGCTTTTTATTATTGTATTAACTTATTCCCTAAATAAGGCTATAACAAGTGAAGGAGTACAAAATCTCTTAAGTAATTCACATAGCTCAATTGGAAACAAACTAGCCTAAATTCTAGGAGGTCTCAGGTTCAAATCTCCTAGATAGTTAGTTTTACCAAAAGAGCTTCATTTTTAACTCTATTATTATTTTAATTTAATAAACTTTATTCAAACATTAAAGATATCATTATACAAGCAAGTAAAAACACATAAGTAATAATATATATATGCATGGGTATATATGTGTGCACCCACATATATGCATACATATATAATGTACATTCAATTATAATACATATATAAATAAATATATTCATACAAGAGTAAATCCAACTTACAACATAAATCTCAATACAAACATCAGAACACTGCACACAAATCCCCAACTAAGGTAACCTCCTAAATAGGAACCTAAGTCCACAGGATTTCCTTGATAGTAGCTTGGTAAAATCTCCACACAAAAATAGTTCAAGAATTTTGAAGGCACTCTCATACCTATGTAGCGAGGTGGATTCGATGTCTGGTACCTGGATCATGCAACACCAACTGAGTACCCCAACATGTATACATATATATGGACAAACAGTGATAAATAAGGAGGGAGAGTGTGAAATCATGTGGATATCCCGTAGGAGTACTAAAACTCCCTCTCCTCATCCTACAATCACATAAAAATAGTGTAATCAGGTATGTGCAAGATCATGGTATGCCAAAAAGTGGCGATGTGAAAAAGAAATTTTGATTAATAGACTCTTTGAAAAATAACTGTAACTTTCAAACAATATAAGATTTTTGAAATCTGAAATATACATCACATTCTATGCTTCACCTAATACAATAATAATAAACAATTATTTCAATTTGATGAAGTTTAGACTAAGTCAATTTGGTCAGACATGAGAGTTTTTATACTCAGGAAAATTTGTAGCTGAAAAATTATAAGTAATTATTTACTTAGAAAAAAATATACATCACATCCGGACATGAGTCTACTACTTTTATCTAGAATCTTATAAAAAAAATTCTCATTTGATTTTGTTTAATGTGGTCAGCCATACACCTACTTGTTATCTTTCTAGTCCTGATTGATAGACTTATTGAAAAATAGTTATAACTTTCAAACTGTATAACATTTTTGAAATCCAAAACATGTGTCACATTCTATGATTTTCCTACTACAATAAAAATAAAAATAAAATTCAATTTGATAAAGTTTAGGCTAAGTTAACGTGGTCAGACATGAGAGTTTTTGTATTCTGGAAAAGTTGTAGAAGAAAAATCATAATTAATTAATTACTTGGAAAAAAATTATAAAAAAATATGTGTCACATCCAGACATGAGTCTACTACTTATATCTATAATCTTGTAAAAATAATTATCATTTGATTGTGTTTAAGGTGGTCAGACATACACCTACTTCTTATTTTTTTCCTGAAATTTTCGTACTACTACATTAAAATTTAAAATTTTCAACATATAGAATAGTTATTTTTCAAAAAAGACCTAGTATCTTAGAAACTAAATTCAGTTTTCTACAGATTCTCTTGCTACATATTTTTGATATAATATTTATAACTTGTTCAAATTTTTATGTCAACTTGCCTAAACCTGATTTTTTGAATTTTCATTGCCACTTAAGGGCCTAGTTTGGCATACCATGATCCTGCACATACCCAATCATCAAAACATAGTGGGATTAGTAGGGTTAGATCCATCATAAACATAAATATATAAATTGATGCAGGAGCATCCTGGGTGTAAGAGCAATCTTGCATCACCCAAAAAATATTTCTATTTTTATATTCAATAAGGGCTATTTTGTGCAGAGCTGCTATTTATGGAAAGTTACTATTTTTGGTTATTTTTGTATGTGCTCAGAATGATCTGATTTCTTTCTTGGAGGTTCATGTTGGTCATATAAGTCTGCCAGTAAAGTTTCATTGCCAGATCAAGTGTATATTGGAAGATATTGAAGATTTTCGGTATTGGCAGCAGGGTACAAAAACTTTGAACTCAGTTTTGAAGGCTTTAGAGGCCCCGGATGAGGTCAAAAATTTGGGTGACGGGTGCTTGTATGGGTCAAGCCTGTAGAGCGCTCCGTGGCATTTTTGAAATGGGGTTATAATAGCCGATCGGGTCAACTGGTGATGACTTATGGTCTTCGGAAGTTGGGCCACCCGAAATGGCGGAAAATAATTTTCTTCAAAATTTCTGTTCGGGTTTCAAAGGTTATCTGGAGCCGACTATGATGTAATAAAATGTAAAATAAAATAATTCTAAGTTTGGTCGGCCTTATTGGCTAGAATTCTGGAACCTTCCCAGGCGGTGGAAAGTTGCCTATATGAGGAAGGCTGTATTATTGTCTTAGGTAGTTCAGAATAGTTCTGGGTAGTAGATCTGCGTAATAGTTCGAGGCTTTGTCCTACAGAATATTGTAAGGGAATGCCCATGTGGCTTTGCATATTGTAATTCTGAAAGTTTGTAATTCCACATTTGTGGAGATAATAAGAAGCCAATTTTCTGTTCTTGCATATTGTTGTTGTTTCTCTATTTCTGTTATGTGTTTGTGGTATTAAGGGGAGCACCCTTCATCAAGTGGTATCAGAGCAGGTTTTCTTGAGTGTGTAAACAGATCGTCGACTGTGAGGCAGTTTGCACCAGGATCGTGGTTAGGGTTTCAGTGCGCATCGCGAAAATGCCTCCACGAAGAGAACGTGACAGAAGAGCTGGTGCTGTGACACCTGAGGTTAGAGAGCTGCAGAAACAAGTGCGAGCATTGCAAGAAGAGATTCACAGAGGAATGAATCTTAATGTCAGAGACGAAAGCGAGGATGAAGCCGAAGAAGAATATCAAGAAGGAGAAGTTGAAATTGTGAACCAGGAGGAAGAAAGACTTTTTCGGGCGATTTCCAAGATTGGGAAAAGACCTAAGATTGAGGTTCCTACATTTTCTGGAAATCTTAACCCAGAGGAATTGATCGACTGGATCAATGAATGTGAAGAATATTTTGAGTATGAAGATGTTGAGGATCCTGATAGGGTCAAATTTACGAAGCCCAGACTGAAAGGTCATGCGAAGATATGGTGGCAAGAGATTCAGTTGGAGTGAAATAGAAGGGGAAAGGAGAAAATCACGAGATGGGATCGGATGGTGGATAAATTAAAGCAACAATTCATTCCTATTGATTACGAGCTTGACCTACTAAAGAAAATGCAAAGTTTGAAGCAAGCAGGAAGATCTGTTCAGGAGTATACAGAGGAGTTCTATCGACTTCTCATCAGAACAGGCCATGCAGAAGCTGATAAATAGAAAGTTGTCCGATATCTTAATGGGCTAAGGCCAAGCATTCAGGAGGAGCTGAATCTGGTTAGAATGAACAGTATTGAAGAGGCATACCAGTTTGCCCTAAAAGTAGAGGAAATGCTGAACAAGAAGTTTGAGAGCAGACAAAACGGAAGAGGTCACGGTGGACGATCTGGAGGACGGTCATATGGTGGCCGAAATGAAGATCTGAAAAAGAAGGATGAGGCCAGTAGCAGTTAGAATCAGTGTGAAAATAATTCCAATCGCTTCCAGGATCAGAATAATAGAGATCAAAGAGGAAGAGGAAGAGGACAAGGATCTGGAAGAGGTGGCTTCCGTGGAACATGTTTTCACTGTGGAGAAGAAGGTCATAGGGCATTTGAATGTCCTCAGCGCCAAGGCAGAACAGACAGGAGAAATGAAGGCCAGGCCAGAGTTGCACATATAGATGAAGATGCCAGATCATCAAATTCTGAAGATGCTGAGAGAGGAGAAACGTTGATTAACAGAAGAGTCCTGTTGAGTGGTGAGAATGAACCTGAGCAAAGGAGGAGCCTGTTTCGCACTAGATGCAAGTGTGAGGGTAAATGCTGTGATGTGATTATCGATAGTGGAAGCACTGACAATTTGGTGTCAGAAGAGATGGTGACAAAGTTGAAGCTCAAGAGACAGAAACACCCACATCCATATCGGATTGCCTGGGTGCAGGATGACCACAAGGTCATGGTCAGTGAACAGTGCCTGGTAAAGTTCAAGATCGGCGGGTACCAAGATGAGGTACTATGTGATATCATCTCTATGGATGCATGTCATATGTTGTTAGGTAGACCGTGGCAGTTTGACAGATGTGCTATACATGATGGTCGTGCGAATACCTATTCCCTGACAAAGGATGGAGTGCGACATAAGCTAAAACCATTGAAGGAGACTGAAGAAAAGGTATGTGGTAATGCAAGGATAACTTTTGTTGATGGAAGAAATTTCCTAGATGGTATGAGGCATGAGCATGTATGTTTTGCTTTAATTCCAAAAGTTGGTAAAGAGGAAGTAGAAGATGTTCCTATAGAAGTTGCGGATTTGTTGAATGAGTTTCAGGATATTGTATCCGATAACATGCCTGATGGATCACCACCAGTCAGGAAGATCAGTCATCAGATGGACTTGATCCCAGGAGCGAGTTTACCGAATAAGGCAGCGCACAGAATGACACCTGCAGAAAGTGAGGAGTTGAACAGACAAGTACATGAGTTGTTACAGAAAGGATTGATTCGAGAGAGTCTGAGTCCCTGTGCTGTACCTGCGGTATTAGCACCAAAGAAGAATGGAGAGTGGAGGATGTGTACAAATTTGAGAGCAATAAACAAGATCACAATCAAGTACAGGTTTCCATTGCCACGAATGGATGATATTATGGACTGTTTGAGTGGAGCTGTGTATTTCTCAAAGATAGATCTGAAGAGTGGATATCATTAGATTCGGATCAGAGAAGGAGATGAATGGAAGACTGCCTTCAAGACAAAGGAAGGACTGTATGAGTGGTTAGTCATGCCTTTTGGGCTAACCAATGCACCGAGCACTTTCATGCAGCTCATGAACGAGGTTCTGAAAGAATTTCTGGGTAAGTTTGTCATTGTTTACCTAGATGATATTTTTATCTTTAGTAAGACATTAGATGAGCATATGATCCATATTCGTATGGTATTTGAGAAGTTGAGAGAAGAGAAATTGTTGATTAATTTGAAGAAGTGCAGTTTTGTGAAGAAAGAGTTAGTGTATTTGGGATTTGTAGTTTTAGCAGAAGGTCTAAAAATGGACCCAGAGAAGGTACAGGCTATCCTTGAATGGCCTACCCCAATGAGTGCTACTGAGGTAAGATCTTTTCATAGTCTAGCTAGCTTTTACAGAAAGTTTATCAAAAATTTTAGCAGTATTTGTGGACCCTTGACTGAAACAATGAGAGGGGATAGAAAAGAGTTTAAGTGGACTAATGGGGCAGAAAAAAGTTTTCAATTATTGAAACAAAAAGTTACAGAACAACCTGTTTTAGCACTTCCAGATTTTAATAAGGTGTTTCAAGTAGATTGTGATGCTAGTGGTACTGCAATAGGAGCTGTTATGAGCCAAGAAGGTAAACCTGTTGCTTATTTCAGTGAGAAGTTAAATGATGCCAAGAGAAAATATTTTGTTTATGATCAAGAATTTTATGCTATAGTTCAGGCATTAAAGAAGTGGAGACATTATCTGCTTCCTAAGGAGTTTGTTTTGTATACTGATCATCAAGCTTTGCAATATTTAAATAGTCAAGGAAAATTGAATCAAAGGCATTTGAAATGGGTTGATTTTTTGCAGAGTTATACATTTGTTTTGAAACACAGGAGTGGAAAGTCTAATAGGGTTGCAAATGCTCTTAGCAGAAGGCAACTATTGCTGACAGAAATGCAGATTGAAGTGGTTGGGCTCAAGGAACTCAAGAATTTGTATCCAGAGGATCCTGATTTTGGTGAAGCTTGGAAAGCTTGTACAGAACTTGTTACTCTAGACAGGACGAAATGGTTGGATTTCATCATCCAAGATGATATGCTATTCAGAGGGAGTCAGTTGTGCATTCCATGAAGTTCTATGAGGGAGAATCTCATCAAGGAGAAGCATAGTGGAGGATTGGCTGGACATTTTGGTCATGATAAAACCCTTGCTTTGGTTGGTGAGAATTATTATTGGCCACAATTGCAGCAAGATGTGAAGAAGTTTGTACAGAGTTGCAGATTATGTCAGATGGTGAAAGGAGTGAAGCAGAATACAGGGTTGTATCAGCCATTACCTATACCAGAGAAGCCTTGGGAGGATATCAGTATGGACTTTGTTCTTGGTTTACCGAGGACATAGCGGGGACATGATTCAATTTTTGTGGTAGTTGATAGATTTTCAAAGATGGCAAATTTTATTCCCTGCAAGAAGACTAATGATGCTGTTCATGTAGCAGAATTGTTTTTCAGAGAAGTAGTGAGACTTCATGGTTTGCCAAAGACCATAGTTTCAGATCGGGACACTAAGTTTGTTGGATATTTCTGGCGTACATTGTGGAAGAAGTTGAAGACAGATTTGAAGTTTAGTTCATCACATCATCCACAGACTGATGGACAGACAGAGGTGGTGAATAGAAGTTTGGGAAATTTGCTGAGATGTTTGGTTGGAGATAAGCCAACAGGATGGGATTTGATTTTACCACAGGCGGAATTTGCATACAATAATTCTGTCAATAGGAGCACTGGTAAATAACCATTCCAGATTGTATATGGAAGTAGTCCAAGAAATGCATCTGAATTGAGGAAGATAGATAAAGGAGAAATAAGTAGTGTTGAAGCTGAGGATTTTGCAGAACACTTGAAGAACATCCATGAAGAGGTGAGGAAGCATATTAGCAAGATGAACGCACAGTATAAGGCTAAGGCAGATGAGAAAAGGAGGTATAAGGAGTTTCAGGTCGGTGATGAAGTCATGGTTCATTTGCGGAAGGAGCGGTTTCCAGTTGGTACATATAACAAGCTAAAAATGAAGAAGTTCGGACCATATAGGATACTGAAGAAACATGATTCAAGAAATGCATATGAGGTAGAATTGCCTACTGAGCTAAATATTTCACCAGTGTTTAACATTTCAGATCTGACAGAGTATCATGAAGGAGGTGTTGAAGATGAGATCACAGCAGCACAGTGGAGTATTCCAGCAACTAGTTCAGACACTAAGGAGATCGAGGATATACTGGACAGTCATGTTGTTAGAAGCACAAGGAACGGGACATATGAAGAATATCTGGTCAAGTGGAAAGGATGACATGTTGAAGATTCATCATGGCTGACAAAGGAGGAGGTTAGCCGTCTTGGTTTTCCTCTGCACACCTGAGTCGTGACATGGTCACTTCTCAAATTACCCTAGGTGTCTGATGCAGGAGCATCCTGGGTGTAAGAGCAATCTTGCATCACCCAAAAAATATTTCTATTTTTATATTCAATAAGGGCTATTTTGTGCAGAGCTGCTATTTATGGAAAGTTACTATTTTTGGTAATTTTCGTATGTGCTTAGAATGATCTGATTTCTTTCTTGGAGGTTCATGTTGGTCATATAAGTCTGCCAGTAAAGTTTCATTGCCAGATCAAGTGTATATTGGAAGATATTGAAGATTTTTGGTATTGGCAGCAGGGTACATAAACTTTGAACTCAGTTTTGAAGGCTTTAGAGGCCCCGGATGAGGTCAAAAATTTGGGTGACGGGCACTTGCGCGGGTCAAGCCTGTAGAGCGCTCCGTGGCATTTCCGAAATGGGGTTATAATAGCCGATCGGGTCAACTGGTGATGACTTATGGTCTTCGGAAGTTGGGCCACCCGAAATGGCAGAAAATAATTTTCTTCAAAATTTCTGTTCGGGTTTCAAAGGTTATCTGGAGCCGACTATGATGTAATAAAATGTAAAATAAAATAATTCTAAGTTTGGTCGGCCTTATTGGCTAGAATTCTGGAACCTTCCCAGGCGGTGGAAAGTTGCCTATATGAGGAAGGCTGTATTATTGTCTTAGGTAGTTCAGAATAGTTCTGGGTAGTAGATCTGCGTAATAGTTCGAGGCTTTGTCCTATAGAATATTGTAAGGGAATGCCCATGTGGCTTTGCATATTGTAATTCCGAAAGTTTGTAATTCCACATTTGTGGAGATAATAAGAAGCCAATTTTCTGTTCTTGCATATTGTTGTTATTTCTCTATTTCTGTTATGTGTTTGTGGTATTAAGGGGAGCACCCTTCATCATAAATCAAGTATGAATCATTTCATAAATAGTATTTTCCTACACATATATACATAATCTCATGTCAAATCATTTATTATCTCCATAATTAATTCTATTAACCAAATATATATGTTCAAATGTCCCATCATGAAATGAAAACAATCCAACATATAATCCAAAGTAATAATGTAATAATCTTTTCAATCGAAAGTATGAAGGTACTAGGGTGGTCATTACATAGTGATCATGTAATTTTTCTTAAATTTTGTAGATAGATTTTGGAGGCATGGGATCTAATGACCATAAAGCATAAATCAATAGTTGGATTCCCTTTCCTTTCTAGGGAATATAAATACATCCTCCCCACCATGAAAGAAGTAGAGAATAAGTTAAAGAATCTCAATCTAGAGAATTTTGACTTGGCACAGTCGCTCTATGATCCATAGGGGTGAATAAAGAAGGCACTTCTTGGCACATATCAAGGCCACGTACCTTACCTCAAGGATTTTTGGGCTGATTTTTAGGATGATTTTGATCTCCATCATTTTGAAAACCACCAACTCACAGTGTAATAGATGGTAAATTTTGGTTTGCAAATGTTTCTTAGGGGTTTCAAGGATACCAAGGCTATCTTGGACCCCATTTTTTATAAAGAGAAGACAAGAGATACACTCCTTATGTGGATTAATTGGGATGAACAAGAAGAGTTAGATATTAGGATAGTCACCTAGGATTTCATTGATAGAAGTCACTCAGTTTTCAATGTTTGATGTCCTAGAGGCAGTTAAGGGTGAAAGAAGAAGGCTAAAGCCCAACCCTCTCAGTAGTATGAGAGGAAAAATAAGACTAAGTGAGGTACCTCATCTAGGAAGACATATCCAATTAAAGAATATCCAATAGAGGTAATTTTTAAATATTTGGGTAAGAAGATGGATTAATCACAAAATCTTTCTTTCACCATGCTCGACAAGGAGTCACTTTTGGACTTACCGCGGAACCATTTTCAGTTGTGGGGCCCTCCCTTGTAGCAACAAGCTCGTATGTTCCCATCTTCAACATCCCATTATTTTTAGACAAGGAGAATATTCTATTACAGTGTCCTTGAGGGAAAAAGAAGAAGATCAAACATGTAGTGGATGATACTACATCATACCTTGTAGGAGAGGTCAATTTTGATTATGCATGTTGATCTTGGATCTAGGCTCACACCTAGATGAGGATAGTATAGAAGCTTTGCAGGGGTGGGGTAAATTGTGCCATGTGAAACAACCTCTATGATTTTATAGAATTTGACTCTTCTCTTTGGTGCTTTGGGAAAGGTGAAGGAAAATTAAACAAAAAAAAGATGATGTGCCAAATATTTTAAAACACTTTGAGTTCCCCGTTAGAAATAATAAGAACATAAGACCGTAGAAATTAGTACAAAATGCCACAAACTCTTCATTGTTGGAAAGAGAACATGATGGAAAGATCCTAGATACACGTCAAAATATTTATATCTTCTTATGAGAAGCACCCATTAAGGCACATAGGAAATGTTCCTATTATCTCACTAAAATAGCTATTCTAAAAATAATTCATTCACCAAATGGCATGGTATAACCCCATATTCAAATATTGAAAGAGTAACTAGACATGATTCAATAATTTGAAAGTTTGTGATGAATTATAAGAGCCTAAAATAAAAAATGATAACTACATGCATATGGAAATGACACAGAGCATTATAATCATTCACAAAATAGAGGAAAACACACAATAAAAGAAAACTTGGCATAGTCTAGTATATCTCCTCTATTGATTATGTGAAAATTATAATGCTAAGGTCTAAAAAATGAAACTACAACTATTTTTAAGTGTTCTTCTATACAACAAACAAAAGACTCCTAGAATAGAAGTTCTAGATCTAACCGAACTCTCTTTTAGAATGTTCTCATAGGCCTTTTAAAGAAAAACCCCTAAACATAATCTCAAAAACATAGCCGAGAAGATTCTTGCATTTGTGTCATGTCGAAATGTCATCATTTTAGTAACTACAATTGTCTCGACATGTCGATCTATGGATCTTTACTCTTCTTCCACATGCACAACATGGATGCCACATGTGCTTTTTGCAACCTTTTCACCATTGTGAGGGAATAAATTCCCAACTCCACTCGCTATGGTTCCTTATTTCTCGCACGTAGAGGTGATTTTATTTTTGGATCAAAACTGCCTTGTGATCCACCACTAATTAAAAAATTGGCATTTTTCCATGAAGCGGGTGGACCCTGCCACATTGTAATTATGCAACCACAGACTAGACACATGTTTCCATGGTGAAACTTGAAGAGGGTAAACCTCACACAGAGGAATTCAAAATACTTCGGTGCAACCACGTGGCATGATGGTGGGATTTCTTGAGTGATCACCTCCCTTTAGCCTTCAAAAATTCTATGGTGTTGATGCTTGGCACTCTTTGCAGCGAGCGCATTTGAGAAGTGAAATAATTTAAAGGAAAAGAGCTAGCGAACATGGTAGAAACTATGCAAATTTGGTGCTTTTCTACCCTAATTTTGTGGGGTCATAACTTCTTCTCATTGCTTCATCTCTACACTTTCTCAAACTATCCACATAAATGCTCTTGGATAAAGGTCGGGATAGATAATACCTATATTTTTCTGACTCACAGGGGATCTTGGCATGCTAAGAAAGAACAACAAAATTTATGGTTCCATAGACCATAATGTGTATCCATTGGGCACAAAGTCATGAAAAATGAGCCACGACAAACAGACCTACCTCAAAACAAGAAGAGACACAAAAACTTGTTCAAGCATGCACTTAAGGAAAATTGGAAACTACAATGTACATTCTCTTTTAATTGTGAGTTGGCTTAACATGAATTATGTGAATTATATCCATGTATTAGTATTTAAAGGAATTAAATTGCATTCATCTATCATTATGGAACATCTAGGAAATAGCATCAATTGATATATCATCCAAATATCAACAAACCTTTAAAGATGTTTCTAAATAGCACTAGTCTTAAAAAAAAGAAAAAAAGATAAAGAAGATAGAAGCAAAATAGGTGAACCAAATAACATAAGTGTGCATGAGTAGGAAGATCATATATGCATGGAAAACGGTAAATCTATGAATGCAAAAAAGGATCCAAAAGCACATATTTAAACCTAGATAAAGAACAATTCCTACATAGAATCCAAAATGTTATATTAAGAAAAATATCATTTACTAGATCCCTAAGAATCAAATTTAAAATCTACATAATAAGAATTATACATCTTTGATCATCAAGTTAAATACTTTTATTTCTCATATTTATTGTATTATGCCAAGAGATTTTTTATAGAAACATCAAGGAGTCTCATGCAATGACTAATAAACTAAAGAAAAGAAATTACAAAGGTTGAGAGGTTTTGTGATAACCAAAAAATCCAAACTCAAGAACCCAAAGAACAAGCAACAATAATAATGAGATCAAAATGTGTGTGTGTGTGTGTGTGTGTGTGTGTGAGTGAGAGAGAGAGAGAGAGAGAGAGTTGATATATTTGTATATACCATTTACTTATAACAATTTTAGTTGTTGTATGTGTGTCCACACTTGGATTTAGAAATACAACAACCAACATGATACAAAATTGTGTTTGTATTGATATATTTGTATATACCATTTTCTTTTAACGATTTTGGATGTTGTATGTGTGTCCACACTTAAATTAAGAAATACAACAACCAACACAGTACAAAATTGATTAGAACTACAAAAAACTAATAGAAAAAATACTAATAAATATAAGTTGGTTATTTCATATGAACAATTTATTTCATTATGACAAATTAATTAATTTTTTTTAAAATTATAAATATTTATAATTTTAAAATCTTTAAAACTTATAAATAAAATTCTTTCAAAAAAATATTTAAAGATAATTAATTATTTCTTATAAAAAAAGATTAAAAAGTTTTTATAATAGAATAAATTTTCATTTTAATTGAAAGAAACTTTGCCCAAACATCCTTGTCTATTATCATTAAATAAAAGGAAAACACAAAATTCAACTTAAAAGATTATTTTAGTTAAGAAAATTTCATACAATATAACATTGTGAATAAAATTAAAAAAATTATTCAAATAAATACAAAGCAAACACTACACATAAAATAAAACTAGTATATTTATATGTAGAAAAATCTATGTAAAAGACTTTGAGATATATCATTCTTAAAATATATATTTATATCATTGTATTTATGATTTAAATGAAAGAAACATTTAGAAAATAATCTTTCTATTTTTCACATAATTTTATAAAAAATAAATATTAATATACTTTAATTTAAATTTTATTTTTTCATGTCTATAATTTTCATTCACTAATCTAAATTAATTTTATTTTTTTAGACTATACACATTCTGTACTATAAAAAGCTCTAGCCAATCCAACCAACCCTAACCCAACTAATCTAAGTTAATTTGTACTTGTATATATATTTGTATTAAATTAATAATAATACAAATATCGACCTAAATAAATTAATGATAATGACCACCTTCAGTCTTCATTCATCGCTCCCCATAATTAAATTCATGATTTCAAGTACTTTTGTTATTATAAAATATAAAATATAAAATATTAATAGGCCAATAGGCCATACAAATACATGAGGGCGTTGATTACCTAGATCCTTCACGGAACAAGTAGTGGGCATTTTAAAATGAAAGAGGTTGTTCGTTACACGAAAGAGCTATGATAGAAGCCACTTGCCTATGCACATGAACCAATCGGATCCGGGCCATCAAGATTTTAAAACTATGTTCTTACTGTAGCTGATTCATCATTAATGGTATAAAAATAAAAATTATTATATTAATAATAATAAAGTACAGTTTCATTCTCAAATGATTTTTTGTTAATCGGGGAATGTTCTCTCTATAGAGGAATACAGAATGAATAGATCACAATCAAAGGTATAAGAATATGCTTGCGGAATGTTGGCGTATAATAAAAACTAAAAACAATCGAGAGTTTAAGATTTTTCTGTTTGGAATTATACGCATTAAACCATTCTAGCATCCCAAATGTCTACCTAATACCATGTTAATGTAGGCAACTCGTTTAGCCGGTTCTCGGCAAATCGTGTGTTTATTTATTTATTTGAAGGGGAAAAGAGGAAAAAGAAGACTTATGGAAGGAAGTTGAACATGTCTACGGGAAGTTTCTTAGCTTTTTAGTGTGAGGTTTTAACTTCATTTCATTGGATGTACTCGATTTAAAAGCCTTTATTTATTTAAAAATGTTAAATATTAAAAATATGATATATAGTTTATAAAAGATAGGAAAATGGTTTATATTTTGAAAATTGATATCAGAATAAAAAATAAAATAAAAAGTAATTAATATATTAAAATTATATTAATTTGAAAAAGGGGATCATGATTCTAATCTTTATTAAATTCTAGTGTGACTATTGCAATACATTGTAAAATATAAGAATGTTAATAAATTAAGTTAACAAAACACAAAAATCTATTGTTCTACAAACAAATGAATTTTAAGATTGTGAAATTTGGAGCTAGTTATTTTTCTTATTTCTACTTAGTAATTTATTGTCAAATATGAGGAGAGTAGGGTGCTCTTAAGTTGGGAGTCTATTGATGATGGATCTATCCTTCTTGACGTATGGGACAAATGCAATAATTGTGATCTCCCTCCTAATACTACTCTTGTTGTTTGGCAGTTTGTTTTTTAATTGACTGATGAGATTTACCTTTGTACGTTTTCATCTTTTATTTAGATTTGGTCCCACTTAGACTCTAAAGATGTACCTTCTTACTACCCACTTTTTTATGTGAGAGGTGTATAATTATCTTTTTAGTTAATAAACAATAATATACAACTTACTCATTAAAAAAATTCATCAAAGTAAGAAAAAATACAAAGAGTAGCTATTAATTTTTTTTGCTACAATTAGAATAAGGATTGAGTCAAAGAAGCTACAGCCTAGTCACTCCAAAAATATCATCATAAAGGAATGACAACCCAAATCACAAATTTACAGTAATTATCGTAGAGGTTGTTTTGAAACAAAGATCATTTCAAAACAACAACCACCATATAACAAAACAAAGAAACCACAAATATCATGGGAAGAAGATTGTATTCACACATGATCTTGTAGCATAGTGACTTGATCATAGCTGTAATAGCTAGAGAAATTTGGTGTAGTAAGTTCATTTACCGAAGAGAGGGAGTGAGCAACCTTAATCACATCAACCAATCACCCATACAAATCCAAGTAAAATTTTTTCCCAATATGCTTGAACTGAAACAATCATAGCCAATGTAAGAGTAGATTCTGAACTAATCCACAAAGCTAAAAATTGTGTTCAATCATTGGAGAAATCCCAAACTTTAACTAGGAGAGATTAATCACAGAAATGGTGGTAGTAGGTCCTTTCTAGGGTGCTTAGAGATTACAATAAGGTCTTCAAAGTTCTGGAGTTGCAAGATCAAAATTGAAGTCTATGAAGGAGTGGCATTAGACCATATGGAGACTCATGTTGGAGTATATTTAAGTTGAAGTTCAATTGAGGTAGAGTGATGTGTTAGAAAAATAAGAAATCCACAATCATTCAGAATGGTAGCAATACAAAATATATATTTAATGGACTCAATTTGGGTGTAGAATAGAGAAGATGGAAAGGTATGAATGAAGGTGAGATGGCTAAAAATAGGAAGTTTCACATGAAGGGTCCTCCGAGGAAAAGGTTGGGGTTGAGCGGAAGCCTTCAATTTCCATATTTGTTGATAGATTTTATTCCATTAACACCCTAACTAAAAAACATTTCTAGATTGAGTTTAAGTTGGGAGAGGTGGTGAGAGGTTGTCTAAGTTGTTTATAAATGGTCATGAGGGAGAAGGAATAGAGGTTATGCATAGAAGTCCATCTTTAGCTACATCAGAAGTTGTCATAAATGAGGATGGAAATAAGACTAAATAGATGTGGGGCGACAAGTTGATGAATACCCTTTATTCTTTGTTTATCAGATGGGTTCAAGTTGTATTGGAGTTTACAATGTTGTCAAGGTTTCCAGTTGAAGCTTGTGAGGTCCCAAAGGTCTCTAAAAGTTTGAATTCCTTTTTCAATGAGCCTTTAACCATTGAGTTGTTGGATAAGCCCCAAGATATTACTTTCAATTTGAATTATTCTATTCCAATCGATGGAAGACCCTGTAAAACTCAAGCCACATTTGAGATATTAGTTATACCAAACAAGCTTTTTGGAAGTAATTTTCCAAGCTCTCTATGTAGTTTTACAAGGGCCAAAACCATGGGTTTAAAAAATGGGGCCATAAGGATTTTATCTTGCCAATCGATAATTTCTAAGGGCCTCTTGTTGTAGTAGTGTAAATGTGGTGTCTAGCCAATTTCTTCCATGATGAGTTTCCTTCTATGGCTCTCACTAACCAATTGGTAGTGACACAAATCCCTTGTGTGAAAGGATCTATGATGTATTCAATCCTCTTTTATCTTTTGATTGAATATAATGCAACTAGGAGGTAGAAATGGAGCCTTTTTATTGTCCCATTTGGCCTAAATAATATTTTAATTAGATTTGTAAGTTGACTATAACAAGTCTTAGAAGGGAGACAATAAGATGAACTATAGACATAGATAGCAAGAATAATTTTATTGGCCACCTAGATATGTCTTTCTGATGCAGGGGCATCCAAGGTTAAGGCAAGGGCATTCTTTTTCCTCAGTGAAACTGCATGGGATGTTGGTATTTTGGCTAGTGTTACTCGGTTGCAGCCTTGACCGACGACCTCAGTCATTGAAGGAAGCTTAGTCACTAAAGGAACTTGGTAGTCTCTGGTGCTTGGTGAAAGTGTTACTCAGTCATGCCTATGGTGCTCGGTTGACACTGGTGCTCGGCGATGCTGGTGTGCTCGGTGAATTCACTATCGCTCGGTAATTCTAGTTTCTTGACTGGAGTTTTGTGTAATTTGTTGAGCTGACTTGGTGCATTTTTGTTGGTAGCTATTGTTATAGGCCAACATGTTGAATTAAATGTTTGTATACATTTGTAAGCTGACTTGTATGGCATTTAATTATTTGTTTTGGGGAGTTAAGGGTTTCATCCAGCCGACTTATGGCTGATGGCTAGTACTTATAGGATGTTTGGGTAGATGTTTAGGAACAGAAGATCAGGAGATCAGAGGATCATAAGGAGATCAGAGAAGTTCATGACTTGGAAGACTTAGTGAGTCAGATCTGAGGTTCTGAAAGCTGAAGTTGGCAAAGTTGTGGAAAAGATCTTGCATGATCTTGCAGATCAGATTGATATCTGATAGTTGTTTGTAGCAAAGCTAGGGGTTGCATACTTGGAGACAAGGAGATTTCTTGGAGGCTTGCGAGCTCAAGTTTAGATCTGCCTTTTGATTATCTTTAGAGCTAAACTTGTTAGGAATGGGAACACTGAGAGGGGGGGGTGAATCAGTGTTCACTGCAATTTAACTTTTTACTTTAATCTTTATGCAGAACATAAATGCTTAATAACTGAATTAAACATTTGCATAAACATGAAACATGAAATCAACACATGACACCAATATGGTTATGGGGAAACCCAATTAGGTAAAACCCCGGTGGGACTTGATACCTGCTAATAATCTGCACTAGTGTTTTGTGATCCTTATTAGAAGATCCTTTACCCTGTTAGGAGTAGCTTTACAATGCTTTTAGTACAGTAGACCTTGTTAAGGGTCGAACCCTGTTAGGAGTCTTTTATAATGATCCCTGTTAGGGGAGTGGACTCACTTTCCTAGAGCTCATTGCTCAAATGGTGAAGGCTACAACCTTCTAATTCAGATACACACTATCTCTGCAGGTGAACTGTTCACTGTGACACTGCTTGTCAAATCAGTTCCTTTGATGCATTGATGCTTTGACCTCTAGCAAAGCTCTAATACATCTCATGCTCACTTCGCATACCTCTGCTCTGCTTATCACAACTCTATTACAACTTCCATACCGAATACAATGGGCGCACCTTATATTTATGCGCTCATACCAATTATACAATTAGGTCGGCCCTATAACTAATTACAAACAATGCTTCCAAATGAATTGGCTTAAGCGTGCTTACAATTATACATGTACATATGTCAGAAACCTAAATACAATGGGTGCATAGCCTTTACAACATTAAAACATAATCGCAAACCAAAAAGCTAATTGTCAGCTCTATGCTTTGTTCGCTACTGGCACACACTGGTTGTGCATCTTCAACTGACTGTAACTTTCACATCTTTTCATATCTACTTATGTGCTCATAGAATAAGCATAAGTACAGTCTAATAACCTTAACTTCTAGGGTGCACACCATAGTTCATCCGTACACACGTGAATTGATGTTCTGAGTCTCTAGTGCTCTGTATGTTGTCCAGTCTTCAACACTTAATTGAATTTTGATCTTTACACTTAGCGCGCTGACTCCAAACTGCTATATGACTTTGTTTCCATAATGACAACACTATATCTAGTCATATAATTTAGTATAGACAACTTGCTAACAATCTCCCCCTTTTTCATTGATGGCAACAAAGGAATATGGCCAAGTTGCTAAATGTCCCTTAATACAAAAACTTTTGTCTTCTATATATCTTCTATACATAATCTTATATCTCCTATACATATATATACTCCATATTCTATACAAATCCCCCTTTGACATTAATGAAAAAGGTGCATCAAAAAATTTATCTACATACACTTACTGAGGGAAAACATCCGGATATGCAATCTTGAGGTTCTAGATCTCCTTCTTCCAAAAGGTTATTAGTGAATTCACTATCTGTAGATGGGCGAATAATGCATATTGAAGCTTCTCCATCTTCACCAGTTCTATGCTCAGACCTTGATCATAGGTTATCATAGTCACATCAATCTCCTTTATGTTCTGACTAAGAATGTCTAGTGAGGGCGCAAGAGCATTCCTCAACTCAGTCTGTCTAGACCTTATCTTTTCCATTTCTTTTTCTGCCTTCTCAAGTATGTCCAACTGACCTTGATAGACATTGTTACACATGTTTACATCAGTGGATGTGTCTAGCACTGAAATCTTCACCTTCTCAATCATTGCATCTACATCTTTGATCTTCTTAAGATGGGCATCAGTGAACTTATCCTGATCCATGGATTCTGCAATAATTTTCCTTCCTTGATCTGCAAATTCCTTCAATGATGCCTGACCAAACTTAAGAGAGTTCAAGTCTAGTGCAAAATTACTCATCAGCTCATTGAGTCTCTTTTTTAAGTACTTCTCCCTTTCCACTATGGCCGTAGATTCTTCTAGGCTTGAAAAATTGACTTTGAACTAAGAGATGACTGTGCTCACATCATCAACTGAATGTACATTTACCATCTTCTTATCCTCTAGTAGAAAACTATTCAAAATATTTACCGATTCCACCAGGAGAGGATTTCTCATTACTTGCTTCTCCTTAGCCTTCTCCATAGCTAAGACGCTGAACTTAACCAAGTCTTCTTCCTTCCAGGAGTCCAAACTGCTAGTGTCAGGTGTGAAAATTGACAACAATGCTGAGGAGGGAGTGATGGGAGTGCTATCCATCACTACTTGCTTCACCTTGACCAAATCAATAGAAGATTCATCTTTCTTTTCTACCTCTACTCCTTTCTTTTCTTCTTCTTTCTCATCAGATATATCTTCTATGATTACTTCTTCTTGCTAAGAGGGAGGGATATTACTACATAGGATTTCTATTTCCTCAGTTCTGGCAAATGATTCCTCAAACTTGTCCAAGTCCTTATCAGTAGCCGCCATGGCTATTTCCACATTATCTATGATAATTGCGCTATCTTTGGGTGATTCTATCATGGGCACAGACTGATCTACTTCTATTTGAGTTCCTTCTATGGGTGCTGAGTCTTGAGGACCTGTCATTGGTACATTAGTGGGCTCTGCCACTTTATCTTCCTTGATGGGTGCATGAGTGATGGGAAGAGTAGGTGGTTTGATCTATTGTTCTAACAACACCTTTTTGAAAGCCTTCTCTATTTCCTTCGCAATCAACTCATAATCTTTATTCATGATGTGAAGAGTCCTCATCTTAGTCCTTAGGTGCGGCTTCACCAAATTCAATATCAGTTCCACTTCTTCTTTAGAACATACAGGCAGACTATCTTCTAATACTTTTTCTCGTATTCTTTGATCTTCCTCATTAGCTTGTCTCTTTAGGTGTTCTAAAATGGCCCATACATTATCTAGAATTTCTATTTTTAATTCAAGAACTGTCTTCTTGAACTTTATCATATGCTTGATAATCATATTATGAATTTTAGATATGTCAATCTCACTGTAAGATTCATAATATTTCTCTACTTGATCAATTTTTCCCTCATCGACAATTCTAGCATTCAAAACTTTAAGGGTGGGTCTGAATTTTGGCTGAGGAGGTGCTTGAGTGTTTTTCTTGCTCCTTAATGCTCGTGAGGATGGATGACTAGTGCTAGCTTCTTTCTTCCTCTTGAATAAAGGCTTATACTCTGGAGGAGTATCTTTGGGTGCAGAAGGAGTATTGTCTTCTTTATCCTTTTGACAATCATCTTTTTCATCTTGGAATCTTCTTGTTCTTCTGCTGCGCTCTTCAATTCTAGGGAAATCTTCTCATCCCTTGCTTTATCAAGGTCTTCTTGTGATACACCATGTATTCTTAGGATCTCTAATGTGACCTTTGCAATCTTTCTTTTTGTTGCAGCATTGTTCAGCTTAGCATCAACTTCTCTAGTTTTCTCTTCATAGGTTCCTCACCTAGGTTCATTGTCATCTTTAGGGGCTGATAGCAGTACCTATGCGTAAGCTTCAAGAACTTGTTCTTCAACCTCATACCCAAGTGGATGAATCCACTTAGTTCTAGGTTCCACAGCTTCCATACATGTAGTATCAATCTCCACCATGAAGCATATTGTATCCTTATACTTCTTGACAATACTCTCAGGAATCATGTACCTCATCTGTATCCTTTCTCTAAAGGTCTTCAATTCCAAAGTTATATAGTCTCTTAGTGTTCTTTTTGTGGATGCCTTGTTTGATATTTGTGGCATGGTAGGAATGGATTTGTCTAGATACAAGTTTGACACTTTACCAACTATATGAAGGTACATATAGATGATTAGGGACCCAAACCTGAATACCTTAGTCTTGTCATGTTTGATAGCCTTGATGTTATCTATCAACTGTGCATGCAAGATCTCACACAAGTTGAATTCTCCATCTTCTTGCACAAGCCTGATAGCTACTAGAATAGTGCCTGCAAACACACTATTCACCCTACTAGTATGATGAAATTTGTAACCCAATATCATTGATATCAACTTGATGTCTTGTTGCTATATAGGCTCAATGGTCATGTCGTGCTTATCACTTCTAGATTTACACACTTGTTCCACCATTTTCCTAACGTCCTTACCCACAGGAAGGATGGCGCCTATCTTAGAAAGGCCTGTCATCTCATGAATTAGGTCATTTATGATTCTAATTGGAACATCTCCAATCCAAAACAAATCATCATGTATTATGCTCAACAATATCTTTATCCATTCAATTTCATAGAATTCATATGTCGTGGCATATTCAACAATGGGGTGATCATTCCATTTGGTGTATTCATCCATGAACATTTTGTCTGGTTTCAACATTGTGTACATGTGTGCCCTTAGCCTATCCAGACCAACAGGTTCCTTCTTACAATAGATGTAAGCCCTTATGTCTTCTACATGCATGACGCCCATCGGCGTGCGGGAAAATGCTCCCTCTAAATCATCTAGGGTTGATTTAAATGAGTGCCTCTTGAAAACATACCTCTTCTTAGAAAAATCAAAAACAATAGGAGTGTCCATGACTTACTTGATATTCACTTTCCAAATGATCTCTAAGATGTTCTGACGGCTTTCGAATCAACACAATGAGCTAGGGTTTCTTGCAACCGATCAAATGCACTGCAAACACTAATAATTTAATCTCCAAATCTTCACAAATTCCAAGGCTCAATCTACTCTCCAATCACTCTGAATATGAATGCAATGAGTGAACAAACAACTTTTTGTGTACTTAAAGTAAGAAATGCATCATTAATGCAACTCGCGTAAACCAAGCTGTCACTTCAAATTTTCAAACTTGAGTTTCGCTAATAATTAGCATGTGCGCTCTTTCACAAAGGTTCCTATACACTCCAATAGCTTAATTCCAAAGGCACATACTCTAAGGATGAGTATACCAGCCACGCAGGGGTCTAGAGCTAAATTAGCTCCCCCTATGACCCTGAGGGCCATTTATGCAGATGTAGAGGGTGCGTCCACTTGGGATGCATCTAATACATTCTCAACAGCATTGTCCTTCTTTCCTTTTAACCAAATCAATCTTGCATCTTTTGAGGCCTTCACAAACTTGACTTCTACTTTAGGATCCAAAACTAGTTTTTTGGCCTTTTTAGGGCTTTCTTGACCTTGCGTCCTTGATCTACAAAATTTTGAGATATGTCCAGCCTTGTTACAGGTGTGACAAATCACTAGAGGTCTATTATTCCTTGGCACATTCACATGCGTCACCATTCTGCATGTTCTGGCTAAGTGACCATTATAGTTACATATCTGACATGTAACATTCTGAGAACTTCTAACATTAGTCTGATTCAGATTTCTTTGATCTTGCTAAGTTTTGTTCTTCTTACTAGTCTTGCAATTCATAGCTCTATGACCAAATCTATTGCATGAATAACAGTAGCCATTCAAAGGTTTTACCTCTGTATAGTTTCTTACAATGTGTCCATGCTTGTTACAAGCAAACAAGTGCATTCTACTTGCTTGTGCTCATTCCTAGGAGGACCACCATTGTCTTTGGTTCGATCTTCAGTCTTCTCATCATCAGTAGAGTTCTTTTGTGACTCCTTTCTTTCTCCCATACTGTCAATCTGATTTTGTGCTTCATTGTATCCAATGCAGCTAGTGTCTCCTTTGATTCTTCTTGCATACAACTATGATTCTACCAACTTAGCACTGGTGTGTAATTTGCCAATATGATTATTTTCTTCTTTTAATTCAAACTCCAATCTTTCTTTACAATTCCTTAGATCCAAGATTTCTAAGTTAGCTTCCCTTAGTTCTTCATTCAGTTGAAGGTTCTCCTTGACTTGTTCATTGTAGACATCTTGATTGTTCATCAGTTTGTCATCAAATTCTTCAAGCTAACTCAATAAGGATGCATTTTCTTCACTCAACTTCTTGACTTTTTCTTCAAGTTCACTATTAGAGCATCCTTTCAAATCTTTTCTTAGTCTCTTGATAACTAATTGAGCATCATTGACTTTTTTCTTTTAGTTCTTCAATTTCTCTTTCTGAATTGTCTAGGTCTTCAAGAGTGGCTTCAAGATTTTTCTTTAGATGTTTTATATCTGCTCTGTCCATGATCTCCTCAAGTGGTTAAACTTTTGTGCTGAGGACCAGAGCTCTGATACCAATTGTTAGGAATGGGAACACTGAGAGGGGAGGGGGGGTGAATCAGTGTTCATTGTAATTTAACTTTTAACTTTAATCTTTATGCAGAACATAAATGCTTAATAACTGAATTAAACATTCACATAAACATGAAAGATGAAATCAACACATGACACCTATATGGTTATGGGGAAACCTAATTAGGTAAAAACCTTGGTGGGACTTGATACCCACTAATAATCTGCACTAGTGTTTTGTGATCCTTGTTAGAAGATCCTTTACCTTGTTAGGAGTAGTTTTACAATGCTTTTAGTACAGTAGACCTTGTTAAGGGTCAGACCCTATTAGGATTCTTTTACAATGATCCCTGTTAGGGGAGTGGAATCATTGTCCTAGAGCTCACTGCTCAAATGGTGAAGGCTACAACCTTCTGATTCAGATACACACTATATCTATAGGTGAACTATTCACTGTAACATTGCTTGTCAGATCAGTTCCTTTGGCGCACTGATGCTTTGACCTCTAAAAAATCTCTAATACATCTCATGCTCACTTCGCATACCTCTGCTATGCTTATCACAACTCTATTACAACTTCCATACCAAATACAATGGGTGCACCTTATATTTATGCACTCATACCAATTATACAATTAGGTCGGCCCTATAACTAATTACAAACAATGCTTCCAAATGAATTGGCTTAAGCATGCTTACAATTATACATGTACATATGTCAGAAACCTAAATACAATGGGCACATAGCCTTTACAACATTAAAACATAATCACAAACCAAAATGCTAACTGTCAGCTCTATGTTATGTTCGCTGCTGGCACACATTGGTTGTGCATCTTCAACTAACTGCAACTTTCACATCTTTGCATATCTACTTATGTGCTCATAGACTAAGCATAAGTATAGTCTAACAACCTTAACTTCCAGGGCGCATACCATATTTCATCCATACACATGTGCACTGATGCTCTAAGTCTCTGGTGCTCTGTATGTTGTCGAGTCTTCAACACTTAACTGGATTCTGATCTTGACACTTAGTGCCTTGACTCCAAACTGCTATATGAATTTGTTGCCATAATGACAACACTATATCTAGTCATATACTTCAGTATAGACAACTTGCCAATAGAACTAGCTGAGATTGTATTGGATCTGTTGTGGATCTTGCAAAATTGTTTCATTTTGTAATTGGCCCTAACCCGGAAGGCCTTACAACTAGACATGTTAATGCAAATTTCTTGAAACAATTGTTATGTTATCTGTTGTGTTGAGTATTTCACTATGTAATTCTATTGGCTGCAAGGTTTGGACTATCCTTCATTGGATCCACCATCCTTGACTGCATTAGGTGGTATCAGAGCTGAAGTTTGTTCCTGTTGGAGCTGATAGTTGATCTTGAAGGTTAACCTAGCAAAGTTGATCTTGTGAAGTTGATCCTGTTGGAGTAGAGATTGTGCGCAATTTGGAGTGTAGATCTGGAGCACTAAACTTGTGGATCTTGCCCTACTTGTTTTTTCAAGGTGGCAGGTTGAGATCTGACTTGTACACAACTTGGAGATTGTCACAAGGTGGTTGGTGAGGGTTTTTTGGAGAGGGTTTTTTTGCATATCTTTGAGGATGCCTCAGAGAAGATTGGACCCTAGAGCTATTGTAGATATTTGTGATGTTGTGGAATCAAAGATTTCTGATAAAGTCAGATTGGATGTCAGATCTAAGATAGAATTGATGAAGAATGACATGGTCGTCGAGATCATGAGAGCTGTTGCTGGTGTACCTCAAAATGTTGGTACTAAAGATGGCTATGAAGAAGCTGCTGAAGAATTTGAAAATGTTGGATCTAGTGGTGATGACTAGAGGAATAGATCTGGTGAAGACATAACTGCTCAATTGCATAGATCTAGAGCTCAGTTTAGTAATGGTTACTGAATGGAAGTTTCTACTTTCTCTGATACTTTGAAGCCCGACAATCTGATTGATTAGATTGGTGAACTTGAAGATTTCTTTAGCTAGAAGAAATTGAAGATCCTCTTTAGGTGAGATTAGCATAGACAAAGTTGAAAGGACATGCTGCTCTTTGGTGGAAAGAACTACAAAGAGACCGAGAAGATGAAGGTGAAACAAAGATCAATCGGTGGAGGTTGATGGTGACTAAGTTGAAAGCTAATTTCATACTGGTTGACTATGAGCTTGACTTTTTTAAGAAGTTGTAGAATTTGAAATAGAAGGATCTGTCTATTGAAGATTATATCGAGGACTTCTACAAACTTACTATTCAGTCTGGACACCGAGAGCTTGGTAAGGAAAAGGTAGCTCAGTATGTGAATGGTCTAAGATTCAATATTTAGGATGAGCTTGGTATGCTGAAGATTGATTCTATTGAAGATGCTTATCAGTATGCTCTAAAGGAAGAAGATAAGTTGAAAAGTAAACAACCTAGTAACTCCTAAGGGAAGGAAAAGATTGATCACTCGGTGAAGGATAAACTGACTGATGCAGAAGATGAATAGAAACCTATGGAACCAAAGAAGAAGATAGGTATAGTTATCTTTAAGGGTACTTTCTATAACTATGGAGAGGAAGGACACTATTCTTTTGAGTGTACATAGAAGAAGGTTGACCGACGAACTATTGTGATGAATGAGAACATTTAGAATGAACCTGAATCAGAGAACTTGCTACTTCGACAAACATTGCTCGGTACAAAGGAGGAAACTTGTCAGAGGAGTAACTTGTTTAGGACCTTATGCAAGACTGAAGGTAAAATCTATGATGTTATTGTTGATAGTGGTAGTACTGATAACCTTGTTGCTGAGGACCTTGTTCAGAAACTTGGTTTGAATAGAATGAAGTATCCTTGTCCTTATAGGATTGGCTAGTTACAAGATATTCATGCTTTGGAAGTTAGAGAACAATGCTTCATTGATCTTCAGATTGGCCAGTACAAGGATCTTGTGTTATGTGACATTGTGAAGATGAATAGTTGTGATATATTGCTTGGTAGACCTTGGCCATATGATTGTAGAGCTATTTATGACTGTGTCATAAATGTGTTTACTATTGAGAAGGATGACAGGAAGTTTTCACTGATGCCTTTGATGGATACAATTCTCGGTAGGAGAAGCCTGAGTATTGGTAGCCGAGTTGAAATTGTGGATCCAGAGAAAATGAATGATCAGTATGGAGAACCAACCTTTATGTTGACAAGAAAAGACTTGAAGATATAGAGGAAACTGAAATGGAAGAATTTGCAAGAAGAAAAGGTGGAGGACTTGTGTGTGAAGAACTAGTTTGGGATTTATGTGCTGAATCCTGGAAGATGTTCTTCTCACATATGAACATCTTTTGGAACCTGCGATGTCTGATGTAGGGGCATCCAAGGTTAAGGAAAAGGCATTCTTTGTCCTTGGTGAAACTGCATGGGGTGTTGGTATTTTGGCCGGTGTTACTTGGTTGCAGCCTTGACCGATGGCCTCGGTCATTGAAGGAAGCTCGGTCACTGAAGGAACTCGATAGTCTCTGGCACTCAATGAAAGTGTTACTCAGTCATGCCTGTGGTGCTCGGTCGACACTGGTGCTCGGCGATGCCTGGCGTGCTCGGTTAATTCACTATCACTCGGTAATTCTGGTTTACCGACTAGAGTTCTGTGTGATTTGTTGAGCTAACTTGGTGTATTTATTGTTGGTAGCTATTATTATAGGCTGACATGCTGAATTAAATGTTTGTATACATTTGTAAGCTGACTTGTATGGCATTTAATTATTTGTTTTGGGGAATCAAGGGTTTCATCCAGCCAACTTGTGGTTGATGACTAGTACTTATAGGATGTTTGGGTAGATGTTTAGGGATAGAAGATCAAGAGATCATAGGATCATAAGGAGATCAGAGAAGTTCATGACTTGGAAGACTTAGTGAGTCAGATCTGAGGTTCTGAAAGCTGAAGTTGGTGAAGTTGTGGAAAAGAACTTGCATGATCTTGTAGATCAGATTGATATCTGATAGTTGTTTGTAGCAGAGCTAGGGTCGCATACTTGGAGACAAGGAGATTTCTTGGAGGCTTGCGAGCTCAAGTTTAGATTTTCCTTAGGGTTTCCATCAGCTTTTGATTGTCTTTAGAGCCGAACTAGCTGAGATTGTCTTAGATCTGTTGTGGATCTTGTAGAATTGTTTCATTTTGTAATTGGCCCTAACCCGGAAGGCCTTACAGCTGGGTATGTTAATGCAAATTTCTTGAAACAATTGTTGTGTTATTTGTTGTGTTGAGTATTCCGTTGTGTAATTATATTGGCTGCATGGTTTGGACTATCCTTCATTGGATCTACCATCCTTGACTGCATCACTTTCCATTGAAAGAAAGTGGTTGGAGAAATGTGAAAACTTCTTCTTTTATTCATGAACTAGATCCTTGTAACTTTAAGGGACACTCTTATGCTAAAAGGGATTACTAGTTATCTTTTGATACAGCCATGTTTAATTTCCCTCCATTCCTTTAGAATCTAAGGAGGATTACAGAAGGATGAGTCAAGAGGTATTTATTATTCCATATAGACAATTTAGAACTTTATATTGTATAAAATAGGTTTGTACGTCCAATGTATTAGTTACTTCTAAAGATTATTTTTCAATGAACAACATATAAGAAATCTACTAAGTGTGAGTTAAGAGCAATAAATCCTCCTAGCAAGTGGATTCATTTTAACACAATTGATGGAGAAGGAATTCTAAAAAGGGTATCCTAAAGCATTTGCAAGACATAAAAAAGAGGAGCATGTGGGAAACCTTGATGTATGGAATTTTGTAAAGGAAATTAAGGGGAGAGAGACCCATTAACCAGAACTTTGGCATTAACATCTACAAAATGAATTTTGTCATATTTGCAAATCATTTGGTCAAAACTTAACCAATTAAGCATATTTAGAATGAAAGGCCAAATAATATGATTGTAGGCCTTGTAAAAATCAAATTTATTGATAAGAGCATTTTGAGCTATTTGTTGTGCCCATTCAATAGTCTCCCAATATAAGAGAAGATTGTTCAAAATGAATCTACTCTAAGGAAACTAGTTTTCTTAGGTATAGCAATAACTTGAGTAATACTCTTCTACTATATATTACATTTCATTGAGATTATACTTACACTCAAATTATTATTTTTAAATAGATTGTTAGGAGTAAATTTAACATGTTTAGCCACTTTTTGTTTTTATACTATGTTTGTGTTAGGATAACAATGCATCAAGCAACTGAGGGGGGGGGGGGGGGGGGTGGTTGAATCAGTTGTTAACAATCTTATCAAACTCAATGTCAAATATAACCTAATGAAAAATACAATATAAAACCAAATCACATCATTGAACACAAGTGACACCAATATGTTTTTCAAGGAAAACCATGTTAAGGGAAAAACCCAGGTGGGGATGACACCCACAAATATCTGCACTATATGAATGAAACCATGTTAGGAGTTCTAGCCTTGTTAGGAGTTGATTAATAAAATAGGTAAGTCCCTGTTAAAGGATAGACCCTGTTAGGAGTCTCAAACCCTGTTAGGAGTCTCAAACCCTGTTAGGGGTATTACAACTAGCCATAGGCCCAAATATAATTAGAAGGTTACATCCACCTTCAATCATTTACTGAATATAATTTATCATACCTAAATTTCTTGTTAGGATAATCCAACCCTTGTGCCTAGATGCACAACCTTATGCTCTATTAGAAGAAGATCTCACAACCTTCCATCTTGCATATTACCATCATAATCTACACTTCATCTCAAGGAAGAAACCCTTCCTTATATACAAGTTACAAATAATAATTCATCTAGAGGTTGGCCATTATAGGACCTCTTTACATAACAAAAAAAGTTCATTATCCAAGGTGATGATACACAAGTCATCCCTGATTATGTTACAAAAATTATACCCATAGTCAGCTCTATCAGTAATTAAATCATAAATCAATCTTCTACACATTACTCTTCCTGGTTGGATCCCAAATACTTCCATGCTAGAAAATAGGCCATAGATGATGTCAGTAATAATATGAACATGTTGTGATCATAATGTATCTTATTTATGATGTCTTCTGACATTTACCAAGCACACATATTGAAGTTCATCGTTGCAAATAGTTATGTTCCAAACACTACAACTAGGTCTGTGGAAACTCTCAGTCTTTTTTCCTGCAACTAATCTTTACTAAAACAAGAATATCTCTATCTAATGATCATATAAACATCTATGGTCATAGGAATAAGCTTTAGATACATCCTAGAACATATCTTTAAGCCTGCATGTGCTAATGAATTGTAGGGCATCTGTACCACTCTCTACAATTTGCCTATTTGTATTGTCCAACAATTTATGGTCTTCATAACTAAATATATGTTGACATTAATAAATATCTATTGAATGAAAAAAATTCCAACAATCTCCCCCTTTGTAATTGATGGCCACATATGTGAAAAACTATCAACCCAAGAGTACCTTTCTTAATACAAGCTTCTTAATATCCTCTTCAAAGCTCCCCTTAAACCAGTAGGATTTTTCACTAATATCTCTCCCCCTTTGACATCAATGGAAAAGGGTGCCAAAACAATATCTTTTCTTCTTTCTATGATTCTTCAACTAGAAGATGAAAAATCACTTGATCTGATTGGTTATGCTCTACCAACTACTCCCCCTAAGGAGTAGACCTATGCAACAAGTCCATAAATGGAAATGCTCTGATAGCTAATGGACTTGTGCACTTCCTTAGTTACCTACTTGTGGGGATCTAACCCCAAGCTTACCTCTGAGATATTCAAAGGTATCTTTACTCAATGGTTTGGTGAATATGTCTTCTATCTACTCCTTTGTACTGATGTATTAAGCTTCACCACTTTATCTCTCAAAAAATGATACTTGATTGCAATATTCTTACTCTTTGATTGCATCACTAGATTTTTTGACATGTTTACAACGCTTGTGTTATCACAATGTATGATAATATTTTCTTCTAAATTCACACCAATATCTTTCAACATTTGCTTCATCCAAATGACTTGAGTACAATTAATTGTTGCTACAACATATTCTTATTCTGTTGTTGACTGTGATACACAGTCTTGCTTATTGCTAAGCCAAGAGATCAACCTCTTTCCAAGGAAAAAAGGCTCCTCCACTAGTGATTTTCATGTCATCTACACATCCTTCCCAATATGCATAAGTGAAAATATTCAATGCAGAGTTATTTGACCTATCATACTAGAATCTTAAGTCAATTGTTCCCTTGAGGTATTTGGATATCATTTTTATTGTTGCTAAGTGTGTCTCCTTTGGATCTTCCTCAAATATAGCAACAATTCCAACTGCATTAGCAATATTAGGCCTAGTACGTGTTAGATATTGAAGCCCTACAATCATTGATTTGTAGTGTCTGAGGTACATTCTTTACCTCATTTGAAATGGATAACTTACTCCCTCTCACCATAGGATTTCCAGCTGGTTTACTTTCATCCATGTCAAACTTTTTCAACAACTCTTTTAGATACTTTGTTTGTGATATAAAAATCCCATGTTTTCTTTGATTTATTTGCAATCCTAGGAATAATTTCATCTCCCCTATCATTGACATCTCAAACTAACCTTTCATTTCTTCTACAAACTTGTTAGTCATAACATCATTAGCCCTAAAGATAATGTCATCAACAAACACTTCTATTATCAAAGTACCTTCATTATTGCATCTTAGATACAAATTACTATCTGCACTACCTTCTTGAAACCAAAATGTAGTAAATACCTCTCCAACCTTGCATACCATGCCCTTGGAGCTTTCTTCAATCCATACAATGCTTTCTTCAAACCGCAAACCATATTTCTATCACCTGTCAAAGGAAAACTATATTCCAGCTGCTCAATGTAAGCGCGTTCTTCCAAATCACCATTTAGGAATGCAAACTTGACATCCTTCTGATACACCTTAAAATCTTTATTTGAAACATAGGCCAAGAATAACCTAACTGCCTCTATCCTCGTAAATGGTACAAAGTTCTCAAAATTAATTCCTTCTTGCTGTAAATATCCCTTACACACTGATCTAGATTTATTCCTAATCACAATCCCATCTTCATTCATTTTGTTTCTGAAAACCCATTTTGTGTCAATGAAATTCTTGTCTTTAGGTCTTGGGAATAGTTCCCAAGTGTTGTTTTTCTTAAATTGATCCATTTCTTCTCTCATTGTCTTAATCCAATACTCATCATTGCAAGCCTCATCAAGTGTCCTTGGCTCAACCTGTGAGACCAAACATACTACATTTATGAACTACGACCTTGTCCTAGTACATGTACTCTTTTCTCTAATGATCTGATCTTGTGGATGATTCTTTGCAACATACTTAGGTGTCTTGAACACTTCTGGTTCACTCAAATTTATATTTGTGTTGCAAAATTGGTGTTGGATATTGCTAATGCATGGGGTGGTGATTGATACATTTTATATGTTTAATCACTACGTTACTGAATGGGAATTCATACTGTTGTCATTTGTGGTTTTTCACTGATGTCAACATATGTTTCTATGAAGAGTACATGATGATTATGATAGTGTACAGACAATGTACGAATGTTTCAGATCATGCGAAGATAGATGAGAGTACAAGAAGATGTTGTGATATTATATCCAAGATCACATCATGTAATGTTGCATATTGGATGAGTTACAAATGTTTTGGTGAAGACTGGTTACCGGACAGTGATAGTGGAAGCTGATAGAGTGAGTCTATGTGTTTCTGGTATATCTTACAGAATATGTGGATTAGGTGTATGCGACCTTAAGAGATGAAAGATAAGGTACTAAAGGATATTCATTTGTCAATGCAAGGTACTTAATGCTAGATGATGTCAGCTATGGTGTGTGATCTGGAGAAGACTTATTTGGGAGCTGACTTCAGAGATGTAGTGTGCATTTTGTTTGGAAAATGTAAATTAAGGAAGTCAGTCCTTAATTGTTGTAATGGAATCATTGTATACTTGTTTTTGATACTATGTGTATCTTAGAAAGAGTTTATGTAAATGGTTATGTAATTAGGAAATGCTAATTGGCCGACCTGATCATGTAGAATGTAATAGGGTATATATGTAAGATCTTTTCTTTGGAAAATATATGGTGAGAATGTATGTAATGTAAATAAGATTGTGAAAGTTGTGAGCTTGTGTCTTCTAGATGTAGAGTAGAGGATTACTAGTGAACTTCATTCTAACTGATCAAGCAAAGATATTTGTTGTCGAAAAGTTCAAAAGATTGTATATTTTTTCATATACACTTGTTGCAAACAGTGAGTTCTGAAGGTGGATTTAACCTTCTTTGGGCAGTGAGCCCCCCCTTTCTTTTCTTGACTCCTAACAGGGTCTTTCCTCTAATAAGGACTCTGTACTGTAATGTTTCAATAAACTCCTAACAGGGCTAAATCTTCTAACAAGGATACTATACTCTCAGTACATTAATTGTGGGTGCTAATTCCCACTAGGGTTTTTACCTTTAACAAGGTTTCCCCAAGACTAAAATATTGTGTTATTGTGTTGGCATTCATTGTGTTTATTGGATCTGATATTGCTTCTATTCAAAGTTTAAAGTTTAATAGTCTATCATATGATTGATTCCCCCCCTCTTAGTTGTATTGTGGACTGTTATTCCTAACAATTGGTATCAGAGCTACTGGTCCTTAGAGAGAAAGCTTAACAGCTTGAGGTGATCTTGGAGATGGTGTTCTATAGGAAGGATGGTCTAAAATTTGATCCTAAAAACTTTAATAGTTGGAAGAACAAGATGTGAACTCATTTTCTATGTTTGGGCATTGACTATTTGTTGATCACAAAGAATAAGGTAACTATAAAGACTGAGAATGACTTGTCATCAACTACTAATGATGAGAAGAAGGTATTCTCTTACAACATGGTTGCAAGAGAAGCATTGATCAATGCACTCTCTGAAGGAGAGTTTATTGAAGTTAAAGACTTGGATTCAACACACCAGATTTAGAAAAGATTAGAAGCACTATATGAAGGAGACAAGTATACCAAGAAAGTGAAGTTACAGAACTAGAAAAAAAAGATGGAGAAACTACAAATGAATGATGATGAAAACATTAGGGCTTATGTTCAAAGGGTTACAAAAGTTGTGGTCAGAATCAGAAACTGTGGAGGAACTTATGATGAAGAAGAAGTCATTGTGAAGATCCTTAGATCATTGACTCCTTACAAGTTTAAGGATCTATATAGTCAAGAGACTATACCTTCGACTTTGAACTTTAGCAGAGAGATGTTGATTGCAAGGCTAACTACTTTTGAATTTGCAAAAATGGGAGACTCTGTACCTAAAGTTGAATCTGCATTTAAGGCATCTGCACACAAAAAGATAATGTCTTCATTTCTGAGTACCAGCAGTGAGAGCCTGAAAGAAGAGCTTGGAGAATATGCTGAGGAATGGGAATAGATAATGGCTGAAGAAAGAAAGATGGATGAACTTGTTGCACTAATTTCTAGAAGAGAAAAGAGAGGTAAGGGTAAATTTGAACGCAAATTACCTTTGAAATGTTTTTCATGCAATAAGTTTGGTCATTTTGCATCTAGATAGCTCCTAAGTACAAGCCTAAGTTTTTCAATTCTAAGAAGGATAAGGAATGTTATTATGCTAGTGAAGGTATTTTTGATGATGATGATGATTTTGATTATGAAGAGATTGGATTTGTTGCTATTAGAGATGAACCAGTACATGAGGAAAAGGATTTAGTGTCACATGTTGATAAGAAAACTGAATGGATTATAAACAATGGTTGTTCACATCATATGACTGGAGAAAAAAATAAGTTTGTTAAGTTAGTAAAGTATGATGGTGGTGTTGTAAGGTTTGGAGATAATCTTCCTAAACCTATCATAGGAGTAGGATCTATTACTCTGGATGGAAAGACTAATACTGATAATATACAACTTGTTGATGGACTTAAGCATAACTTGTTGAGTTTTGGACAATTGATGGACAAAGAGTTTCAATTACAATTTAGTAATGGTAAATATTTTATCAAAAGTCAGGAAGGAAAGCTGATTGCAACCAGTACTAAATCTAGAGGTAATGTATTTGAATTAAATACATCTGGAGCCTCTTGTTTTGTTGTGAAGGTAGATGATAGTTGGCTATGGCACAAAATATTTTGTCATGTTAATTTTGATAGCATTATGAATGAAAGTTTGACTAATGGATTAAGAGATCTACCCAAGATTGTGAAACCATCTAACACTATATGCAGAGAATGTGTTATGGGAAAATGAACTAGAAGAAGTTATAAAAGCAAAGCATATACATCAAAGAGAAAGTTGGATCTGGTACATACAGACCTATGTGGACCTACAAGGACAAAATCATACTATGGTGAAAGGTATTTCATAGTTTTTGTTGATGACTTTTCTAGAATGACGTGGGTTACTTATTTGAAAGAGAAATTAGAGGCATTTAATAAATTCAAGATATTCAGAGAAAAAGTAGAGAATGAATCAGGTTTAAAGATAAAATGTTTGAGGTTAGACAGAGGTGGAGAGTTTACTTCAGACCTATTCAATTCATACTGCGAAGAGCATGGAATACAAAGACAAACATCTACTCGTAGGACTCCACAACGGAATGGGATAGCAACGCGAAGAAACATGGCTATACTTGATGCTTCTAGGACAATGGTTCTTGAAGGAAAGGTATCTCATATGCATTGGAGAGAGGTTGTTGGGACAACGGTGTACACATTGAACAAAATTCAAATCAGAGAAGGTGCAAGTAAGACTCTTTATAAATTATGGTTTAATCATACTCCTACTGTAAAATATTTTAGAATATTTGGTAGTAAGTGATATATCAAGAGAGATTATTGAGATAGGGAAGTTTGATGATAGAAGTGATGAAGGAATTTTCCTTGGCTATTCTACTAAGAGAAAATATTATAAATGTTTCAATCTAAGATTGAGGAAGATGACTGAAAGTCACAATTTAAAGATAGATGAAAGGTTTCAGATACAAGAGAGAGTGTATTACTGTAATCAGAATACATAGATCAAAGAGGCTACTATTGCAGAAGAAGAAGAAATTGTTGAGGCTGAATGCGAAAATGAGACTTGTGATGATGAGGCTATTGAGATTCCTAAAACTTCGAGGTATGCAAAGAATAATCATCTTGAAAATCAAATTATTGGTAATACTAATCAAGGAGTAATGACTAGATCAAAAGCTAGAGAATAAATTTATTTAATTTCACAAGTTGAACCAAAGATCATAGATGAATGTTGTAGAGATGAATCTTGGATAAATGTTATGAAGGAATAATTAGATCAGATAAAGAAGAACACTTGGGAATTGGTTTCTAGACCTATGAACAAAAATGTAAAAGGAACTAAATGGATTTTCAGAAACAAAATGAATGAAGAGGGGGTTAATGTAAGAACCAAGGCAAGATTTGTATGGAAAGGTTATTCACAACAAGAAGGCATAGACTTTGAAGAGACATTTTCTCCTGCTGCTAGAATAGAAGTTGTGAGATTATTTTTGGCTTATGTTGCACATAAGAACTTCAAGGTATATCAGATGGATCTGAAATCTGCATTTCTGAATGGGGATCTTGAAGAAGAAGTGTATAAAGAACAACTTGATGGATTTCCTTTATCCGAAGATGGAGACATGGTATGCAAGTTGAAGAAAGCTCTGTATGGGCTAAAGCAAGCTCCAAGGGCTTGGTATGCAAGGTTAGACAAATACCTACTTCGGCTTGGATTCAAAAAAGGTAATGCTGACAGTAATTTGTATTTAAGAACTAGCGAAGATAGAGTTTTGATAATAGAAGTATTTTTTGATGATATTAACTTTGGAGGTAATGATGACCTATGTGAGAAATTTTCTAAAGAGATGGAAAATGAATTCAAGATGTCCATGATTGGCGAAATGAAATTCTTTCTTGGACTGCAAATAAATCAGAGTAAAGATGGAATTTGTATTTCTCAGTAAATATCTTAAAGAAATGTTGAAAAAGTTTGGAATGGAGGATTGTAAACTAGTTGGTACACCCATGGTGACTAGTAATAAGCTGATAGTTGATGATGAATCAAAGTGTGTTTTCCAGACTAAGTATAGATCAATGGTTGGAGGATTACAATATATGACTCACACTAGACTAGATATTGCTAATGATATTGGGATTGTGGATAGATATCAGGCAGAACCTAAAGAGACACACCTAGCTGCTATGAAAAGGATATTGAGATATCTGAAAGGAACAATAGACTATGGCTTATGGTATGATAGAAATGATAGCTTTGAACTTCATGCTTATATTGATGCTGATTAGGCAGGAAACATTGATGACAGAAAGAGTACTAGTGGCGGTGCATTTTTCCTTGGGAAAAAGTTGGTTGAACATGGCTAAGTAAGAAGCAATATTATATAGCTCAATCTATTGCTAAATCAGAGTATGTTGTTGCTGCTATAAATTGCACTCAAATTCTTTGGATGAAATAAATGCTGAAAGACATTGGAATAACTTTTGATGAGCCTATGGTTATACATTGTGATAACACCAGTACAGTGAATATGTCAAAGAATCTGGTGATGCACTCTAAAACTAAACATATTTCTATCAAGTATCACTTCTTGAGAGACAAGGTGGCAGAGAAGGAAATAAAGTTAGAGTATATTAGTACAAAGGAATAGATTGCAAAAATATTTACAAAGCCATTGCTAAAAGATACCTTTGAATATCTCAGAGGTATGCTTGGGGTTCAGGCCCCTCCTAGTCAGGACTAAATGATCCAGGAATGCATCAGTCCAGAGGTTTTCAGAGCCTTATCATATTTTGCACTGGATATAGGGATCTACTCCTCAGGGGGAGTGATCATGGAAGGAAGGTGTTGAAGAATAGTTGATGACTCATGGAATCCTTTTCCATTGTTGTCAAAGGGGGAGTGTTGCTGCTATGAGAAAATCCCTACTGTATGGGTAGATTGTATGAAGGAATACTGTGAGAGTACTGTTTGGTTGTAGAGCTTTGGATTGATATAACTTTGGGATGATGGATTTTCCCATATGTTGACATCAATGCAAAAGGGGGAGATTGTTGGATATTGCTAATGCATGGGGTGGTGATTGATACATTTTATATGTTTAATCACTATGTTACTAAATGGGCATTCATACTGTTGTCATTTGTGGTTTGTCACTGATGTCAACATATGTTTTTGTGAAGAGTACAGGCTGATTATGATAGTGTACATATGTTTCAAATCGTGTGAAGACATATGAGAGTACAAGAAGATGTTTTGATATTATATCCAAGATCACATCATGTAATGTTACATATTGGATGAGTTACAAATGTTTTGGTGAAGACTGGTTACCGGATAGTGATAATGGAAGCTGACAGAGTGAGGCTCTATATTTCTGGTATATCTTATAGAAGATATGGATTAGGTGTATGCCAGCTTAAGAGATGAAAGACAAGGTACTAAAGGATGTTCGTTGGTCAGCACAAGGTACAAAATGTTGGATGACGTCAGCTATGGCGTGTGATCTGGAGAAGACTTATTTGGGAGTCGACTTGAGAGATGTAGTGTGCATTTTGTTTGGAAAATGTAAATTAAGGATGTCAGTCCTTAATTGTTGTAATGGAATCATTGTATACTTGTTTTAGATACCGTGTGTATCATAGCAAGAGTTTATGTAAATGGTTATGTAACTAGGAAAGTGTAGACACAAAAAATTGGCAAAGGCTTAATTCAATCAGAAAGGTGCAACAAATCATCAAAATAGCACTAAAAATCAATAAATGGAACAAAGGCAATTCAAATCAAAGGAAAATTCAATTAAATGATTAAATGATTAAATAAAGCTTGAAAAGGGGAAAAACACTAAGAAATTGATTAAATTCAATTAATGACATAGTTGTTGAAAGCAAAAATCAAAATGAACCTCTTACCCTTCATGGCTAAATTTAATTACTTTAATTAATTAATAAATATGAACTTCCCTCAACAAAGGAAAAGGGAGACAAAATAGACACAAATCACTCACTTTTATTGAAATGGTCCAGCCTTTTGAAACCATTTAAATATTTATCCCCCAATTTAGGGACAAAGCAAAGCCAATTGACCTTACCCAAGCATAACCATGGTTATCTCACTCTACCCCCTACCCTTGGGAAAATCCTATAAATAGAAGGCATTTTGAGGCATTATTCATCCACTCCATATCTTTGAATTGCAGCAAAGCTCTTGCAATTTGCATCCACATCACTCACTTAGCATTTTCATTGATAATTAGCTTCAATTGTTGATCATTTTGTAGATTTCTTATCAAATAGAGCTAGAATTTGATAATTAGATCTAGTTTGCATATCATTCTTAGTTCAATTCTCATAATTAGAGTGTCACTAGTGAGGATTTGCAGCTAAGAGCCTCACTTACTACTTCAATTTAGAGAACCATGAGATATTTAGATTAATTTGTGCATTATTTAGATTAGTTTGCTTTGAATAGTGTAAATTCTCTTTAAATCTTGTTATTTCATGAAGGTGTAAATCACTCACACACAAATGACGCCCACCGTGGGGCCCTAGGCCTCAAATTTATCATAATTTCCATGTTATTTGCAAAATTTAGGCTAGAATTGCATGAATTTGCTCACTATTTGCAGGTTACAGAAAAGAAATCATGCCTGCCAGTAAAGAAGTCATGCCTAAAGCAAAGAGATGTCACGCGCGGAAATTAAAATGTCGCTTGGAGTCTGAATGATCATGCTTTTCAGCCTGCAAAATCACGCTTTTGGCGAAAGAAATCACGCCTGCAGAAATCAAATTCTCGCGTCACGGACAAGCAGCTGATGCCTTTGGTCATTCAGATGTCGCCTGGACAGAATTAAAAGCCGCGGTCGAGGAATCATTTTACGCCTGGTGTAAAGGGAGTTTCTTGCCTTATTCATTTAATTTCTCGCTTTGATTATTTTAAATGTCACTTTGGATTGATGAAATGTCACTTTTCTGGAATTAATTTGTCGCTTCTAGTAAAGAGTTCACGCGTTATTTTAATTTGATATCGCACTTGATTATTTTAATCTTGCTTGAGCCCCTTATGGTGACGCTCGCGGTTAAAGTAATTACATCTTTATTAAATTAGATCTCGCGTTTAGCATGGACAATGTCGCCTGATTGAGGATTTATATTGTATCAGAGTAATTACTGTTGTCGCGTGTATTAAAGATTTCACGCTTTGCTAAAATTTGATATCGCACTTGCCTATTTTAATCTCGCTTGAGCCCCTTTTGGTGACGCTCGTGGTTAAAGTAGTCACATCTTTGTTAAATTTTATCTCGCCTATAGTTTGGATGATGTCGCCTAGCTGTATTTTCTCTATTTTGTCAAAAATGTTAAAATGATGACTGTATTCTAACTTCACGGTCATTTTTTTTTGTCTTAGGAGCATGGTCTGTCATAAGAAAGTGCAAAAACCAGAGAGAAGGCATAACTTAGAGAGGAAATTGATCTCTAAAAGGATAAGGAAAGAAAACCGGGTACATTCTACCTTTGTTCTCAATAATGATTTAGAGAAAGAAGTAGAATTATATGCTAAATACATTGTTGTTGTAGATGCTTACAAACAAAAATATGTCTCATTAAATTGGGAGTTTAGTCCTTAAGCTTGTAAGAATGTTGTAAATATTTTGGTAAAAAGAATCAAAAGCATAATCAATTATATCATTTTAAGCTTTGATTTTGGTTTCCCCTCACTTTGTTTGTATTGTGCTGACTAACTTGTTGGTGGAGGGAACGTTTTGCTAAGGTAAGAGAAGGATTTGGAGAGAAAATGAAAAATCTACTACTTAAAAATGCGCCTAACCTTTGCTAGCATCGTTTGAGGTATTTCTCTCATCAAGCTTGCACATTCCCTTAGCTTGTGGCCTTTCAAAGTTCAAAACATAGTTTAATCATAAAAGGAAAAAATAAACACTTCAATTCTAAGAACCCCTTTGTCACGGGGTTGAAAAAGAACCAAATTGATTGTGAGTGTTTGGGATAAGGGAAAAGCAATAGGGATATGCTCTTCACTCTTTGAGTGAATCAAATTCTCAAACTTGCTCTACCAAATCCACTTTTCATGCTTTCAAATGAACATGTTTAAAACTTAGTGGGCTCGCCTCCCGAGATTGCCTTAAAAGGGCCGATGAGAGGGATAGCCCAAAGTGGGATACACTTGCTTTTGCCATGAGAATCCGACCCACTATAAAATGAAACGCGGGTATCCTTAATGGGGTACACAACAAAAAGGATTTTAGCTCTTTTGAACTTCCTCTAATAGTCCTAACGGATTGCGCAAAATTATGCTTTTGTGCGTGTGGGAAGCCCCTTAACATATTTGGGGGATGAAAAGCTGAGATCTATTTTGAATGGAAAACTTACTACATAACGGTAAAATAGCAAAACTACCTATTAGAGCCATGTTTACGAACCAATTATGTGCTAGGTAGATTGTGTGGAAGCTATTCTTGTGTTTAAACCTGTGAAAACGTTCAAAAATATACACATTAGAGCATTCTAGGGATATGGTATCCAATTGATGTGTGTGTTGAGATTGTTTTTATTTTCAAACAAGATATTCCAAAGTTATTGATCAAAACACCATTAAAATTTTTAACCATTTAAAATTGATCAAAAACTTTTACCTTATTCCAAAAAAATAGCTTATCACGAGAAGAAAGTCAACATACCCTTAAAGTTTGTTCATGCCTGTTATTACAAGGTCACTCTCTATAAGGAAAGCATTACAAACAGACGGGACCTACAACGGAGAAGAGCTCCCATTTCCAAAGAATACTTTCATTACTTCACGAGTGACTAAAAAACCCGCTAAGGCAAAGGACATTAACAAGATGTTTAGCGGCACCCTAGGAAATACCGATCCCAACAACCAAGGGAACAACATGAATGGGGGTATAGATCCTAACAACAATCAAGGGAACAACATGAATGGGGTTATGGATCTTAACAACAATCAAGGAAATTCTAATAATGGAGGAAGAGATCCTAATTCTCAAGAGGCAAATTCAAAAGGCAACAACTTATTTCCTCCTCATAATACAAACTTACCCCCAACTACGGAAGAAGCCACTGTTGAAAGAGCGTTAGAGGCAAGACAATGTCCTTATTTCATAGAACTAATGAAAAAGACCATGCTTATGGATAAAGAAAAACACTTCATGGACTTAATACAAACGGGGGTAAAGCTACCTAAAGATTTTGACATAGAGCAATTAAAGCCCAAGGAAATAGAAGACCCTATGGAAGTAATAAGGGAACAATTCAAGGCATTACAAATGGAAATTGACAGTTTGAAACAAAATGGGGCTCCTAAGCCTTTCTCTATTGAAACATTATGTCCTTTTCCATTCAATAAGAGTTTGGTCATGGTGCCTTTTCCCATTAATGTAACATTTCCTAAATATGAGAGGTATGAAGGAACATCTGACCCACATGATCATCTTCAGGGGTTTTGTGCATTGAGTCTTGAATTCATGCATGAATCAACCTATTTAATGAGACTATTCCCAAGAAGCTTGGGAGGAACGGCCATGGATTGGTTTTCAAAACTACCATCCGGCATTAAATCCTTTGAAGAGTTAGCTTCTAAATTTGTGACTCATTACTCTTATAACATCAAACATGAGGTCACAATGATAACGTTATGTAACATGAAGCAACAAGATGGAGAAGCCTTTCTCACATTCTTGCAAAGATGGAGGACTGCATTTGCTAGATATCCAAGAAGTGTACTGGAGAAAGAAAAAATGGATATCTTTATTAACAGTTTAAGAAGCGAGCTGAATTATAGACTAAGGATGCAATGTCCTAAAACCTTCCAAGATTTGATTGATAACAGAATTACAACAGAAGAAGTGTTGATTAAGAGTGGAGAGTTGAAATTGTACAAGGAAAATAAGAATAACTCTAACTCCAACAACAACAATACCAACAATAACAACAATCCAAATAAAAGTTGGTACAACAACAATAGCCGTTATGCTGCAAAGAATAACAACAAAGGCATTATTAATGATGGTGTAGTGGAATCTAGCAACTTGAAGGTGATTCCATTTGCCCTTACAAAGACACCAAATCAAGTGAATAATACTAATCAAGCATATAATGCACCTTCCAACAACAACAACAATGCCAACAAGAATAATCAAGGAAACAAGGATCAAAATAGCAAGTATGATAAGTATTTGAAGCCCACTCTTGCGAGACACTTTACACCCTTGGGAGAATCACTTGAAACTACATTAAAGGCTCTCATAGCTAACAATGTTATTACATTACCCGCTATTAAGCCTTATGAACCAGAACACAAGCCGGGCTGGTGGGATGCTAAGCATCATTGTGAATATCATAGGATTCGGGGGCACACTACAAATAAATGTCTACAATTAAAGAATGTGGTGCAAGACTTGATAGATAATAACATAATCACTGTTGATGGACCCCAAAATAATGAAGATCATACGGCCTTCAAATAACCTTTTTACAAACATGATAAAGGTGAGTCATCAAATGGCAAGAAACAAAGTGCCAATAATCTCAACTTTGCACCATCATATGATCATATTGTTAATGCTATCATCATTAATGAACAGCCTCAAAAGGAAGCAACAAATGTCATTACAAGAGGGCAGAATTCTAGAATGACTTTACAAGGGATAGTCCCTCAAAACACCAATATCCCACCATCCAACATTGTGGTCAAACAACCTCCTACAGCAGCAAGGCCTTATAGTTTGGTGGACCAATTGCAACGTACTCCAGCACAAATCTCAATCTTAGAGTTATTGAAGTTGTCACCAAATCATAAAGAGATTTTGGAAAAAGCTTTGGAAGAGACACATGTTTCTACTACCTTAGGGGAAGAAAAATTTCAAAATATGGTAGGACATCTTATGGCTCCTCATTGTCTTTCATTTTCCGATCAAGATGACATGTCTATAACTCATCCTCAAAATTTGCCATTACATATAGAGGTTTTGATCGAAAGGCATAGAGTCAAAAGAGCCCTTATTGATGGAGGGGTTGGCCTTAACATATGCACATTGAGTCTTGTAAAATCCTTAGGTCTATCCGAGTCTTGCATTGACCCTACAAAGAAAATCACCATAAAAGCTTATGACGAAGCTGAAAGAGCTTCTAAAGGCATGATTGTGTTGCCCATCCAAGTGGGACCAGTCAAGAAGGAAACCAAATGTCAAGTGTTGGACATGAAATTAACCTATAACATCTTATTGGGAAGACCATGGATTCATGAGATGCAAGCTGTCCCATCCACATACCACCAATGCATCAAGTTCCCATACATGGGTGAAGAAGTCATAGTTGGAGGAGACTCAAATCCATTTCAATATTGTAATGCACTCAAACCCTTGCATGAATTATACATTCCACATAATCGTGAAGGAGTTGTTCCAAGAATCACCAATGAAGATGCACAAAATCCTCTTCAAGCTAGCTCAACTACATCAACTAAGGGCAAGGAAAAAGTGAGCTACGAGGGTCCAAATGTGATGGAAAGTCCATATGTGGCACCTAAATTGGAGATAGTGATCTACAAACCTACTAAAGAGGAAAAAGAACAAGCTAAAGCAGCTCATTATCAATACATGAGTGAGATGATGAACAAATTTGACAAACAATGCAAGATTAGTTCAAAAGGGGTAGGAGAATATTCAGTTTCTCTATTTGACATGCCCATGTCTCCCAAATCACATGGAAAACCCTCAAAAGAACATCTTCCACATAAGTATAATTCTTATTTTGTGAGGGAAGATAGCAAAGCAACATGGGATAAGGAAGAGGATGATGTCCTTCAATGGCTTTATCATGATGAGGATGGTACCTTAGACACTCCCATGGAAAGAATTCAACATGTCAATATACAAATAGAACAATATGGGAAAGGATTTGATATTATGCAAAAGATGGGATACAAAGGAAGAGGACCCCTAGGCCAAAGAAATAGAGGATTATTAGAACCTATTGAACCTATTTGGAGGGCAAGTCATGAAAAATTTGGAGTAGGTTTCCAATATAAGGGAGAAAGTTCAAGTCCAATGCATGATTTTCATCCTCAAATAAATGCATTAGAATTCGAAGGAGATAGTGATGACTCTAGGGATTATGAATGGGATACTTTATCAGATGAGTCATGTCAAGATAAAGAAGTCATTGCTATACATACTTATGCAAAAATCCCAAAACAAGATGCTCCAATTAATGAAGAATCTCCTATTCAAAGGCCTAATATAGAACAAGCATCTAGTAGTGGAGCATGGATAGAAACATTTTGGACACCTTCAGAGGAGGGAAATTCAAACGTTAGTTTTAACCCACTTGTGGCTTTTCCCACATTGTTTCCCGTAGAGGTCGACGAGGATTCAAGCGAAGGGGACTTTGACCCTGCTTCCATGGATCATCTTGAGGAAGCGCACATCATAGATCTAAATGATACAATGTATGAACCCTCAAATGAAGTCATGTCCATAAATCCTATTGATGATACCTTACTCAATAACTCCTTAATTTTGATACATCCAGACCTCATTGATTGGGATCAAACTGAACCACATGACTTACTTTACTTCCCAAATGACCAAGCAACAAACCAATACCTCAATGCGGTTGAACCCTCTTTCACCAACGAACTCAATACAGACATGATGACAACAGCAAGGGTCCAATCTCTTAGTCAAAAAAAGAAAAAAATGAAAAAAAACAAAAAAATGAGAAGTTCTATTGGTGAAAACCCAACTGTGGCACCATTAGAACCAAAAATAATGAAAATAAAAGACGTTTCTTTTGGTGAAAACCCAACTGTGGCACCATTAGAAGAGAGATTGGACACTTTGCCTGAACACGAAGAAGAACGGTCATCCATTCTTATAGAACCAACAGAAAAAGTTAACATTGGTACAGAACTAGAGCCAAAGGTTGTACACTTGGCTGCATCACTTACATCTCTTGAAAGGAGGACTTTATCAAATTCTTCCAAGAGCAACAAGTAAATTTTGCATGGTCATATGTTGATATGCCTGGACTGGATCCTGATTTCATAATGCATCATCTGAATGTTAAACCCGGAGTTAAACCTGTGAAGCAAAAACTAAGGAAAATGCACCCACATGTGGCTCTCCTAGTCAAGGTAGAATTGGAAAAATTGTTAAAGGTGGGATTCATAAGAAAAATAGCATATGCTGATTGGATCTCTAACATTGTGCCGGTTACTAAGCATGATAAATCTATCCGTGTGTGTACGGATTTCAGAGATTTAAACCTTGCATGTCCCAAAGATGACTTCTCATTGCCAAGCATTGATACCATAGTGGATTTGATAGCAGGTCACGCAATTTACTCATTAATGGATGGATTTAGTGGCTACAACCAAATCAAGATTGCTCCCGAAGACCAAGAAAAGATAGCATTTACTTGCCCTTGGGGTACTTTTTGTTGGAATGTCATGCCCTTCGGTTTAAAAAATGCTGGAGCTACATATCAAAGGGCCATGACAACTATTTTCCACGACATGATGCACACTTTCTTAGAAGATTATGTGGACGACATTCTAGCAAAATCCCACAATAGAGAAGAGCATTTACAAATCCTAAGAAAAATATTCATTCGGTTAGAACAATTCAAAGCTAGATTAAACCCAAAGAAGTGTGCCTTTGGTGTCCAATCTGGCAAGTTATTGGGTTATATAGTGTCAGCAAAAGGCATTGAAGTTGATCCTGAAAAAGTACAAGCCATTCTAGAAATGGAGATTCCAAGAAATATTAGCCAAATGAGGTCACTACAAGGAAAGATTCAATCAATAAGGAGATTTATCTCTCAATTAGCAGAAAAGTGTCACTCCTTCACCAGATTGTTACACAAGGACACTACATTTATGTGGGATGAAGAATGTGATAAGGCCTTCGCTACTTTGAAGACTTATTTGATAAACCCACCTATTCTTATGTCACCTATCAAGGGTAAAGAACTGTTGTTATACATATCAGCCATAGAAAGGTCTCTAGGCATATTGTTGGCACAAGAAGATGAGCAAGGAAAAGAAAGGGCAATCTACTATCTTAGAACCTTAATAAAATATGAACTCAATTATTCATTCATGGAAAGAGCATGTCTAGCAGTGGTTTTTGCATCTCAAAAACTAAGACATTATATGTTGATGCATAAGATCAAATTAATTGCCAAGATTGATCCTCTCAAATACTTGCTAAGTAAAACTGCCTTAACAGGTAGAATAGCAAAATGGGTCATGATCCTAAGTGAATTTGACATTGAATATGTTGATAGAAGAGCAATTAAAGGACAAGTGATAGTAGATCACTTAGCAGATAACCCAATGGAGTCTACACAAACCATGCAAATTGAATTTCTAGATGCAGAAATTGTCAACATAGAAGCAAAGACATGGAAATTATATTTTGATGGATCTTACACACAAGGAGGTTCTGGAGCAGGTATATTATTGGTTACCCCTCAAGGGTACACCATTCCAAAGTCTTATAAACTCTTATTTCCATGCACCAATAACATAGCGGAATATGAGGCATTAGTCATTGGCATCAAAATGGCTTTGGAATGGAATATTGCAGAATTACAAGTGTATGGAGATTCCCAACTCATAATCAATCAGGTTAATAATGAATACAATACCAAAGATATAACATTGATGAAATATAAAACCTTGATTGATGGATGGAAGAAGTACTTTGCTTTGATCACATTTGAACAGATTCCAAGAGAAAAGAATAGAGCAGCAGATGCCATGGCTACCTTGGCTTCATTGTTACAAAAACCAGATCAAAATGAGAAGTACGAGTTCTTGGTGGAAGAGTTGGTAAAACCGGCATTCAACCTTCCTGACACCCAAATTGTTGCTCTTTTACATGGACATGACTCTCCTTGGTATGGACTCATCTATACTTACCTTAAAGACCAAGTACTCCCCATAGACCAAACTTGTGCCCAAAAATGTAACTTCATATGCCAAGCTGCCCGTTACCTAATCCTTTCAGACACATTGTATCGTAAGGGTCTTGATGGGACGTTACTTAGATGTCTAGAGGAAGAAGAGTCTAAGTTAGCTTTACGTGAGGTCCACGAAGGCATTTGCGGGTCACACTCAAGCGGTCTTAATCTAGCTAAGAAAATCCTTCGTTTAGGGTACTTTTGGACAACATTAGAAAAGGATGCTTGTCAATTTGTGAAGACATGCAGAAAATGTCAATATCATGGTAATATGATACATGCACTGGCTCAAGAATTACACCCATTCATTACACCATGGCCTTTTTATCAATGGGGTTTTGACTTGATTGGAATCATACATCCTCCATCTTCAAACGGACACAAGTATATCATCACAGCAACAGAATACTTCACCAAATGGGTGGAAGCAGTTCCATTAACAACAGCAACCGACAAACAAATTTCAATGTTCATTTTGAACCACATAATTTGTCGCTATGGTATTCCACATGCCATTATCATGGATAATGGGAAACAATTCAAAAATTAGGATATTGATGAACTTTGCATGACATTTCACATTACACATCATTCGTCATCCATTTATTATCCACAAGGCAATGGACAAGCTGAAGCAACGAATAAAAATATCCTCAAAATATTAAAAAGATCAGTTAACAAATCAGGAAGAGATTGGCACGTGCAAATAAATCTCGCACTATGGGCTTATAGAACTAGTATCAGAACACCTACAGGAGCCACCCCATTCTCTTTAGTCTATGGAACCGAAGCAGTTCTACCATTAGAAGTTGAAATTCCATCTCTACGGGTTTCATTAAGAGGATTGATCACTGATGAGGATTATAGGATTGCCAGACTACAACAATTGGAATTGTTAGAGGAACACCAGACTCAAGCTTATGAGCATTTAAGAGTTTATCAAAATAGGATTGCACGCAATTACAACAAACACATCAAACCAAGAACTTTTCAAGTAGGAGACTTGGTACTAAGAGAAAATCCCAAAAATCAAGTTGAAAGGGAAAAGAAAGGAAAGTGGGAAGCTAATTGGATAGGCCCATTTGTGATAGTGTCATCCTTTGGAACTGGAACATATAAGTTATCAGATTGTAATGGTGAAGAATTACAAGAACCCATAAATAGCATTCATTTGAAGAGGTTCTACACCTAAAGCAGATGAAAGAGTATAAAGAGTATCAAATGAGAGAGCATCATAATTATTGTACATAATTGAAAAGGGATCTTGAAAATACCAAAAACAAGAGAAAATGGAAAATCCAAAAACATTGGAAAAGAAGAAAGATAAAAAACAGTGGAAAATTGAGCATGAAGAAAGCAAAAACATTTGAAAAACTATCTCTTGGTGAAAACCTAGCAAATAGGCGCCAAGGTGATAAAGAAAAATAAAAAAAAAGAAAAAAAAGAAAAATAAAAAAAAAGCAAAAAAAGAAAAATACAAAAAAATGAAAAAGAGAAAAAGTGCCTTGGTGAAAACCTAGTAAATAGGCGCCTCGGTAGCAAAAAAAAGAGAGCACCCAAAGGTGAAAACTTGGCAACAAGCACTTTTGGTTCCCTTAAGTCATTTCTTTCCTAGCCACATGTGTACATAATGCATCTCATCATCTCATTTGTCTAAACCTTCATTGCATCCGTCATTTGTACATAGTCATAATAACATTTTGTAGCATCATCCTTTGCATTGCCCAAATTTGTCAAAACTGATACATCAAATACTTGGGGGCAGCATAAACGGATTGGAAAGTGGGTACCTCAAAAAGGATTCGAATGAGCAACATTCAGTCACAAGCAGAAAGGGATCAACATTTTCATAAGAGAGATCAGATTTTTGTAAACCTTTGATTGATATCATTGTTTACTAACCAAGAAATTGACTACCACAACAAAATCTTTGAGCCTAAATTGACTTATTATTCAGGATTAAAAATCAAACATCATTCCATGATGAAAACACTTGGAAATATTTTTTTGAAGATCAGAAAATAATGCAAAACACTTAGATAGATTCTTTTGAAAAGTTGGTTAAAAATCTGTTTACTTACATTAATTCAATTTGTATCAAGTCTTTTTAGCTAATCAATGATGTTTCGACTAGATTGGCAATGATGGAGACATGATATTTTTTCTTGACTATGAAGTGACTGTTTGGAGGAAGATTCATTGCCTTATGAGAATTCATCTAAAGACATGGTCATCAAAGAACCATCGAGGATTATCTTATAAAACAATGAGTTAACCTTTGTTTGTTTACGCAACCGGATACCTTGGATATTTAGATTCTTCATATCTAAATGACAAAATCTACTTGCAACATAGAATCTGACAAAATCGGTATTCGTACTCTCATGATTGTTTGTAATCAGTGATAGTCGTATCGATGAGACCGATGGGAAAGCAAAACAGAGGTTACCATATGAGCAGTAAAAACAAAAGCGATATTCATATCATCATGTCAGTGGGCAGTGGTGATTGTATTGACTTTCCGGTCCCAAGTGCTCAATGATGAAAATATATCCTCAAGGCATTTATTTGCTAAAAGCTAGTGACACTTAGCTGCATTCATAAAAAGGTTAAATGCATTCTCATGTTAGATTAATTGCACATGCATTTTTTCCCAAGGGTTTCATTTCGCATCAAAAAGGGGATACATAACATCATCAACAGGGTTAAATCAGCAAGGACAATATCACTTCAATATCATCTTTTCTACAATAAAAACCTGAGATTATACTTTTTGCATTCATTCCATATCATTAATCATTACATAGATATATTATCAAGGAAAAGAAGGAAATAATCATTTACATATGCATACATACAGATTGCATACATGAGAAATAACATATCAAAACTGCATCCATACATGAAGAAAGAAATGCATCCATCTATCTATATCATACATAAGATACGTTGCATCCATAGACACATCCATCCAAAAACAAATGCATTGGATAAACACATATAGCAGCATCTAAAGGAAATCTCATATATCATCAAGTAAAAGCAGGAAAGATCATAACTGTCCTCATATCACACGTCTACTCACAACTCAATGCATCAAGTATAACAATGATATCACAAATCAACTCTATAATCGCCCATCAATAGGGGCATCAATGTCAAATAAGTATCAAAGTACAACTGGAAAGGTGACACCAAGGTCACAAGACTATGGTACAACATCAAGTATCTCAGCATCAGTACACAAATGATCACTAAGAGCACTCATAGCTCAACTCTCGTCACCACTGGGAGGAGGTCCTAGAGGAGGCTGTGGAGGAGGCTGCTGAGGCGGCTGAGGAGGCGTCTGACCAACCATAGCAACAAGGAGAGGAACCAATGGAGCCAAACCTGATACTAACTACTGAATCATAGAAGACATCTGTGATACCTCTGTCCATAATGCTCCCACATTTGCTCATAGCTAGGTAGTACTAGAACTCTCCCCAACCTCATAGGTACTCTGAGGATCACCTGTATCTATAGGAGCTTTTCCCTGATCACAGGAAAAAGCTGATGGCATCTGCTGTGCACCTGTATCCTGACCATCCACGGTAGCCTGCTGTAATCCTGCTCCCATAGCCTGTCCTGTAGCTGGATCCTGCCTAGCAGCCCTCACATGATCTTGATGATCTATCCTCTATCTCTGTGCTACTGTAGGACGAGAAGGAGGAGGAGGTGGTGCTTGTATCTATACATCTCTCACTCGTCCTCTGAGTCTAATCACCGCCCTACCTTGTGGTCTACCTTTGTGTCTCCTCCCACCACCGACATCATCACCATCATCATCTCGCCCAGGCACTGGCTCTGCAGGGTTTGTAAATTGAGGCATAGGATGCTCCATCAACCAAGCTAGATACTCCTGAGTAACTCTGGCATCTCTAATGTGTAACCTTATATCCCAATCCATATAACCCAGCAATGATATCTGCTCAATAGCGTCATCGTATGAAGGCATGTGACCCCAAGTAGCTCGCTCTGCACTAGAACGAGCATATACTGCAGATCCCTGAGGCATAGGCTGAATCCGACCAAACTGTCGTAGCACTCTACCTGCCAAGAATCTCTCAAGAACAGAGTCGATCCTGCCGATCATCCATCGAGGAGCAAACATATATGGTAACTCCAAGCTATCCTCTCTCCAATCCTCGACCTCGACATATGGTCTCCAATAGACCTCATCCATGTCATCAATCTGACGCTGCCAATACTCCAAATGACCCAAGTGATGCTGTGTCACCATACCAGTATACTGCCATGCAAAAGGATATCCTAAAGGTCAATCTCGATCTGATATAGGACAACTGACTGGTAAGTGCTCCCATATCCACAGCTGCAAAATATGAATCCCAGCAGATAACGAAGCTGATCTCCTATAAACCACCTCATGAAGATCATGATAAAGCTGTGCCAGCACACAAGATCCCCAGTCAAAGCGTCGAGGCTGATGTAGAAAATCCTCGATAATCCTGCCCCATCCCACTGAAAATCCGCGACCTCACTGATCAAGTAATAATACACCACCAATGATAGCACCTAATAACGCTGGTAAAATAGGAAATGAGGCAAACTAAGGCCATAAGATACAATCATCACCTATAGACGGATCTTTGAATACTCGTCGACAATACGTCCCATCATAGACTGCATCATAATATGCTATCTCTCCATGAGTCGGGATCCGTAGCAATCTATAAACATCCTCAGGTGTAATCGTCATCTCGCCCTGTGGTAGCCAAAATGTGTTTGTCTCAGAGTGCCAACGCTCTGCGACAGCGGTAATCAAACCTCGATTCATCTGGAACCGAGGAAGCTCTAATACACATAGTAAACCGCAGTGCCTAATCACTCACCTCTCGGCGTCAGTCAACTGCTCCCTAAGCTCCATCACCCAGTGTGGTACAGTCTGGAGGTACAGAATAGGGACATCCTCCTGTTTAATCAAAACAATGGAATCACATGAGTAACTTACTATCAAGAAATCAAACAATCAATCATAGTCATCAATTTAAATATACCTATTAGACCTATCAAATCCTAACTCTAAGCATTGAGAAAGGATGATCCTAGTTTTATGTCTCTAAGCATTTGAGCATAAAATGAATGGCCGATTAGATTCATGACCTATCATTCGTGATGAAGATTGATTTACCTTATTCTTCGATATTATAGTTACCTATGTCCTAATTCATTGTTGAAATCAAACAAGGGGAACACCCTAACTGAACATTCGATTGAATTCATTGACGTGATCGATATCAATCAAGTTGACGCAATCGAGCAATCAGATGTCCTAGAAAAGTCTCAAATAAATTTTTTACTTACGCGACTTTTCTTTTTGGCGTCATTTCTTTTACCAGAGGCGACATCTATTTCTCCATACGCGTGATTTTAATCATCCGCGTGACTTAATTTCACAGAAGCGGTATAAGATTTTCCGCAGGTGACATTTTATTATTCAAGATTGTCACGTGATACACAATTGAAATGCTTAAAACCCTAAGCGATATTAAATTATCCGCAGGTGATAAAGGATTTTCTAAATGCGTGAGAAAACCTAAGGAAGGCGATATCAAATTTACCAAAGGTGACATTTTAAATTTTCAGGCGAAATTAAAAAGCATGGAGGCGACATTTCTTTTCACAAACGCAGAATCAAAATTTTAAAATGCATTAAATGAGGTCATAAATGCAACTTTCGAAACATGAGAAAAATTTGAATGACATACTGGAGGACCATCGGTCGCTCTCCGACTGAACCGATGCGCTCTCTCAAACCGATGCTCGCGATGTGGGACCACCATCGTGTAAAAAGGGCTAAAATCAGAGCTCAAATCTCAAGAGGGAACAGTGCAAATGAATAGTAAAATGAGGGGTTTTACCCTATTTAAGGTGAAATTGGTCCTAATAAACACTTAAAAATGCACTTTGGACCTATTATATGACATTTTCATTAGTCGGGGCATGAATAAAACTTGATTGTTTCTTTCAAACGGTATCAGAAATCAAAACATATTCCAACTACTCAAAATCATTCAAATCAAGGGATTAATATGTTTTATTTCTGAGGGGGCATCAGAGTATCAAATGGGCATCACATCAAAAACATTTATCAGTGGGGCATATCATATCAGTATCATATCATATCGTTATCATATCAGGAGGCAAATCAATTGCATATTGGTTTCATATCAAATCTGCTATCATATCAAATCTATCAATGTATCACTAAGCAATCAACCCAGGACCTTTATCAATTAACCCAGGACCTTTATCAGTAAACCCAGGACCTATCATCAAACCAGGACCCATATCATATCAGAGGCATCAGAATCATATCAGCACCATCATCAGAGGCACATCATCGTCATCAGGAAGTACATCAATCAGAACGATCAGAGGTATATCAGAACCAGGACCTGAATCAGATCATCATACTAAGGGAATCTTTGAATCGGTGTTCTTTGCACATCGACTCAAAGAGGGGCATTTGTAGACACAAAAAATTGGCAAAGGCTTAATTCAATCAGAAAGGTGCAACAAATCATCAAAATAGCACTAAAAATCAATAAATGGAACAAAGGCAATTCAAATCAAAGGAAAATTCAATTAAATGATTAAATAAAGCTTGAAAAGGGGAAAAACACTAAGAAATTGATTAAATTCAATTAATGACATAGTTGTTGAAAGCAAAAATCAAAATGAACCTCTTACCCTTCATGGCTAAATTTAATTACTTTAATTAATTAATAAATATGAATTTCCCTCAACAAAGGAAAAAGGAGACAAAATGGACACAAATCACTCACTTTTATTGAAATGGTCCAGCCTTTTGAAACCATTTAAATGTTTGTCCCCCAATTTAGGGACAAAGCAAAGCCAATTGACCTTACCCAAGCATAACCATGGTTATCTCACTCTACCCCCTACCCTTGGGAAAATCCTATAAATAGAAGGCATTTTGAGGCATTATTCATCCACTCCATATCTTTGAATTGCAGCAAAGCTCTTGCAATTTGCATCCACATCACTCACTTAGCATTTTCATTGATAATTAGCTTCAATTGTTGATCATTTTGTAGATTTCCTATCAAATAGAGCTAGAATTTGATAATTAGATCTAGTTTGCATATCATTCTTAGTTCAATTCTCATAATTAGAGTGTCACTAGTGAGGATTTGGCTTAATTCTATCATACAACTGATTCACCCCCCCCCCCCCTCTTAGTTGTATTGTGGACTGTTATTCCTAACACATGGTAAAAAACTCTCTTGTGGGTGTTCCTGTACTTCTTCATGACCTTGCCCTATTTGAAGCTAATTTTGATTTCTCTAAAATGCCTCCTTTTCAAACCTTTCCCAATCTGGATCATAAGGATTGAGTTCACACGTTCTTTCTTATACCTGAAACCTTTCATCAATTCTGACATAGACACTCTCAATCATTTTCTTACTTCTCAAATTGTGACATCTATACATTTTTCTTTTAGAGGAATACCCAAGGAAGATTCCTTCATCACTCCTAACATCAAATTTTTCTATGCCACCACCTCTTTTGATAAAACACTTGCTACCAAAAATTATGAAATAACTAACAATAGTCCAGTTTCACCATACCATAATTCATAAGGTGTATTGCTTGTTCCTTCTTTGACATGTACTCTATTCATTGTGTATACTATGATGTTCATTGCTTCTCTCCAATGCATCTATGCAACTTTACCTTCAATTAACATTGTCCTTACAGCATCAAGGACTGATCTATTTCTTCTTTCAGCAACACCATTCTACTGTGGTATTCTAGGTGTAGATGTTTGTCTTAGAATTTCATGTTCATCACAAAAAGTATTGAATTCACCTGATATGAACTCACCACTTCTGTCTGATCTCAAGAAATTTATCTTTAATCTGGTCTCATTTTCTACTTTTTCCTTAAAGTATCTGAATTTCTCAAAAGCTTCTGATTTTTCTCTAAGAAAACCAACCCACATCATTTTAAAGTAATCATCAATGAAAAGTATAAAGTACCTATCTCCAAAGTAAGACCTGGTCTGAGTAGGTACACAAAGATCTGTATGAATAAGATCCAACTTGTTCCTTGCTAAAAATGCTCTTCTCTGAAAGCTTCTCCTTGTTTGCTTTCCCATTACACATTCACTGCATGTAGTGTTAGTAGGCTTCACAATTATAGGTAGGTCTCTGATGGCATTAGTATTACTTGCCCTTACAATGTTATCGAATTTGACAAGACAAAATATCCTATTCCATAACCAACTATCATCACCTTTGAAACAAAATAGCTTACTTCACTTGAGCTCAGATAAAATACATTACCTCCTGTCTGAATTTTAGTAGTAATCAAATCTCCTTTAGCACTTCTGATTGAGCACTTTCCATCCTTGAATTCCAACTGATAACCCTTTTTCACAAACTAACCAACACTTAACATATTATGTGTTAAACCATCAACAAGGCATACATCATTAGTATTAGTTTTACCATCCAAAGTAATGGATCCAATCCCAACAATAGCTCTAGGATTATTGTCACCTAGTCTGAAAACTCCACCATTATACATGCTCAAGTTTACAAATCTATTCTTATCTCCTATCATGTGTTGTGAACAACCACTGTCTATGATCCAATCATCCTTTTTGTTAACATGAGACACTAATGATTTTTCTCCTCTGATAGGTTTATCTACTTTAATTGCTACAAATCCAAGTAACTCATTTATCGTATCATCATCATCAAATGCATCATGATTAACATAATAACATTTTTTATCCTTGATGTATTTCCCATATTTAGGCTTATGCTTAGGAACTCTAGTTGGACACCTAGAAGCAAAATGACCAATCTTACTACAATTAAAGCATTTTATGTTTAAATTTCGTTTAAAATTACCTTGGCCCTTTCTTTCTCTTCTTACAATCAATGCTAAGACCTTCTCATCCACACTATTTTCAAGCCTTTCAATGTCTTCCCATTCATCAACATAATCTCCTAACTCTTCATTGTACTTACTTGATTTTATAGTACTTGCAAGATTTGTTCTTGCATCTCTATTTTTGTGCACAGTTGACTTAAAAGATGTCTCCACCTTAGGTAAGGAATCTTTAATCTTTGTGGTCTCAAATGTAGTTAGTTTGGATACTAACATTTCTCTTGTGAAACCTTTGGTCAATGGTATGATCTCCTCTATGGCATGCACTTTAGTTTTGTATGCTATTGTCAAAGATCTTAGAATATTTGCAAGGACCTCATCCTTAGTGTAGGTTCCTCCATTTTTCCTGATTCTTGTTACACATTATGTAACCCTTTGAAGAATCATCCTTACTATTTCATCTTCTTTCATTTGAAGTGTCTCCATCCTTGCTCTCCAATTCAAAAGTTTGGTTCTTTTAGTGTATGTATCTCCTTCATGTACATTGCTAACAATCTTTCCCTTACATCATGTGCTTTGTACAAATCTCTGATCTCAAAGAATTCCCCATCAGATAATGCACTTATCGATGTTTCTTTGGCTATCATGTTGTATTGAAAAATCTTCTTTTCTTCATCAATTGTGGTAGGGTCTTCCAACTCATCTTCAGTCTTGAGTGCTACTTCTTTCTTGGTTACCATCCATTAATCCAAACCTAAATAGAACAAATGGGTCTTCATATTTTCCTTTAGTGCATCAAAATTTTATGCATCAAACTTGGGACTCTCTTTCTTGAAGTAAGACATCCTGGATCTTTTCCTCAAGCTTTCTCTCAGAGGATCAATAGCTCTAATACCAATTGTTAGGATAAAAATGTCTCAAGAAACTGAGAGGGGGGGGGGGGGTGGGTGAATCAGTTGTTAACAATCTTATAAAACTCAACACTGGAAATATAATCTTATGCAAAACATAATGTAAAACCACATCACATCATTGAACGCAAGTGACACCAATATTTGTTCTTGAGGAAAACCTTGTTAAGGGAAAAACCTCAGTGGGGATGACACCCATAAATATCTGCACTATATGAATCAAACCCTTTTAGGAGTTCTAGCTCCGTTAGGAGCTTATTAATACAATCAACAGGTCCCTATTAAAGGATAGAACATGTTAGGAGTCTCAAACCCTATTAGGTATTACAACTGGCCACATGCCCAAATGCAATTAGAAGGTTACTACCTTCAATCCTTTACTGAATATACTTCATCATACCTGAATTGCATGTTAGGACAATCCAATCCTTGTGCCCATATGCACAACCTTATGCTCTGTTACAAGAAGATCTCATAGCCTTCCAACTTTCATATTAACATCATAATCCACACTTCATCTCAAGGAAGAAACCCTTCCTTATATACAAGCTACAAATAATAATTCATCTAGAGGTCGACCATTATAGGACCTCCTTACATAGAAAACAACTTAATTATCCAAGGAGATGATAAAAAAGTCATCCTTGATCATGTTACAACAATTATAATTCACCCAAAGTTGACTCTATTAGTAATTCAATCATAAATCAATCTTCTACACATTACTCTTCCTTGTCAGCTCCCAAATACTTCCATGTTAGCAAACATGCCATAGATGACATCAACAATCACATGAACATGATGCAATCACAATGTACCTTCTTTATGATGTATTCTAACATTTCCCAAGCGCGCATACTAAAATTCATTGTTGCACAATACTTATGTTCCAAACACTACAACTAGTTATGTGGAAACTCTCAGTTTTTGTTCCTACAACCAGTATTTACTAAAAGAAGAATATCTTTTTCTGATGATCATATAAACATTTGCGGTCATAGGACTAAGCTTTAGATACATCCTAGAACATATCTCTAAGCCTGAAAGAGCTAATGAATCGTACGATGTTCGTACCGCTCTCTACAATCTGCCTATTTGTACTGTTCAACAATTTACGGTCTTCATAATTGAATTTATGTTGACATCAATGAGAAAACTATTTAATCACAACAATTCCAACACTTTGGTCTTTCCCTTAACACTTATATTGAGTAAAATTTGATCCTTGGACACTAGCTTATAATTCTCTCAAGGTGGCTAATCCACTTGGTAGTTTTATTTTGTTCCAATATCCTCATTTGTTCACTTGACAAATCTCTCTTTATGGTTACTTGTTTCACCATGAACTCTTGACCACCCTGTTTAACTACAAGTTACATAATTTCTCTCTTTTTTTTAATCTCTCCTAGTCCCCTCTACCATGCTCCACCTAGTATTTCAAAATCAACATTTCCCATCCCTATTTTCTTGATTTAATTATCAACCTTTGGGTTATTTGGAAATACTTTCATCTTTTTAATGGAAGGTCCTTTTGTTATTTGGTTGACAAACACTCTTCAAAGACGTGTCACCTTCCTACATTTATTTGGTCAACATTTTTCTTGGAAACACAATTACATTTAAATTTATATTCACAACAATCTTAGATTGTTGTTGACTGGTCTAAGAATATAAGATTATAGGTTGATTTATTTCTTGAAAACAATATGACTAAAATTTAACATAATATTTAGCAATTGGAGACAAGTATAAAGGTTAAAGGGCATGCATTTTTTCTTATCTTTGTTGGCTCAAAGGAGACAACAGTTATAGGTTCTTCTTTCAACATCTTGAATATAAACATTACTTAGAGCATATTGCTTCTATTTCCATTGGTGGTCACTAATATGACTACCTTCTCTAACTATATTTAGCTATTTTCTAATCATTTTTATTATTACCCTCATATATCTTAATTTTTAGAAGTTGCATGAGCCATTGTATCCTTGAAAAGTTGATCTTAATACTCAAGTTGCTTTAGATTTCACTCTTTCTTGTAGACCTAGACTTGATTTTTCAATACTAGACCATTGATTAAATACATGTAGATTATATGACCTCCCAATTGGATTCTTCCAAGCCTTTGGCCTTATGCCTTAATCGACTCCCATGTCTTCTATAATGAATCTCTATAATCTAACTCTCTTTATTCAAAGGTTAATCAAGGATTATAAAATTGTTCTTAGCAAATTCAACAAAAATAATCTTTTTGGATGATTTCCTATCACACTTCCCAACTCTTCCTAAAGATCACTATAAAGGCTACGGAAAGCAATACTAAGCCAATCAATTATGGTACCTAATATCTCTTATGGTCTCATTGCATCAACCATGTGATAAATGCGGGTTAGAAATTTTATTTCCAGTAGATTGTGTTAGTTACAATGAAGGGATAATGGATTTTTATCTCTTGGTCAAAGTTATTATTTCTTGTGTCCTTTCTCAAGATCAAAGCCTTTGTAAATTTCAACATCATTTGGAAGGCATGATAGTTTTATTGTGGTTGAATTATATTGGTTTGATGAGTCCCTCCACCACAATATTTTCTCCACCTCCTTTACCTGGTGGAACTAGTTGATCCAAATTATCAATTAATCTCTTTCCCTCATCTTGTATATTTTGGTTTACAACTCTTTCATAAAGGTGTTTGTGCCTTATGTGATCTTTAGGACTTCACCATCTTCTCATTAGAAAATTGATATCATTTTTATCGTGAATTTAATCTAGTTGTAAAAGATCATCCCTTTCTCTTCAAGATTTAAGCCCTTGTCACTTTGAGGTAGGACACGTAGTCGCTTGTGCCCTTCTTTGAAGATAAAAGCCTCTCTAACTTTCAACATCATTTGAAAGGCATGATATTCTGTTATAGTTGAATTATTTTTGTTTGATCAATCTCTTCACTATCAAATTAACTTTTCCACATCCTCTATGTGGTGGAACTGACTCCAAATTGTTAATTAACCTTTATTACTCATTATGAAGCTTCATGGTTTGTAACACTTTCATAAAGTTATTTGTGTTTTTAGTGATCTTTCAGCCTTTACTATCTTCTCATTGAAAAAAAAACTGATACTATTGTAATTATATGTTTCATATTGTTATAATAATTTGTCCCCTTTTTCCTAAAGATTTAAACCTTTTTTCCCAAAATAGCAATAGACCATTCCTTGTAATAACAATATCTATATTGCTTGTCCTAATCTCTATTACATTTTATTTCCAAAGCTAATAATCTTCTCCTTTATTATGAATGTTTCAATTTATTTGCCATTACAACTAACTTTATCCATATTCTATTTTATAATTCTTTATTCCGCTTAATACTATTGTAACTTGTTTATTATACAGCATGAAATGTTTGGTGTTATAAAACTTTATTCTCCCTGTCAGTAGTATTACGTGCTGCTGAAACATACTTAATACATCTTATATAACACAGATTAAAAGAAAAAAGAACAATCAATTACAAGGAAGGGAAGATGCATGCCCTCAATGATATCTTATAAATATCACAACTCTACACTCCATGTGCCTACTGACATGCTCATTTTTTTATCACTTATTCTGTACATAAAAAAATAGGGAAGATGCATTATTCCCCCCTGAAGCTCCAGAATACGGGGAACGCCCAAATGGGTTTCATAGAGAACAATGGATGACCAGGAAATAGAAACAAGGTACTCTTGTGCTAGCTTCTAGATAGAAGGGAACAAACGGAGTGGGATTGAGGGATACATAAATAAATGAATATATGGTGGTTATTCTACATCGAGGGGCGTGCAATAGTTGGGTGACGTGTAGAGAGCACACTCAAGGGGTTGTATGGATTTAAAGTATTAAAAAATTGAATGTAGTTTTCAGTCGCTTTAATTATTCTTTTATGGGGGCAATTTTTATAGGGTTGGGAAAAGGTAGGGAACAAAGGATGGGTAAGCATTCGCCACATTGTGTGGCTCACAAGGCAAAGAGAGAAGAGTCTGACCAGTTGTAGTAGCACGTGCATGCACGAAGTGTGTGAGGACCAGTTTGCACACTCTACCCAATGCAAATAATCTTTCTCTTCTCTTCCCTTACCACGCTTTCCCATACATTAAGTTGCAGGCACGACTACTTAAAATCCAACTTGTTAAATGCTTAACCGCCCCGGAGTATAAGCCAAGGTGAGTACTAGTAAGGTATATTTGATGGGGTTAACATGCTTAATCATTCGCCTCGCATGCCAAGGCCTTATGTGTAATAATTTGTGCTTCTAGTTTAATGTAAAGTTTTGCAAAGCCCACACGGAGTATAGTTGAGTCAGTTGCATTCACTCATGTAGTACCCGCGTAGAGCACCATATCTTGAGAGATCTTGTCCCCCCTTAATCATTTTAATAATATTTCGACACCCCGGTGGATCCCCACCCGCGGGGGAGTGGGGCCCGCGCAACCAAATACGGACGCAGTCGATGTGAGGGGGACACGTGGTCGGTGTGGGCCAGCTCAGGAGCCAGCACGGACGCGCAGGATGCGCCTCCGGATGAGCAAAACCCTAATCTAATCTGAAACGAAACGTCTTCGCTGACGTTGACTCTCAGCCCTTTACATTGACTCCCAAATAGTGGTCCTGTCCTGCCACGTCACACTCCCTGATATCCCTAATGTCATTGTTATTTGGAGCGCGGACGGTGTAGCACTATAATATAATATAAAATAATAGATCCTTTTGGATTGGAGCACATGATGATGATGATGATGATGATGAGCAAGTTTGAATTGAATTTAGGTTAAATTTGAACGAGCGTAGCTGATTGCGCCTTCTTCTCATATCTGCCCTGCCCGTGTTGTCATTTAATTCTTTCTTTTCTCTATGCTAATAAACCTGGTGGGCTTTAGTTTAATTTTGGTGAGACGCCTTGGCTCACAAGCTAATTGAGGTATGAGGGGAGTATGGAGTATAACATCATCTCTTGTTGTACGTACGTATGAGATGGGGAAGGGGAGGGCAGTTGAAAGGTTGTTTGTCGCATAGCTTTGAGCTCTTACCCAGCCACCATTTCACGTGTGGAATCTTTTCTTTTTCTTGGGCTTTTATGAAGGCATGCTGCAGCGTCTTGTTACTTTCTTCTTCCTCCCTCTTCTTCTTCAATGAGTGGTCGATTTGGGCGGTGCCTTCATGTGACTGACGGTTCTACAACGCTAATTCATTGCACGCATTTCTTGTTGACCGATAAACAGATCTCACCACTATAATTGGGCTTGTGAATATGTCTACAAGTCTTTGAATTAGATTTTGATTCTGCTTCTGCTTCTGCTTTTGCTTTTGCTTTTGCTTTAGCCCTGGGGTTGTCTGAATTCAGCAGAATCGGACGGCTCAATGGTGCTTAGATCTGTTGCTGCTTGCATCGACTCTGGCGATTGGCTACAGGTACCGCAACCATAGGTTTGTTTCTTCCTTATCAGAATTTTTCATTTCTTTTACGTGTACTAAAAGTCTTAAATTATCAATACACACAAAAAAATCCGCCTATAATTCTGTGGCTGTCCGTATCTGATTTGCTTAGGGCTGCAGGCTTCAGAATTGAAGCTAACATGCATGGGCTAGCCCTAATAGCTTTATTATGAGACCAAACATTTTACAGTTTGAAAATTTTGGGCCTTGTTTGTTTGGCATCGGATGGTGAAGAGTCTCCATCTTGGGAATTTGGAGTACAGTCATAATTAAACATGGAGTTTCCATTATTATCCAGTTTACGTTATGCAGATTGGTTTTTATGTAAATGTCTAATTATAGCAATGGCACTAGAAGTAAAAAATTGTTGCAATTATGCAGACGTTATCAAGAGCCCGTCACATAATCCGTGAAACCCTAGCTAGCTTGGCTGCCTTGTTTTATAATTTTTGGCATTCTGTTTTCCAATTCCGTTGTGTCTCTGCATATGTTTCAGGGCAGCGAAATGCAAGATTCAGGGTTCAAATCTCCCGCGGAGAGCATGGTTGGATGTCCGAGGGGGTTGATGGACAGGCGGCTGAAGCCCAACGGAGAAGTAGCGCTCAAGTGCCCTCGCTGTGATTCACCCAACACCAAATTCTGCTACTACAACAACTACAGTCTGACACAGCCTCGGTATTTCTGCAAGACGTGTAGGCGATACTGGACCAAAGGAGGCACTCTGAGGAACGTGCCAGTCGGGGGAGGATGCAGAAAGAACAAAAGATTCAAGAGAGCGGGCGATCAGTCTTCTCAGACTGACGCATCTGCATCTGTTCAGAACAATAACGAGATGAATTGCTCTTCGTCTCCGATTCCAGAGCAGAGCAACCTGAATCTTCCACCACCTGTTCGGTCAGTCTACTTTACTCTTCTCAACGGAGGAGCAGACGGGCTCGGCATTTCATACAGCAGTGCAACAGTACAGCAGCAACATAATCTTCAAGCTTTGAAGGTGGCGGCAGGTGCGGATCCAGATCGGGGAGTGTTGACAGACAATTGTAACAGTAACGCCACAGGCACAGGCACAGGCACAGGCGTGATGATGATGATGCAGGAAGTCCCATCCACATCGACATGTCCATCGAATTCCACCGCCACTCATGAACCATTGGGCAACTTGTCAAATCTGAACACCTTCCAGTCTCCTCAAAACCTAATCCCCGAACAAGCACCCTCGTTAGTGCAAATTAATGGAGATCTAAGTACCATTTTCGAGGCGGCCCGTCATCATCATCAAAATCAGCAGGTGCCCACGTCATCCGCACCCACATTTTCCCATGTCAGCGGCAACAGCAATCGGTTTAATGATGTAACAGGTGTTGTTAATGATCATAGATTGAACTCTGGGCTTCAAGATCAAGACGTCCAAATTCAATGGCAACACCACCACCATAAGTTTACGATCCCCGTGGAAGATCATGATAATGGGGCAGCACAGGTATTATTGCCTTTTGATCACGAGAACCATCTCCAAGTCAGACCACCGCATCATGATGAGATCAAATTGAGACACTTGATTATGGACGGCGTACACACGACTCCTTTGCCGGGCGGTGAAGTAATTGAAGAAAACGGGCATGCTGATGCTCATGCTCCATACAATTGGCAACTGCCCACATCCGAATCCGAAGGATTACTCGACACTTCTGCTAATAACATAAACTATTGGAATGGTACTGCTGGAGCTTGGCCGGATCTCTCTTGTTATGCTCCTTATACAAACCCATTGATTTAAGGGGGATATACTACCCTATATGGGTCCTGAAAAAGCCAGGAGATCTTTCATTAAGTACATTGGTATAATAAAACTATATTGTATAATGTTTGCCAGTCATGAATATTGACCCCGGGAGACTCTCAAAACAACTGTTTCTGCAGCACCCCATTATGAGAAGGCATCCTGTTTGGTGTTTCCTACATGGCTCGCAGGATTTATCGGCCCAGATGCACCTGTAATTGAAGCTTTTGTTTTGATTCCGCTTCAGATTGTGATGGATGCAGCGAAGTTCAGTCTCACTCAATGGGCCTCGCCAATACATGAGAGGTACATGACATTTGTTCCCTTGCTGCCCATGTGATATCCTGCCCTTTTGGCAGTGTCAGTGTGGAACTTCTGTAAATATAGATTTTAACTTGTATTTGTATTTTGAAGTTAGCTTGAGAATTTGTCTAATCCGTTGTAGATATCTTTGATTTGGACTTCTACAACGGTGCAGTGATATTCTCTATCACTGCAAAGTTACCTAATTTGCTGGAATCTATTCTAACTGCTAATGTGAATTTAGCTCTGCCATGTAAGTCTCTGCTTTTCCTCCTTGGTCATATGTTTACTGTGTCTCTGGACATGACTAGTTTCTGATTTCTGGAAAACAACATTTGACTATAATAATTTTATGGTATTCGTTCAAGGATATCATTATAAGATATTCGTTGATTGATTTGAACTCTAAATACACAAACATGAGTCGGAGGAAAGATTACATTGCTTCTTCTTTCTTAACTCTTGAAATTTTACAACTGCTGGCAATAGATATTTTTGATTTTCTATAACCAATTCTAACTATAGTTCTTCAGTCTCTTCATGAAGTTACCCATCGAAACCTGATTTAACTCAAGAGATATGCTAATACATATCTTCAAAACTTAATTAGAAAACGCATAAAGATGGGGGAGAAAAGGGAAGAAATAATTCAATTTTCGGAGCATAGATAAAAGTAGGAGCATATATAACAAGTAGAAGAATTGAAACTACCCAATTGAAGTAGTTTCGGAAATGACTATCTAGCAGAGCTTGAGATGCATCAATGCATACCATATTTTATCAATGTGTACCATATTTTATGTATCGATGTATGGATAGCCATTTCAATAACCAGCAAAATCTCTTTAATTTATTTATACATCAAACTGTATAGGCTCATCTAGTTTATCTGTGGTTGGTCTCTATTAGCTGAACTGGTTAATGATATAATCATGGCAAGAAATCGACGCTTTAGCGAGTCCCACAAATGAGCTATAAGGAATCAGCATGATCTTTCATGAAGCTTATAGGGACAAGGCACAGAGTAACATGTCAAACAACTGAGAAAATCCCATAAATTTTACTTGCGCATTATGTGGGACAGATACACGTACTCATCTAGTTGGGGTGTACATAGTACCAAGTCAACCATGTAAGCTCATTGATGATAGTATCAGGCCAAGAAGTTGACGTTGAGCTACTCTTATAAATGGGCTCGGGTACCGTCATGCTCAGAAATTAAACCTGAAAACTGATACACACATGGACATGCCTTGCAAGAGAAGCAATATCGACATCTAGCATTTTCTTTGTGACTCTTGAAATAAGACATTTCCCTTTTCTGTGTGAAAAAAGTGAAGAATAAAATCCCTTTTATAGAAAGTGTTGGATTATTATATTAGGAATTTAGAGTTAGGATATGCAATTGTGTGAAGTAATGTGTTAAAATAAATGTTGAAATTAAAAAATATTTATTTCGAAACTTGATATGGATAAGTTGTGATAAATATTTTGAAGTGTTTTGTGAATGTAAAAAACGCTAGGAATGTTTAGAGAAATATTTTATGATATAAAAATTCAATGTGATTTAGGGTTGTTTTGTGCATGTGAACATGGTGTATTTGTATATTTGACCTAGGTTTATGATCTTAAGTTTTGGTAAACATATAAAGTCTTTGCATAATTCTAATATTCGCTTTTGGGTTTGCTAGAATGCATATGATCAATTTTTAGCTCGTTGTTGGTGTGTAAGAAATAGGGGCTTTTGTTAGGGAAGGGATGATTTTCTTATGGTTAAACCCCTAGATGAATTAATTTAATAACTATAAACATAGATCATTGACAACTTGCAATCATGTAATGAATGTCCCGAGTACTAGTGTAAGCATGTAATGTAATAATATCAAACACTCTAATTTATTGCAATTTTCTTTGAATGCTCTCTAAGTTTCATGTTGGAAGTGTAAAAATAAACTACTGTTAATCCTTAAATATAATGATAAATTTGGCAAGCGAAACATCTCTTATTTCAATTCAACACATCATGACTACTAGGAAGCAAGTTGGCATCAAATTTGAATTCTAAATAATTATTTTTCTCGTAAGTTCATCTTAGCAAGTTGTGTAACTTATGTAGGTCACTTGTGTGAATTGTGAATTTACAATTAGGTGAGAAATGAATAAAATTGATGATAAAACTAGTCATTGGGAGTTACTTTAGATGGAATTTAAGAAGTTCAAGGTTATGCACATGCTTTTTTAGCAAAGATTGAACTTCTTGTAAAATTTAAAAGGATAATCAAGAAAAAATGAGATCAACAAAGAGGAAAAATCTAAGGCATACAATTTTTAACCCTACATTTTGCCTTCACTTTGAGTTACACGAAACCATTGTGAGGTTACAGGCTAATACAATATGAAATGAAAGAATCATGCATGCATTAGAGGATAAGCAATAACTTCTCACACATAGGGTGAGAAATCAAATTTCTTCTCAAACCTATTTAGCTTTTGTAAAAGTGCATTGAGGGTGGATGTAGAGATGGTGGTGGTAGCATAATTATCATGGAAAATAGTAGAGGGAGTATAAGGGAAATGATAAACAATATGAAAGGATAGGGAATGTGATTGGGATGAAGGTAAATATTATTGTTAGGAAAATTGTGTCTCAATCTTACATTTATATAAGGTTACTATTTATAGTAAGTTTACATTTGAGTGTGAATTGATTTGAAATTTCCCCCAAAGCTTTGAATGGGCTAGGTTAGCATGCCAATAAAATTTTATTGCATGATCATGTCTAGATTTGAAGATTTTATATTTTATATTTTTATAAGTTGTGAATGAAAGGTTCAAAGTCAATTTTGAAGGTCTTAGATGATTTGAAATGGTCTGAAAATGTTAATAACTAGCTACATTGGTTATAGCTTGATATATGTCATCAAGTGGACACTCGGTTCAAAAGTCATGACCTCTAGAAGCTGGGTCTCCTTAATTAGTAAATTTAAAAATGTGTTGGACAAAGAAGTTACACATGTTGGAATGTGTTTTGACACATCATTCAGAATCTTGAATCAGAAATAAGATGATTGCTACTTATTGGGTGGTTTTAGCCAACGGTTTTGTAATACTATTTCATGTATTGTATCTCTTATATATTAGGTACATGAGATGAATATTGTGTGTTAGAGTCTTATAGCTATTGAGTTACCTCCAAATCTCTGGTTGGTGATATTCTTGTTAGGAACTTACTCTACAAGTATATTGTAAAATGTTGTTGATTTCTAAAAAAATATATTGGGTGGATTTTGGAGTTGGGTTTTTTCCTCTCTCAAAAGGGCTTTCTTGACTTAAATCACTCTATTGTAGTAAAAATGTTATATATGTTTATTTTCATTAAGTTTCTGTAACTGTTGTAAAGATTTAAATTTTTTACATAACCCTTCTCTTAAGGTTAGTGTAGGGATTTGTTTTGCTACCTTAACTTCCTTACAATTATAAGATAAAAATGATGGTGTGATACTAGTAAGGTGATATTAAGGGATGGTGCTAGTGGGAAAAGAGAAAGAAATAAAACTATTAGGGTGAGGTAAATGGGGAACCAAGATAAAAAGAGGTAGAAATATCACTAGTGGTAGTGGTCAAAATACAAGAGGTAACATGGAGAACATAAATGATGAGTTGATTTGTCTTAGGATGGAAATGTAAAGAATTAATGGAAGAATAACGGTGCATAGGTAGGGTGGAATAAATGCCTTGTAAAGAACTAGAACATGCATTGATAATACCAATATGAAGTATATTTGTACCAAAGGGTGCACTAGCACTAACAAATTATGAAGAGATGAAACTAAGTGTGTAAGAGATGGAAGGTAAATGTCTAGCACGAGAGAAAGATCTTTACATTTACACATAGGTATCAAGTTCAAATCATATTGCTCATTATGATTAATAATAGGTTAATGGGGATATATTGATTACTAGAATGAGATGCCATTTTAGGTTTTAGGAAAACACTTCTCAAAGTTAAATTATAATTTTAGCAAGGCATTGGCATAAAAAATACCTTTATAAAACAACACCAATAAGATAATGAACCTAGAATTTAAAATAGGTATGACATATAACTACTTGGAGAGGTGCAAATTAAAATAATTGTGCAAATTGAATAAATAAATAATAGGTTCTTAGTTGGATATTTGATGTAGATATGACATGATATATATCTAGAAGTAACTTGCCAATATGCAAAAAGAAAGGAATGACTAGGTGAATGATTGGATTTATGAAAATTTATTACCATTCATTATGAACCACTTACATATATGTACAAAAGAAAGTTTGAACTACGATGGTGGATTTAAACTTTGTTGTGTAGATCTAATTTCTACTAAACTATCATATTTTCTTTTGGTTGTACTAAATTTCTATGATATACTATACCTTTTAAGAACAACTTTGGAGAGTTTGTGGGGCAAGAATTTTTCCTCATTTGGTGAAAATATAGATGGAAATATTTAATATCCATAAACACATGTGACAATAGGTTCTCATGTAAAGAATGTCCTAGATGAATGCAAGTAGTTACTTTAATTTGAAGAGTGCTTAAGTTTAATGATAGCATATTTTATTATTATCTCTAGGTGATAAGTGTTATACATGTGTAAATATGAAATAGAGTTAGCCCTTAAACACTACCAAAAAGGTGACAAGAAATTTTCTCCATACTTTTGAGTTCACATAATGACAAGAAGAAAGAGGTACACTAGTTTTAAATTTGACATTATAATTAAGTTTTTAGTTCATTTCTACAAAATTTGCAACTAACTTGTGGAACCTACACAAATATTAGAGGGTGGGAAATGATAAAAAATGAACACTAGTCTTTGAGAGTGAGTAAAAACAGAATTAGGAAAGGCATGCGTTGTGTGTCTCTGTCTTCTTTTCAATGAAATTCACAAACTGCGTAGATTTTTACTTAGGTGGAAAATGATTAAATTTGAGGATATAGACTTAGAGCCTTACGAATGAGTGTAGATGGAATCAATAAAATTATTTTCAACACAAATCATGTCATTTAAGCACTTTTAAATCTCTGATGAATAGCTCTAGGTCAAAGTGAGCCCAAAATGAATAAAGAAAGTGAAAGGTGTATATACATACATATATGCATATATGAATGTCTATAATAGATGATCTAGATGAATGCAAATTATAGTAGACAATATATGTTGTTTAGATGAGATTTATTATAACATATGCAAAAATGCATAAATGATGTTAGGAGATCTAATGTTTCATTTTTATTTTAATATAAAAGAACACAAATTGAGTTTGAGACATGAAAATTTTAATTATTTTAGTTGAGAATTAAGGCTATGAAGGTGAATTCTTTGTATAATTAGAAACATTAAACTTATTGTCATGGAAATTTGTTTGTCTTTCAAGAATATAGTGGGTCAAAATATATTGAATTCCATCATATAAGAGTATAAATTCCCTTACATTAGTCAAATACACGCACACTCTTATACAAGTTGAATGAAGCTTGATATAGTAACAAAAATAGTTTGATATGAATACTATGTTGACATTTACATAATGTGGTAGGTTTAGGTTTTTTGTTTACATAAAAAGGAAGCATTGATTTGTTTTCAACAAATAGCATTGGTTCATCTTCGGTATTTATGAAACTATTTAACAATTCCAACTAGTTGTATATTGCCTATTTAAAGGCACACCCTAAATTAATTAAATTATTGAGTTGTGTCATGCTTCTTCTCTCTTAATTCAATATGTAGTATCAGAGTATCTACTTCCTCTTGTGCTTATGAGGTGTAAAATGCTAGATAAGGAGCAAGTTTCCTTTTCTACGAGGAGATAGGGGGTGATTTCATGCACGATTATCTTTGTCATTCAAGAGCGTCTTGGAAGATTTCCAACTTTGGGGAGGTGATATTTTGTTGTTCTACTAAAGAAATAATAAGATTGACTTGCTAAGAAGCTAAGGCAAAATACTTTCCAAGACCACCAAGAAATCTCTCAAGGTACTTTGTGACAAGAAGAAGAGGATTGCACAACTCTCAAGACCAATAAGTAAAGATACATGTTTGAATCCATTGAGATAAATAGATCTTTTTGATGGGTTATCTAATAATGAGCCAATATGCACATAATTTTTCTAATCAAATAAGGAAGCTCATAAAAATTATTTTAATAATTCAACTCTATTAATTGGGCATATGCAACTCGTTCTTGTAGACTATGTCATTGACCTATAATAAGTATAAAGAGAGAATTAAATTGAAGCAATCTTAACATAAGCATATCCTAAGACTTCAAGCCTCCATTCTTAAAAGTAGGGCATATGTAGGATCATGGTTGGCCAAAGTAGTCCCTTAAGTGGCAATGAAATTTTAGAAAAATAGAGTTAGGAAACTTAACGTAAAAATTTCAATAGGTTATTAACCTTATATAAAAAAATTATGTAATAATAGAACATGTAGGAAATTGAATGTAGTTTCTAAGCTACTAGTTTTTTTATGAAAAAAATTAATTGATTTGGTAAAAATTAAAATTTCAATGTTAGAGTAAAGTATTAATTATGTTAATTAATCTTTACTCCCTTCTTAAGATGTCAACTTCCTTTTGCTTTAGTTAAAAGCACATACATTAGTTGGTCTAAACTCATGCATTAGTCATGTAATAGTCAAACTGATTATTGCATTCACTTGACTTTGCCTTTCAAGGCTTTCGATCTCCTTTATAAGGATGATCCATTGTACATTATTATTCTTTCATTAATTGAGGATATTTTCTTCTTCATATTCTGAGTCAAACCCTTGGCCTCTTCTTCTCTCTACTTCCTTGTAACAGGTTTTTTGTATGCAGGTGATCTTGGCATTCTGTGGATTTGTATTGCTCAAATCCTACATGGTATCAGAGCCTAATCTGCTACAGCTTGTTCGCATTTGAAGGATTCAAGAGATGAAATTCATTTGTTTTAGATGAGGGCTTTTTTGGGGTTTTTATTGAATCTGGGGGGACCTATTTTTTTGGTCATCTTGGCTTCAAACGGACCTCACGGTCGCGTTCAGAGCATCCAAGAACCCTAAGATCCATATAAAATTTGTCAAATTTGGACAAAGTTGGATCTGTGAGAATTTTTTTTTGCAATCAGCCCCGACACGGATCCTGAGGCAATCACTGAATTTTGGAGCACTTCTAACCCAAATGGACCTTACGGTTGCGTCCAGAAGGCTCAAGATAGTCAAAAAGCATATAAAACTTGTCCGATTCTGACAAGTTAGCTTTTGAGGCAAACTTTTTTTGCCTACCAGGGCCATACGACCCTGGCACACAAACCGATGCACGGTGATTTCCAAAAAAAAATAAAAATTTATTAGGGGGTGGCCACCTGAGTGCCGCCCCGCGGCCTCCGCAGAGCAGCTGCTACCGGAGCCACCGCCGCCACTGTCGGAGCCTCCGCCACCACTGGCGCCTCTGCCCCTGCCGACCTCCGCTCCCACCGCCCTCAGGCCGCTCCACCGGTGCCTGCGGCCCCTCCGCCTCCTCTGCAGCGCCGCCCTCCGGAGCCTTCGCCGGTCCCCACCACCGCCACTTCGCCGGCCCCCAATCCGCCGCTTGGCCCCTAGCGCCAGCCCCTGGTCACCCACGTGCCCAGGGGCCCACGTTTCTTTTGCCCCCAGGCCCCCGCTGCCATCAGCATGACTTCAGTGCATGCAATTTTTTTTTATTTGCATGATTTTTTTAAATCAAAAGGGCTCTGTTTTAGGGGTCATTGGGCATTTTTTTGCGATATCTCGAGTATACGGGATCGTAATTGGGCGTGCGATATATCGTCAGAAAGCTAGTTCCGAGCCTGATCCGAATTTGCTGGTATGGTTTTGTGATTTTTCCATTTTGATGCTATTTCTTTCTGTCAAAGTCAGATGTTTTTTTGTGATAGTGGCGTTTTCAGGCCTCCTGCATTCCGAGATCCGTTTCTCTTACATCCAGGCTCCGTTTTTGGCAAACAAGATATTGCTGGAAAGCTCTTTCTAAGCTTTTATCAGATCTGATGGTTTCATGTGCTTTTTTGTCCTTTTTCTGACGTCACCCATCCTCAGATCCTTGCAGACACCTTCTTTGGGCCCTCCAGCATAGTTGTTGGTTTTTTGCTCATATCTTGAGCATACGGTGTCGAAATTTGGCAAACGAGATATCGTCGGAAAGCTGATTCCGAGCTCTTTTCAGATCTGAAGGTTATTTTATCTGGTATTATTTTTTCTAATGGTTTTTTTCTCTATCAAAGCTAGATCTTTAGTTATGCACTCCGGGAGCTCTATCTTACACATCTGGTCTCCGTTTTTGGAAAATGATATATCATTGGAAAGCTTGTTTAGAGAGCTTTTCAGTGCTGTGAGTCATTTTTCCAGATTATGCTCTAAGCTCATTTTATTCAGATTCTTTCTTTTTTGCAGTCTGGTGGATATCTTGGTTGTTTCAAGTCTTGGGATCTCTTCCCTTTGAGGGATGGCTCATCTTAGGTTTCTCTTTTGGTTTAGCAACCTTTGATCTTCTTTGAGTAGTGCATACTTCACTTTTGTAGCATTCTTTTATGCACACGCACTGAGATAAAGTGCCATTCTATTGCTTTGATGGGATCTGGCACATGTTCGTGCTATTTGTACTCGCACTCCATTATAAAGTGCTAGGGGGGTTTGATGTTTTCCATCTTTTTTTGTCAAGTGAGTGTTCCTTCCATGACATTAGCCTCAGGTATCTCTATATGTGTTTGTACTCTTTCTACACATTCGATGTTCCAAATTCTTCTTCATCATGCAGTTCATATTGGACGATCTTCTCAGTGTACTTGTCATTACTCCCTTGTCAGCAGTATGGGGGGGTTTCTACTATTGGTTTTGTTGCTTCCTTGGTTCGATTGTGTGAGCCATGTATTTAGTATTTGATCCTATGTACTAGGCGGTTGCAGTGTCTGGGTACCTATGCATTCCAGTGAGATGGATCATTTACCATATGGACACTCTTTTCTTTCCTATTTTGGATGCACTCTTCCAGCTTTGATTGATCAGCTCTTCAGGCTTTTGGTGTTTATGCCATCTGTATCTTCGAGTTCAGGTGTTTGCCTTTGTTTGCCTCCTGATTCAAGTAGTGTTATTTGAGGGCAATCATGCAGATTACAGTCTTCTCTACCTAGTCATATTGACAGAGTTTGCAGTTTCATGCTTCAGTGATGTTGTACATGTTCATCTTTGTTCCTATTTTCTGGAACATTCCTAGTTTTGGCGGCTTCTTTAGTCCTTCAGACTAGTCTTCTATCTCTTTTTGGAGTAGGGATTTTTCCCACTGGGTTTTCTCTATTTCTCCATTTTTCAGAGATTTGGTTGTGGGGTACCTGATCAGGCTTTTGTTGCCGGGACCCATTTGCTTTCTTTTTGCATTGTTTGTAGATGCATCGTTGCTCATCTTAAGGGGGGGTGTTAGAGTAAAGTATTAATTATGTTAATTAATCTTTACTCCCTTCTTAAGATGTCAACTTCCTTTTTCTTTAGTTAAAAGCACATGCATTAGTTGGTCTAAACTCATGCATTAGTCATGTAATAGTCAAACTGATTATTACATGCACTTTACTTTGCCTTTCAAGGCTTTCGATCTCCTTTATAAGGACGATCCATTGTACATTATTATTCATTCATTAATTGAGGATATTTTCTTCTTCATATTCTGAGTCAAACCCTTGGCCTCTTTTTCTCCTCTACTTCCTTGTAACAGGTTTTTCGTATGCAGGTGATCTTGGCGTTCTGTGGATTTTTATTGCTCAAATCCTACAGTAGTAGTACTCAAATTTTAGGAAAAAGATAAGAAGTACAAGTGTACATGTATGACCACCCTAACTACAATCAAATGATAATATTTTTTATAATATTTGAAATATAAGTAGAAGACTCAGTCCATATTGACACATATTTTTTTGTTATTTTTCCCCAAGTAAATAATTAATTATGTTTTTTTACAACATTTTTGTAATATAAACACTTGTGTGTCTGACCACCATAACTGTTAGTATTATAAGGCACTGAGAGGGGAGGGGGGTGAATCAATGCAATAAAAAATTAGAAATTTTTACTGATTATCTTTCCAACTAATCAACATGCAAATGTGAATATTAAGTAACAATACAACATATAAAACACTCACACATTTAAATACATAACACCAAGATTTTCCTTGTGGAAACCCTTGTTAGAGTGAGAAAACCACTTGTGGGGATGATGCCCACAAGATTTCACTAATGCACTTGGAAATCAACCCTATTAGGAGAAATCACAACAACCTTTCTGAGGTTTGTACCTCCTTAAGAGTGCTTATAGTCTGGTTACGAACTACACCAGTCTTGTTAAAGATTACCCAGCTAAGGGATTTAAAAACTCTAGCTAAAGAGCTACCATGTTAGAGGATTTTGACTTCAGATTTATTAGGATCGTTCTCACCTTGTTATGAGTGACCCTGTTAAATGATTTCGCTTGCCAATCTGTTAGAATCAACAAGTAAAGAATGACCTAATATTTGCACTCAATGCATGATAGATCCAATGAATTCTAGATCAATTACGCCACTCTGAATACTTTACTAGCTTTTTACTATCTCCAACAATCATCACATATCATCGCAACAACATTGCAACTCTCTACGACATTAATTTCTTAACCATTTATATACTTGTTCTAGGTCGGTGTTAGAACCCTAAAACATTTTACAAGTCAGCCCTCAAATCAAACTTATCATTAAGAGTGAGTGCGCCAAAATAAAAATTAAAAATCCTTGATGTCGGCCTAAAACATTAAAACCTGAAAACATGTTGGCCCGACACAAACATTTAACTGCAACATCTATCTAACCAACTATGTCCACTAGATCACTATTCTAATTGCTAGTTTCACTTCAATCTTCAATAACTTTCAGAATACTCTAGGATAATTGATGTGATCATAGGAATAGATAGATATACCTTTTTAGATGTTAACTCTATGATTGCGTACCTTAAATCGATCATCTACTCCATAAATAATTCACTGTTTCTTTATTTTTGTACTATCACCGGTTGACTGAACACTTAGGTATTCTTCAATCCGATTCTTTAGTACCATTGGAAAATATTTTTGCTTCACATAAACAAAACATGTTTCCAATAATGAAAACACAACACACTCATGTGACCAAAACACATATGACCTTCATCAAATGCCAACAATCTCCCCCTTTGGCATTGATGGAAACACTTAGAAAAATTGCTAAGTGCTCACTCCCCCTTGCACTATTTCTATTCACCCATTATGCTATACATAACAATTTGATTTTTCTAACTACTACTCCCCCTTTGACAACAATGACAAATGTAAAAGATATGCAAAAAAAAACATTTTATTGATTAAGAGTAGCATAGGACAATATATAATCTACTAAAAATTTTATGATTGTTGACCTTCAACATTTTCCAATCACTGATCCATGACTTGTGTAAGTTCTCCATTATGAGTATTTGTCCATGAAGCAAAAATGTTGATTCCTCTAATCTTTCAACCATGTTCAACAGACGAGGTGTTAGGGCTAGCTCAACCTCTTTCAAACTCTGATGTAGAATGTCCATCTTAGGTAACAAAATGCTTCGAAGCTCCATTATACTACCAATTCTCTTGTTCTATTCATCTCTATAGATCTTCAACTTTTGATAAATCTTTCCTACCTCAATTCCAAAAGTTGTAGGAAAAATATGAAGGGGATAAAAATTTGTGACAAGGCATTTAGTTCTAGTTGAACTTTTCCCTTCTTCTTCTCAATATCTTGCATAAAATAAGAAAATTCACAAATAATTTTAGTGGCTTACCGCCTTCATGTAATGCTTCCTTAATCTAGTTCATAGATAGTGTAAGAGTGTTTCTATCTTGAGCAATAGATTGCGATAATTTCTCATATCTTTTTTTTTCATAATCCTTTTTCGCTCTCTCGATTGCTACATATTCAATATTCTTAATCTCTTCTTCAATAGCAGTAATGAGTTGTCCCAACTACTCAATAGGAGTAGTCTTCTTGTCATATTCAACCTTCGGTACTAGTTCAAAAAATGAATCTTTGGCTTTTAATATGACTTGTCCTTCTTGTTAGGAATAGTCCCAAAAGATAACTGAGAGGGGGGGGGGGGTGAATTAGTTATCTACGAGTTTCAATTCTTTATCCAATTAAGTATACGTAAACATAAAGCATAAACACAATGAAATAACACATGAACACAACACCAATATTTTGGTTACGGGGAAACCCAAATAGGTAAAAACCTCGGTGGGAATTGACACCCACTAATATTCTGTACTAGTGTATTATGATCCTTGTTAGAAGATCCTTAACCCTGTTAGGAGTTTTTTTACAATATATTTAGTACAGTAGACCTGGTCAAGGGTTAGACCATGTTAGGAGTCTTTTACAATAGTCCCTGTTAGGGGAGATGACGTACTGTCCGAGAGCTCACTGTTCAAAGGGGCGAAGGCTACAACCTTCTGAATAACAAATACATACTATATCTAGATCTTGGTGAACTACGCTTAGACCTTCTATTTGGATCAGCTCCAATAAATAACACTAATACTTTACTTGGTCACATAGACCTTCCGCTGATGGTTCAACACTTCACACACTCTGCTCTGGTCTACTTAATCAATCATGAACCACACTCAAGCAATCACAAATGACTGCCTATAAATATCTTTCCTCTAAATGATATAATCAAGTCAGCTTATTAGAACCACCTTGAAATCATATTAGAGAAGCCATAACAAACTCCAATAATAATTCAGTCAACTCTACTAAGCACGCAACACATTCTGGGTCCTATCCAATAAGATAATTGTAGACACACGCTACACATTGTCGGCTCTACCAAAACAACTAGATCTTTCTCCTCAAGCTGAATTACTTCATACGCTCTTAACCAAACATCACTAACTCTCCTCTAATCTTAAATCCAAGGGTGCATACCCAAATGATAGGTGCAACTCCAGAACCAATAAAATCTCTGTCGGCCCTTCTGAACAAACACATGAAACTACTACTGGTGAATAGTGACTGGATAACTTCACTTCTATTGAATATCAGACTATGTGTCTATGATTGAAACATCACTAACATGTCTTCAACATATATCCAAGCGTGCAAGGCTCCATGATAACTGTACAACCAACTATACACATAACACTGTCTGTTACTTTGTTAGGAATACTGCTAACACTAGCTGTTATATAACTGTCTATACTAACAGTTAACCTCTGCGCCCATGATATCATGTCCATGATACATATACTGAAATTTTACTGCATAAGACTTTCACACATGCTACTTTCCATATGTTGTCATCAATGACAAACATATAGTCAGTACTGGCCTACTGACAAATCTCCAACAATCTCCCCCTTTGGCATTGATGACAACATGTGGAATGAAAAACCACCACCAATCCAAATGAACATTTCTTTTATAACATTCTCCATTTCCTCATTAAAAATCCCCCAAAGATGAATCTTCCATCTGCTGCAATATTTTTCAACATTCTCCATTTCCTCAACTGCACTATTGTCATAACTAAATACTGCTCCCCCTTAGTATATTACTCCTCCTTTTTACTTCTATTTTTCATGACTCTGTATATTACTCCCCCTTTGACATCAATGGCAAAGGGCGCCATTCATTTTAAGTATTGGTACTACTCCTGAGGTAGAGTAGTCAACCTTCCATTAGTCCTTGAGGACTGATGCCTTTCCTTCTTTCTTCTAAGTAGAATTAGGGAAGGGAATTACTCCCAACTTCTCCCTGAGATACTCAAAAGTATCCTTTGGCAAGGGCTTTGTAAATATGTCTGCCAACTGATCTTTGGTACTCACATAGTCCAACTTGAATTCTTTCTCTGCCACTTTATCTCTGAGGAAGTGATACTTGATCTCAATGTGCTTTGTCTTTGCATGCATCACAGGGTTCTTCGACATATTGATAGTGCTAGTGTTATCACGATGATAAACAATAGGATAATCAATCTGAATTCCAAAATCCTTTATCATCTGCTTGATCCAAACAATTGTAGAACAATTCAAGGCTGTTGCAACATACTCCACTTCTGCTGTTGACTGAGAAATACAATTTTGTTTCTTTCTTGTCCAAGTGACAAGTCTATCACCAAGAAACATTGCTCCACCTGATGTACTCTTTATGTCATCAACACAACCTGCCTAGTTTACATTAGTGTACACATGAAGCTCAACATTTTCTGAATTAGGACACCATAGACCATAATCTATAGTGCCTTGCAAGTATCTGAATATTCTCTTTATTGCCATGAGGTGACTTTGCTTAGGTTCTGCTGCAAATCTTCCAACTATGCCAACTGCATTGGAAATATCAGGACTAGTCTGAGTAAGATATACGAGTTTACCAATCATAGACTTGTACAATTTTGTATCCATTGCTGGTGAGTCATCTTCTTTTGTAAGTTTGCATCAAGTGATCATAGGTGTTCCTACTGGCTTGCAATCATCCATCTTGAATTTCTTTAATATTTCTTTCACATACTTGGACTGATTAATGAAAATACCTTTCTCTGTCTGCTACACATTTAATCTCAAAAAGTATTTGATAGGACCAATCATACTCATCTCAAATTCATTTTGCATCTCCTTAGCAAATTCAACACTAATTTTGTCATTACCTCCAAAGATAATATCATCAACAAATATAGCTACAAGTAGTAAACCTTCAGATATCTCTCTTATGAATATATTACAGTTTGCTACTCCTTTCTTGAATCCAATCTTTGTTAGATATCCATCTAGTCTCTCATACCATGCTCTAGGGGCTTGCTTAAGTCCATAGAGGGCCTTCTTCAATCTGCATACCATATCATATCTGTCTAATAAGGTGAATCCTTCTGGCTGCTCAATGTATACTTCTTTCAAATCTCCATTTAGGAATGCTGACTTGACATCCATTTGATAAACTTTGAAGTTTTTGACTATAGCATAAGCTAGAAATAACTTAATAGCTTCTAATCTGCTCATAGGTGCAAATGTGTCTGAATAGTCAATGCCTTCTCTTTGCGCATATCCCTTACATGCTAACCTTGCTTTATTTCTTACTACTGTACCATCTTCATTCATCTTGTTTCTAAATATCTACTTTGTTCCAATTTCATTCTTATCACTAGGTCTTGGGACCAATTCCCAAGTGTCATTCTTGATAATTTGATCAAGTTCTTTCATAGCATCATGCCAATTTGAATCATTACAAGCATCTTCAACACTTAAAGGTTCAATCTAAGATAGTAAGCATACCACTTCACTGCTAGCTAAGTTCTTTGCTTGTGATCTTGTTAAGACTTTGCCGCTCTGATCTCCAATGATGTCTTTCTTGGAATGATTTCTAAATGTAAACTTTGGAACTTTAGGTGATGCTGACTCATCAGCCTTAGGAGTATCTTCTTCACTTGTCTCAGGGTCATTGAATAACACATCAATATTGTCAAATATTTCTTCAATAACTATTTCACTAGTGGAGGGTCTGGGTTCTTCTTCAATCATGGGTGAGTAATCACGATATCTTTCTTGAACCATAAACTTTTCATCAATCTTAACATGAGCACTTTCAATGATCTTTTTCAATCTTAAATTGAAGCATCTATAAGCTTTACTTTTAGTAGAGTAACCAAGGAAAATACCTTCATCACTTCTTGCATCAAACTTGCTTCCAAAGATTCTGAAGTATTTTACTGTGGGAACATTACCAAACCATAGCTGATATGGTGTTTTGTCACCGTCAGGCCTCAATTGAATTCTATTGATGGTGTAGACTATTGTATTGATCACATCTCTCTAATAGGTGTGTGAAACTTTTCCTTCAATCATGATGGTGCGCGCTGTATCAAGAATGATCCTATTCCTTCTCTCCGCAATTCCATTCTTCTGAGGGGTTCTAGGTGCACTTAACTGTCTCTTTATGCCATGTTCTTCGCAGTACTCATAGAATCTATCACAGGTGAATTCTCCTCCTCTATCTGATTTCAAACATTTTATGTTTAGTCTATATTCATTCTCAACCTTAGCTTTGAATATTTTGAACTTCTCAAATGCTTCTAACTTATCTTTTAAGAACACAACTCACATCATCCTAGTATAATCATCAACAAAAAAAATGAAATACCTTTCATGATAGTATGCTCTTGTTTGAGTTGGACCGCATAGGTATGTATGAATCAGATCCAACTTGTTCTCTGTTGAATTTTGCTTGCTTCTGAATGAATTTCTCACATGCTTCCCCATCACACATTCCCTGCATTTAGTATCAACTAGCTTTGCTATGCTAGGTAGATCTCTTACTACCTTTACAATGCTTATCTTTAATATGTTATCAAAATTGATATGACATAGTCTTTTATGCCACAACCAACTGTCATCAACTTTAGCAACAAAACAACTTGCTTCTGAATTGAGTTGGAAAACATCACCTCTAGTCTTTGAGCCTGATGCAATCACAACACCATCCTTGTTGTTAATGATGCATTTGTCATCTTTGAACTCCAACTGATAACCTTTTCCAAGTAATTGTCCAACACTAAGAAGGTTATGTTTCAAACCATCAACATAAATAACATCATCAGTACTATACTTTCCATCCAAGGTGATGGCTCCTTTACCAACTATGAGTTTAGGAGTGTTGTCTCCAAATCTAACTATACCACCATTGTATTTATCCAGATGAACACATCTATTTTTATCACTTGTCATGTGATGTGAACAACCACTATCTATAATCCAGTCTATCCTTATATCAAGTTGGGAAATCAATGCTAGCTCTTGTTCCTCTTTCTCATCTTTATGATTTGTCTTATTATTCATTTTGTCTATAATAAAAATGAATCCAATTTCTTCTTCACTTGATTCATCATCTGAAACTCCATCTCCAACATATTAACATTCCTTAGAGTACTTAGGCTTGTAATCCTTTTTTAACTTTCTAGCTCTAGTATGACACTTAGATGCAAAGTGACCGATCTTATTACATGAAAAACACTTAAAAGGTAATTGACCTTCATATTTTCCTTTTCCTTTCTTTTCTTTTTTGGCAATCATAGCAATGAAATCATCTAGTTTTTTCTCTTCATCATCATCATCAAAATTACCAGAAGTGTTTACAGATTTCTTACCATGAACTGTTGCTTTGAAGACTGTCTCACTCTTTGGTTCTGTCTTCAATCTTGAAATATCAAAAGCTGAGATTTTGCTTATCAAGGTTCCTCTCTTGAAATTTGATGTAAAATGCATGGTCTCATCAAGGATGTTGATCTTGCTTTCATATTCTGGAGTGAGAGTGGTCATTAACTTGTCCATAATGTCCTCTAAAATCTCTCCACCATTGTTTCTGATTCCAGCAACTGCTTCATTTATCCTTTGATTGTAAGCTCTGATATTTTCTTCAGGCAACATCTCTAATGCATTATATCTTTTCTTCCATGTCTTTCTACGCACATCCTTTGCTTGTTTGTCTACTTCAAATATGTCTTCTAGGTGCTTCCATATTTTGTGGGCTGTATTTACCTTCTTTATCTGTGAAAATTCATTATCAGATAGGGCGTTGATAAGGGCTTCTTTAGCTATAACATTCTAATGAAACAATTGCTTTTTCCTTTCAGTAGCATCATCCTTTGCAAGGTCTTCTAAGGTAGGAATCTTGGCTGCTTTGATAGTTACATCAAAAACTTCAAAAGTAATGCACTGCAAATGGGTCACCATCTTGTTCTTCCAATCAAGATAATTCTCTCCATCAAACTTACAACTTTCTTTTCTAAAGTATGCCATCTGATCAACCTCAAGTTGTTAAACTTTCTGTCTGAGGCACTTGGCTCTGATACCAATTGTTAGGAATGGTCCCAAGAGATAACTGAGAGGGGGGGGGCGGGGGGGTGAATCAATTATCTACAAGTTTCAATTCTTTATCCAATTAAGTATACTTAAACATAAAGCATAAACACAATGAAAGAATACATGAACACAACACCAATATTTTGGTTACAAGGAAACCCAAATAGGTAAAACCCCCAGTGGGAATTGACACCCACTAATATTCTATACTAGTGTATTATGATCCTTATTAGAAGATCCTTAACCCTGTTAGGAGTTGTTTTACAATATATTTAGTGTAGTAGACCTGGTCAAGGGTTGGACCTTGTTAAGAGTCTTTTACAATAGTCCCTGTTAAGGGAGAGGACACTCTGTCCGAGAGCTCACTGCTCAAAGGGGCGAAGGCTACAACCATCTGAATAACATATACACACTATATCTGGATCTTGGTGAACTGCGCTTAGACCTGCTATCTGGATCAGTTCCAATGAATAGCACTAATACTTTACTTGGTCACATAGACCTTCCTCTGATGGTTCAACACTTCGCACACTCTGCTTTGCTCTGCTTAATCAATCATGAACCACACTCAAGCAATCACAAATGACTGCCTATAAATATCTTTCCTCTAAATGATATAATCAAGTTGGCCTATTAGAACCACCTTGAAATCATATTAGAAAATCCATAACAAACTTCAATAATAATTCAATCGGCTCTACTAAGCATGCAACACATTCTGGGACCTGTCCAATAAGATAATTGTAGACGCATGCTACACATTGTCAGCTCTACCAAAACAACTGGATCTTTCTCCTCAAGTTGAATTACTTCACGCGCTCTTAACTGAACATCACTAACTCTCCTCTAAGATTAAATCCAAGGGCGCATACCTAAGTGATAGGCGCAACTCTAGAACCAATAAAATCTCTGTCGACCCTTCTGAACAAACACAGGAAACTGCTACTGGTGAATAGTGACCGCATAACTTCACTTCTACTAAATATCAGACTATGCATCCACGACTACAACATCACTAACATGTCTTCAACATATATCCAAGAGCGCAAGGCTTCATGATAATTGTATGAATAACTATACACAAAACATTGTCTGTTACTCTGTCAGGAACACTGCTGGCACCAGTTGTTATATAACAGTCTGTACTAACAGTTAACCTCTGCGCCCATGATATGATGCCGATATCATGTCCATGCTACATATAAGACTTCCACACATGCTACTTTCCATATGTTGTCATCAATGACAAACATACAGTCAGTACTGGCTTGTTGGAAAATCTCCAACACTTCTTGCTTCATCTTCTCCTTTTTGGCTTTGGACTTAATTTCCATTGAAAAATTCATCATGTCCTTCGGGATCATTGAGCTTAGATCTACTTGAACCTTCATTAGTAAGTCATCATCATCAATTCTTATCTTGGATAGTGAAGATGGAATATTTTCTTGTTCCTTCTCAATAATTACCTCTTTTTGTTTAGCTTGCAAAGTATCATATGTGCCATCCTTTTCCTACATTTGTTCTTGTTCTAGGACATCTGTAGTAACATTTACTTGTGCATCATTAGGTAAAGCTTGACCTGTAACCAAGTTTACTATTACATCCCCCTTTTGTTCCTCTTGAATGTATGACTGATCAAGTATGTTGATTGATTTAACATGTGTTTCTTGTGATGAAATGTCTCCTATGCTATCCACATTATTTTGTGTAACATTGAAAAATCCATTGTCAAGTGTGACACTAACACCATCAATCTTCCATCCTTCATTGGTTTGAATAAAATCCAGTTGATCTGCATCTGGTTTGAGTCTCACTAGCTCCTCAGCATGTTCAAATTTTTTCTTCACATATATGCATCCTTGAGCATACCAAAGTGTTTCATCAAAAATTCTCTTGTCTCATCCTATACATAAAGAGATTTACCGTATAAAAATCTAGCGAGTCTCTTATTTATCTTGAATAAAGGTCTTGTGGCAGAAAGTACCTTTTTTAATTCTTCTCATGACATCTCTAGTTGTAATTTCATTAACACATAATCTATCAATTCCTTATACTATCTAATTGCAATATGCCATCTAGCTTCTAAGTTGTTATATAAGGAATTTGGAACTTGAATTTGCAGTTCCATTACTATTTTTTGAATTTATTCATGCTATATTCAAAAGTCTTCAATCAAATCCTAATCATCTTTATTTAACTTATCAAAATATTTGTTTACTTTAACAAACAACCCCCATTTTTTTACTTCTTGAATTATGTCATCAACATTCATGAATTTACTAAAATCATGACCTACTGATTTTGTGGTAGGGGAACCTACCACCTTAAACTTTTTTCCTTTAGATTTGAGCACTCTCTGCTCCTTCTATGATTCAGTCTCTTTAATTTCTTCATCAGTTGCACCTTTGTCTCTTTTTTCCTTCTCCTTTCTTTTTCCTGCCACAGCTTGTGGTTTGACTGGTTCTCTTATTGGTGTAGAAGGCTTGGCAGCTTTGGATGATTTATTTGCATAAGTTTTCATCGGATCTACTACTTTAACTTCTTTCTCCTTCTGCACTATACCACATCTTGTTTCTCTATCGGTTAGGGTAGTAGTGGTTGCACCCACTACTTCCACATCAACTTCTTTTGTTGTCGTACCAGAAATACTTTCTTGTTATGCAACATGCTTGGCTTTGAATTTCTCAAATTGTTCCTTTATAAAGCCTCTTTGTTAAAAGAATTGTTCAAATTCCTTTCTTATTTTCTTCTCATTGATTGGTTTCATCAAATCAATGTGTACTTGTAGGGATTTTTCTTCATAAGTCCCAAACCTTGGAGTCTTGGGATCTAATGGTTGAGCTAACAAGTTTTTTGTGCATATAATTTCTTGGGATGTCTTCTTCAACTTCATATCCCATAGGCATTATCCATGAGGTTTATTGGAGCTCTAAAATTTTGGATATAATTTTAAAGTCCATATTCAAAATTTTTCTCTAAGGCAAAGTTAGTGCCCCTAAAAGTCTTTGTGAGAAGCCAAGTTTGAGTGCAAAGGAGAAAAGGACCTGTTGTGTTTTATGAAGAACCACTTGGGTGATGTGCTCATCACTTATCATTGAGCATATTTAATGGGTTTAAACTCTCATATTTCAATTCTAGTATGTTTTGGAGGTTGCCATTTGGAGGTGTTTTTGCAAATCTGCACTTTGTTTGTTTCTAAAATTTTCGTAAGTGACCCATTTTAGAGGATTGCATCTTGAGCCTAGTTGGTAGTCATGACATGAGGGTTGTTTCAGTGTGTTGTAGGAATGAGAGTGAGTCTCCATACCCATTTTCAGCGCCCCTTGAGTTTGTTTGATCAGTTTTCTAGAGCCATTCCGTTTGTAATTTATTAAGTTTCTCAGAGTGTGCAGAATGCAGAATTTAAATCACCTACTTTTAGGTCTCATAAGTTACGCCCGGTTCAAGAATAAGAGAAATTGATTGTTTTTCCATATTATAAACATGGAAATGTATCTCCCTGGTGATTTTTGGATCATGACCAATCCGTTTGGTCACTTTTCTCAGTCATTTCCAAACCTAGTTTCTGCATATTTCACTATTTTAAGTTCAGAAAGTCTTAAAGTGCTAACTTTGGTGTTTAATTACAATTGGTCTTTTGATCATCTAGGAAAGTTAATTGTGGATTCATTTCCCTTGTGTGATAGTGAATCAATATCCAGGGTTCCAGATCATAAGGTTCACATTTGATAAGTTTTCAAAGTCAGCATTGAAGGTGTTTTATGCAGATTTACATATGGGGATAATCAATGTTTCTGAATGACCAAGTTTGGTCAGTGATATCTTGTGGCCCAAATATTTATGTGCAAATCCCTTTGGGTACATGTTTTCACATGTTGGGATTAAGTATAAGTTTCAGACGACGTGTTTATGTGATGCTTTTTGATCCAGTTTTTGAGGCCATTTCCAGAGGTTAGTTGTGTTGGTGGGCAATTTTTCTGAGGCATTAATGAACTGACTGTTGTGATTGAAATTTCAACGGATCATGGTCAGATTTCATCAAATGACTATTTTTTGGTAAATAGAAGGTAAAAGTGGATTTCAGAATGTTGATCCCAAAATCATACTTCCTAGTTGATGTTCACATCAAGTGCGATAATGCTTTGATGCTGTGGTTTTTTAGCCTTGTATGTTTTATTGAAACTTTGAGTGCACTCATATGTTTTCATGGAACTGGCATGCCACTATTTCAATGTGTTGAGCATGCCATTGCTTTTATGAGTTAAACATGATGAACATGCTATGTTTCTCAAAGTGTTGCACACACTATATTTTACATGCTGGCATGTCCCAAAGTGTGCTATGCCATTTTTAAAGTTTGCTGGCATATATCCAAAAGAGTGGGCTGCACATATTTTTAACAGTGTTGTGTATGCACTGTGGTGTTGCGCCAAGTATATGGGAGGTGTGTGCTTGTCTTTTTTGGAGGGTTGTGCGCACCATCCTATGGTGTTGTGCCAGTCCTTGAGGAGACTGTGTGCACTTGTTTTAGAGGGTGTGCGCACTTGCAGACTATTGTACACTTGTGCAATGGTGTGCACACTTTGTGTGAGTGCTACATGCGTTCCTTAGAAAAGGATAAAAAGCAAGGTAAGAAAGGCAAGTGAAATACCAAACACCTTCAGGTAGAAAAAATTAGGAATGGGGCACACAAGAATAAGGAAAGTGCCTGCAGTCCAAAGATTAAAAGGGTTTGGGGTGCGCACTGTGTTTGAAGGTGTGCACATTAGTTTGGAAGGAGTGTGTGTGTCATAGAAAAGGGGGTAGAAAGGAAAGAAATAGAATGAAGGAATGGTGTGCTTACAGACTAGAGAAAATACAAAGAGAAAACGTGCAGGCTGGAGAAGTAAAATACAAAGGGGCTGCATGTGGGTTTATCCCACATGCACCTAGATTTGGTTCTGGGACATATTTAAAATTAAGGGTTCTCAACATAAAGGTAAAGTGAAGTGAAGAGGTAGGCTATGCCTCTTAACTTGTGTGGGCTCGGATTAAGTGCTCGCCAGCTGGGCGTACATAGAAATTTTAATAGAAATATTTAAAAAATGTCATGTGTTTAATCCCACATTGATGTGAATGAGGAAAATTCAGAGGTTTATATGGAAAAAAAATTGCATAGTAATTTGAAGAAAGAGAAAGAGGCTCTCTGTGCATGTGCGTGCAGGTGGTGCATTGGGAAGCATGCTGATGACCAAAGAGCAACTAAATTTTACAAGGAGTGGGCGATGAGCTAGTAGTGAAGTGGACACGTGGTGACTAGTCGGGTAATCTCCAGATGAGCATACAATTAGGCTAAAAATTACCTTAGTCGCTAATTCTGGTGATGTCAACGGTTAAGAATGAAACATTTGGAGATTGAGAGAATGAGTAGTCGCGTGATCTCCATATTTAACTATAGTTAGTGCTAACATTCAGAGATCCAGAGGTAGCAGTCAACTAAACGGGTCGCGTGATCTCCAAATGTTGGCGGTTAAATGGATGACATCCGGAGATTGGGAGAGTGCTTGGTCACTAGATCTCCAAATGAGCTCACAGTCAAGGCTAGCATCTAGAGATTAGGAGATGAAGGAGATCACTAGTTCTTTGAATAGACTCACAATTAGTAAATGCATTGGGAGATTGGGAGAATAGGCTAGTCACGTGATCTCCAAGAGTAACCACAGACAGGGAATGGATTAAGAGGTTAAGAGAATAAGACTAGTCTCTGAATCTCCAGGTCAATTTGGTCAAATCCAGCGTTAGTTTGAGCATTTAGTCAGCTTGTGACACATGGTAGTTTCTAGTGAGTTCTGGGCAAAAAGTTCATATTTAAAGTGAAAATGCAAATTTAAAAGATTTAAATGGTTTCAATAGTCTCTCCATAGTTTGTGAAATATTTTTATTTTAAAAATGGATGAGAGGCATTCACAGGGCATTTTCAAGAATAAGAATGAGATCAAATTCAAAAGGCAGAGAATCAAATTGGTTAGAGAAATGAATACAGACATGAAGGCAGTTGTAGAAGGAAATCAAAGTTGGAGAAGATGGAGATATTTTGTTAAAAAATGACAGGTGTCAGTTGGTTGAAACTAGCTCTCATTTTCCTATATCTGTTCTTTTCCTCCATTGTTACAAGGATGGTGAAATTAACACTACTAGGCAGTATTCTGACTGTTGGGTCTCATTTTTTGGGTTTCATGGTTTTGTAAATGTATTGAACTAGACGTTTTATGATGAAGCACAATGGAATCCCTATCCATTATTAGTGAGTCTTTGTATGTTTGTGTTTAATTCTTGTATGTTAACTTGTAAGACATTTTAATGTACTGGATACAAGGTAGCCGTGAATTTTTTGTCTTAGTTTCTTTCAAGGAGAGAGTAAATCTTTGAGGTAAATTCTGAGGGTTTAATATTGCATATGAATCTAATGTTTGGGTATTGGAATGAAAAGAGTGACTTGTAAGGAATTTCATTTGGCTTCTATGTGTTTGGAGTTAGAAGGTTTTTGGGGATATATTTTTATTTGACTATGTTGCCCAATAGATAAGGCACTAGTCATTTTTGGTTATGCACCTTTCATCATCAATTCAAAAATCAATTAATCTTTAATTTCTGTTGAAGAGAATTCATGTTTATAACTTGTATTTGCAGAATGCAAGTGCTATTTAATGATTCTTTGAAGAAATGAATCATAGGCTAGCCTGTCTTAGTCTAGAACTTGAAGAGAAGAAGGATTTAATCCTTGTCACACTTGCCATTTTCCTAGTTCTTGGAGCACTTATGTAAGTGGGATCTTTCATAATATTGGTTCAGTCTTTAATTCTTATTTCTTAGTGTTTTGAGAACTATCCATAGTCTTGTCTGCATAGTGGGGTTTTGTCAAAGGAAGTCATTATACATGCAGATTCATGTTTATAATAGGTACACCTGCCTGAGTGCGTGGAGCTCTAAGTGAAGAAGGTTTGTAGGCCTTGTCATGTTAGCCTTTTATTGCCCCTCGATTTTTAAGAAGAAGCAAATTTATGTCGTTCAGATGAGGATCCCCAAGTCCGGTTTGCACTTTCTCTTCTAGAATTGAAGGATACAAGAAAAATCACTAACACGGTCCTAGGCTCAACTTCCATTATCTAGCATGAATTGGTATCAACCATAAAGAAAATGGTATCCTTGTATTTTTCAACAAATTTTGAAGGTATTCTTTTTTTCTCATGCATCCTTTTCTGAAATTCTTTGAAATATCCCCATATCTTGCTAGTAAATTCACTACCCAAGATTTTGATCATGTTATTTATCTGAATAAACACTAGAGAATCTACTATCCATGTTATACTACCAATACCAGTAAACATATTATGAAAATAGAAGAATAAACATACAATCAACTGACCATATTTAAATTTCTACGTCTTATCCTTCTTGATCTTCTCAAGATTCAGCATTAACTACTCCCTCAGTGCTTCAGCTAGATCATAATCTTTATTTTCCTTGATCATCATGTGGGAAGTATGAATGGCACCACTAGGTATACTATTCACCTGACTGGAGTGATAGACCTTGTATCCAATCACCATTGATGCATATTCAACTTATTCATCTATGATATCATTCACAATAATCACATGCCCATCCCATTTAGACTTTGGAAGTTTATTCACCTCTTCCTTGGGAATAGTAAAAAGAGTAGGTACATTACCAGTTGTAGATAGACTAGTTATAGCATAGATTTATTCCTTGGTTATCTTATGCGGTCTATCCAACCATATGAACTGATCGTGTATCCTGCTGAGACATATCTTATCTGATCATCTTCAAATTCATTGGGATAGTTAACAACATGATGAAAACCTTTGTAAAACATACACCTGTGTTCATCCTTCAATATAAAATTCTCATAAGACAACTTCTTTTACTGATCATAGATAGCTTTTGTACCAATATCTTCCATCTTGTAGTGAATATAAGCTCTTATATCTTCCACATGTATAACTCCATATGACACATTGGTTAGGGAACCCGCTGGATCATTTTCCATCAACTTGAATGGGTGTCATTTGAATTTTGGTTGTGGTCTCTCAGTTACATTGATCACTTAGGAGTAGCTATATTAACCTTCAATCCCTCAAATAGATAACTTATTAATACCTCAAATTGTTCACAACTAGGGTTTTTTTCCAAGAAACACGACAACCACCACAACCTCCGATCGATTTTATCTTTCAAATCACCATAATCAACTTATTTGTGTCGCTAAGATCTCTACAAATGACCCAAACAACTCTTCTTTTGCTCCAAAACAAGATTCACAATGTGCAAGGTAAAAATGAAATCGAAAATAAACTTTTTATCTACCTTCACTTGTGAGCATTAAATGCACTAATCGGCTGAACATACCCTTTTTCACTGGTTGATATACAAGCTTATTAACAATTGCCAAAACCTTATGCAATTGATCAAAAATTTCTCAAATCAATTTAACATACCTCATTGCATATATATATATATAGGTCTTGCCACAGACTTGCAGTGGGGGTTCAAAAATGGATTTTGCAATTCTTGCTCCCCCTAAGTCAAAGGTGACTTAGTTTGATGAAGAACCATCCACACCCGATGGTGATGTGGATCCCTCCGATGTCTTGTTCTCATCCTTATTTTTCCAAGTCTTTCTCATCTCTTTTTTGGTCTCTTCCACATTAACAATTTGTTTTCCCTTTTGATTTGCTGATTGATTTACCAGTTGGTTTCTCATTCTACAATTTCTGGCTAGATGACCAACCTTATGATAGTGAAAACATGCCATACCAGTTGACCTCCATAGTCTAGCATTACCTCTGTTTGTCCCTCATTTTGCAGTTCACAACCATATGTCCATAATTCCCACAAATTGAGCACGTGACATTGAATTGCCTTTCCCTTTGGTAAGGGTTTTCCTAGTTTAGAGGTGGCCTTGTATTATTCACTCTTAACCTGCATTCATCAACTTTATGGCCATATTTGTTGTATGTATAACAATATCCATCAAAGCTACTAGATCTAGATATACAATCATATGCAGTGTGCCCATATTTATTGCAATTATAGCAACACACGTCAAAAGTGTTATTCCTATAAACTGACTTACTTCTATGAGCATTAGCGGTGTGACTCATTTTATGACAATTAAAACATATAGGCTTGTAGGGTTTCTTACCAAGACTCCTTGGATTTACCTTCAGTGGAGACTTTTCTTTTGATGGCTTTTAATCCTTAGTTTCAAAAGATTCAACCAATGTCAAAGGTAGTGTGATTGGCATAGCCTAGACCAGTTGTATCCTTGCTTCTTCTTTGGATTCTTAGCTAAGTTGGAGTAATTTTAGGGTTTACTGAGAAATATCATTTCTTGTTTATTTAGCCTCCAAAGTTTGTATTTGTGTCAAAATGCTCATAAATATGCAAGAAATTATCTTGCCAAAATTTGAAATTCGAGCTCACCAGATGGAAAATACCCTTATTCCTTTTCTTAGGTCAAATTGCCCTCACTAGGGTTTCTATTTTCAAAAAATACCCTAAGCGTGCCCTAAGTTATTATATTTCCAAGTTACTTTTTGAAACACTTAAGGGCTTATATGTGCATGTGGTCTTTATATCCTTTAGTGTTCGCTGAATCTCACAACCAATTTGATAAGTCTTCAAACATCTGGAGATTCAACGACAAAGCCCTTTTCCTTTGTTATGTCTCCTCAGTCGTGTAATCTCCAGTTGCAATTGACGGTTAATGAAATGATTTGGCGATTCAGCGACAGTGTAGTCTCTAATTCTCTTGATTCCTCACAGTTTCCCCAAAACATTTGGCGATCCAGCGCAACGGTTATCTCATATTTGCTAGATATAACGGTGAATTTTTAAGATGATCAACGATTAGGTAAGAACCGTAGATGAAAGTCAAGATCAACGGTTTGTATGTTATCTCAGTGTTTACTCTACAGTGCATAAAAGATTCAGCGATTAAGCGAACAAGTGTTCACTGAGCAATCTCCAATACTTAGATTTTAAGTAGAAGATATTAAGAGATTCAACGATCAAAGGTATTTTTCTATTCAATAGCTTAATCTCCAAATGCCTAGATGATAGTCAGGATAAGTTACTCAGCGATTTAGTGAACACAGTGTTCTCTTAATCTCATAAAGATACAACTTAAGGCCTTTTTATCTAGAGATCTAGCGACAAAGGGGAAAACATGACAAGATAGTGGTTCTTCCATTTAGCGAATAAGTGAATAAGAGAATAAAGGATATCGCTAAATCTCAGAATAAAATGGCTAAGTTCTAAGTTTTTTAGCGATTCAACGAATAAGGAATTTACTCAATCTCATGATCAAGTAGTGAAGCCCTCTAATATTGAGCGATTCAACGATAGCCACAGATAGCTTTCAAGATCAACGACCAGTATTTAATCTCATGAAGAAACTCATGTTAAGTAAAATATTCAGCGACTTGGCGAATAAAGGTTGTTCACTGAATCTCGTAATTAAATCATGGTTAAGAAAATCATTCAGATATCATGAGAAAGGCTTTTTCGCTTGATCTCTAGATTTAACCCATGATAAGTAAAACATTCTGAGATCGCGAGAGTCTTTGTTCGCTGGATCTCTAAATAAAGTATGGTTAAGTGTTCATTAATGAAAAAGGATAATAGCCATTTCTACATGGAAAAGTACTCTACCAAGTTGGAATAAAGAAAAAAGTTAGCCAATCAGATCTAATTGAGGGTTTTAAAGCCAAACACTGTGATAACTGCTTTTTTGCTTTCTTTCTGAGTTTTTTAACAAACCTGTCAACATCCAAGCTACGAATAGCCTTGATTTGAATTTGGTGTTGTGAAAAATTGAATACAAAAGTGATTGGGAGTAGATTTGTAATGATCTTGGAAACTTTACGCATTCAATAATTGATGATATATAGACAAGGCATCATTGATCTCAGCACTCAATGTTTTCTAAAGATAGTTGAGATTTTTGAAGCATTGGTAGTGAGTTTTGAAGTAACGGAGAAGTTGGAGAATTTAGAGCTATTCAGAATTTAGTGATGAGTCAACCAGAGCCAAGCCGAGCATCTTCCAGTGGAGAGGCCTTGGAACAGGGTGGCGAGGAGAAAGGAAAGCCCAACTACTCAGAAGAATTTGACAAATTGCTCCCTGGTTCAAACTAGAACAAAAAGGCTACCGATGAGGCCTTTGATGATTTGATAGAGAATTGCAAGGACCCTGTCACTCCATCAGGCTCAGGTTACACTATATTCACATACTTTTACAATAATAGAAATAAGGCTATCCCAATTTTGAATGCATGGGCCTTAGGAATGGCAAAGTTGATTGTCCCTGATGTTTTCTTGGATGTTGATCTCATTTTTGAGTTAGCTAGGCTGTATGACCCCATTTCAAAAACTATCAGGAAAGGTAACCAGTCTTCCCTAGTAACTCTAGATAGGGGGTATTTTATGAAGGCTTTTGATTTCGAATCTTCCTCTTCTACAAAGATAGACCTAAAGAAGAAAAAGAAAAAATACATGAGTCATGTAGGATTTGTGAAGAGCCAGATGGTTAGACATATCCCAAAGATAGGCAAATATATAGCCCCTCTTCTAGCACACATGAATGCCCCTTATGAGTTTAAATCCCTCAACTTCTATATGAAGTTTTTGTGACATGGATTGTATAGAGTTCTTGGGATAGATGGAGATGTGGAGATGCTACCAGTAGACTTATTGATGATTATCCTTGATATTCAGAATTCCCATGCAAACATAGACTATGATTACATCCAATATGTAATCAATAGAATGCATGAGGGTTTAATTTCTATTAAAAAGAATAAGAGGCCCATTAGGTTAGTGCAGTATTCCCTTCTAATGCATTTGATTTTATATTTCAATGTTAATAGTCTAGATGCACAAGTGTTGAAGCCTAGGTTCATGTTTGAAGGTCAACCTAATCCAATGCAGTATTGGCTAAGGGTGTGGAATTACACCTCCAATGAATGTGATTTCTGCATTTTTCAGAATTGGATAGTCATCTCAATTCTTAAAATAATGGGGACAAGTGTAGTAAGGTTTCAAGTTAGGGTTTTGAAGCTTTTGAGGCCCATGCAATATGAAGATAAGTGGCAGGGAAGCCTTAATTGGGGTGATTTCTACTTGGGAGAGAATTTTACTATAATCAGAGTTTATGGATGCCCACATCCCCCACACTTGCTTCCAAAATTTGTGCCTCCAAGGGTTGCTCAATTGGAATTCATCTGGTAACTAATCTGAACTGATAAGGAGCATTTGGCAGCCCATAGGAAGGGCACTTTCACACCAAGGCAATTCAGGATAAGAAACTTCTTGATTGGTAGGAGGGCGCAACCACAGCTCAGCTCTTGGCTGAACCATTTTAAAATGACCTTTGGTATTTGCAGATTTGTTGATTGTTAGAACTTCATCAGAATTGCCAGAATGACATTGATTCCCAACATTGGTACAATCAGGGAACATGAAGGTTGTGACGATGAAGATATAATAAGGAACATCTTGGATGAGGATGAGATTGGTATGAGGCTCACCAGGTTTAATGATTTATTAAAATTGGAAGCTCAAATCAGAAAAGCCAAAGTTGATTTTGGAGGTTTTTCCTTGATCTCCCTTATCTGAAAAGAATTGATAGGATGATTGAAATGCATGGTGCTCTGTCTAGTTAGCTATAGGGATTGCTTGAAGAAAAATTGGATGTGGATAAATATTATTCCTCTTCTGATTATGAAGAGTATACTGATGAATCATAGGAAGGTGACAGTCCATCTCAAGACAATGACTCTCCTGTCATTGATATCATTCAAGACCCACAAGAGGTAGAAGATACTCCTGAACCACCATAGAAAATGCAAATACTTGAGGTAGGTGGGCTCTCCAAGGAGAAGAAATAGAAGAAAATAATAGATAGAGCCTCAGCTCTAGTGCTTTGTGACTGAGCCTATCATCACAATTTGAGGAAGACCATTAGAGAAGAGAAAAGGGTGGCCTCAAAGGAAGAGGAGGAACTGCCTCTATTTCTTGGAAATGATGTGAGGGAATTGTACCTGGATGAATTCATCAGTGATGACCAATTTGTCAAGAGTGATGAATTCAGGAATTTCCTTATTTGGAAAAAACAACAAGAGGTTGCAAAGGCTCTACCAAAAGGCATCGAACCAAGTGATGAAACTTTGAGCGCTCTAACTTCTTATGATCATAGCATAGATAACATCTCTGTTGAGGAGGCTAGAGAGATGGTAAAATCCAGTGGAATGCTTTTGGTACTTGGATGGGATTTGAACTCACCATTCATCATTGATCAGATAAGGAAGCAGCTAGATGGAAATTTGTCTTTTGAGGCTCACATTGGTGATATGATCAGGGGAAGTGGATATGACCCTAAGTCCCAAGTTGTGGCAATGTGGTCCTTAGCTCCAAGGACCCAAAAACCTTCTCTGGTTAGCATAGAAGGATAAAATGGAGGGGGACAAGATCATCAAGACTATCCAAAATACCAGTGATCTTGAAGTGTCAAAGGTTGTGACACATTTTGTCCACTTGAATGAAGCAAAGACAACCCAACTATCAAATAGATATGAACAACTATTTGAGAATTTAGTGAAAATAGCCAAGGACAGAGACTTGAGGCTGATGAAGATTAAAGTTTTGGAGGATGAACTAGAGGACTTAAAAGCTAAGCTTGAAGAAGCTTCTAAAGAAGTTCCCCCTCGAACTCTATAGATTGAAGCTATAGTCCAATCAGGGATAAAGACTTCTGATAAAGCAATAGATGATTTAGAGAAAGAAAAACTTGACGTAGCCTTTAAGGCTATCTATGACATCATGCAACATAGATATGAGAGGATTAAAGAGAAAATGGACTCAGTCCTTCAATCATTGGGCATGTTGCAAAAGATTAATGAGAATGTGAAAGAGGCAGTGGTTACTTTGGAGCCACTCTTCAATGTATGGTCTAGGAGGAGCACTCTATTTGAAAAGCTAGATGCACTACAACCTCATCGACAGGATATCCCTGAGGTGGTCACTGAAGTGTATGAAAAGATAGAATTGATCAGTACCACTTGGAGCTTTTTCAAAGGCAAAACAAATCAAATAAACACTAAAATGGCCATGTTTGGTCAAGGCTATAGTAAATACTTGTCTTCAGTGTATAGAGATGATGGTAATACCATAAGTCTCGAAGAATGAAAATCAAGCATGGGATAGGTGAGAATTAGGCATGAGGCCTTTCTCAGTAATGATGGCTCCATAGACATGGATGGTTGCAACAACATTATTGATAACTTGATAAAGGTGGAAAATGACTACATTAAGTTTATTGCTGACATAAATGCCATCACTGATTCCATATGGGATAGGAAAATCAAGTTGTTGTAGGACTTGTAGGGATACAATTGGCCTTCAGAAGATGATGTGGCAGCTTGGGATAAGAATACCAAGACAAAGAAGAAGAAGCCAACAACAATTGATGTTGAAGATAGAAGAAGAGTAAGGTTCCAACATTGCACCTGATCTATGAGCACATGGAGAGCAATTATCATATAGACGATGATGTAGCTTAGCTAGATGGTGATCATCATTCACATAACAACTTTAGCAGTTTCTCTGAATACCAACAGACAAAGGTGCAACTCAGAGGGAACTCACCATGAGAAGAAACAACTTCTGGCACCAGTTTCTTTCTTTTCTATGGAAATTTAAATATTTTTTGTACTCTAGTGCAAGTCACCATCAAAACCATCCGAAGCTTGTTGCATCCTTTTCTCAAGGATTCCAATATGGTTTTTCATATATATAGCAATTTCTAAATCACACCAGTAGGTGGTGAAATACTCAGTGTAATAGGAGTTTATAGATTTAGTGTTTTGATTCTCAGGAATCCAAGTTTTTGAATGTACTGATACAAGAAGTTTATCAATAAAACTATACTGAAGTTCCATGCATATCTTTTTTTGTCTTCATATATGAAAGTGATTTCTTTGTGTATTTAATTTGCAAGGCATTTTAGGTACATCTTTCTACAAGGTAGATAGTGGAGTTGAATCTTGAGTTCCTTTCAAGGGAGGGGTAAATCTTGAGTGAGGTCTTAGAGGTTTCATTATTTGTGTATGAATTTGATGATATAATGTATGCATAAGAGGATAATTTGTAAGGTATTGGTTTATTTGAGTTGATAGATTTTCTGTAGATGTACATTTGTTGACTCTGATGCCCTAGAATTTGGCGCTGGTCATTACTTAGATTGCACTATTTTCACCATCAATCAATTAAAATGATGATTTACTTTAAAGTTGTGAGAGAATTATATGTTTAGATCTGTATCAAGTATATAGATAACTGTTGTGATATTTGAAGAATTCAATTTGATAGGTATACCCACCTGTAGCTAAAAGCTCAAAGTGAAGAAGGACACAAATCCTTAATACCTTAGTGTTTGTTATTATTTGATGCATCTATTGGGACAAGAGTTAATAATCAGAGGTTTTCTTATTAGTTTTGATCATCTGTAATTTTGAACACTAATAAAATTGGTGACTCTACTGGGGAATTAAAAAATAAATCTGTAATAGGGCTTTTTATAGTTGTTTTTGCTAACTGTCTATTGCTATATTTGAAGACTAGTTAAGAAATCTATCCCTACAAGTGTGTGGGTGGCGACTTTGAACTTAATGTTTACCAGTTGGTGGTTAAGCATATAGAAATTATTGAGAAAACTTGTCAAAGTTAATATGAGTAGGCAAAGGAATACTAGGTCTTACTATAGGGATCACCTGGAAAGCAATATGGGTGAGGAATTATATACACCTAGTAGAAAGAAATGGTCTAGAAGAGGGACATCTAGTAATAATTCTCCTAGACCAACTCAAGAACATGCTTCAAATCCCATCCAAAAGGAAATCCCATCATTTTCTAAAAATATTGAATTCCTTAGAAGAATGAACCCTAACTCAGTTAGTCCTCCTCAAAAAGATGAATTTATAGACATTGGCTTCTTTCTTGCACAAGAAAGTTTAGAGCAAGTAGAAGATACTTTTGCTGCTGAAAATACATCTCATGATTCTGAGAAATTATGGGAAGAAGTTATTGCTTTGAGAAAAAAGGATCGGGAACAATTTTTAGAAATTACTAGAAGACAAAAGGAGCGGGAACAAGAGATCTATGAGTTACTCATGGAGTGGTAAGAGCTCATTAGAAAAACAAAAAATAATGAGATCCAAGAAAAGGATCTAAATCAAAAGTTTAAGGGTTTAGATGGTGAGTTGTTTGGTGATGTAGGAGCTATGAGACAATAGGTCAATAGCAATGAGAATAAATCAAAGAAGGACAAGTTTGAGGGTGAAGGCCCTGTCTTGAGATAGTTGCATCCATCAGAGATCAAAAGAAATGAGGATCTTAGAAATAATGTAATGGATGCATTTGACAAGGGAAAACAAAAAATAGTTGGAATTAGCATAAATGAATCCAAAAGGAATGATGCTAATCCTAGTGCAATATCTCAGGCTAGCTTAGATCTAGAGAAAGCTAGAAAAGTTAAGGAAGACTTGGCTATCCAACTAGAGAAGATGGAATTGGAGGTAGATGCAGATGAGATGAAAATGAAAATTGCTTTCCTGCATGCAAATATGAATACAAATGCTAGCAGCCCAGTCCCTATTAATGGTGGGACATTATCCCTTAATCAACCATGTGCTTCTATGGCGAGTATCCAAGCCTCAAGCTCCAAGAAAATGGTCCAAGGACCCGTTCAAAATGTAAATCCCATAGTCCCATTGGTTGGTAGTATTGCCAGAAATATTGTACATCAAAATACTAGAGGAGGTGGAGCCCAAGCTTCAAAAAATTTTCAAACAAGGCCAGTTCATCTGGATAGATACCAGCCATTATTCTTTGAAGGTATTCTTGGTCAACCAAATGTCATCCCAAATGAGGTAAGAGACAAAATCCCAAAGTTCACTGGTAACAATGTTATTACATGTGAAGAGCATCTTAAATCTTTTACAGATAAAGTAAATGATTATGAAATAGAGAATGAGGATGTTGTTATGAAACTTTTTGTTCAATCACTGATAGAAGATGCTAGGGATTGGTACAGAGGTTTACCTGAAAATAGTATTACTTCATGGGATGAGTTTATAAGAAGCTTTAAAGAACGATATGATGAACATGTTAATTCTAGTTACATGCTTAATGAGTTCAATAATATTAAGAAACATGTAAATGAGAGCATGTCAGAATTCAATGGTAGATTTTAGAAAGCTATGTACAAGTTATTCCGAGTTTTAAGATTGGATGATGAAGTTTTTTTGACCACATACTTCAATGCTATAGAGGGAAAGATGTCCTACCTTTTGAGAGACAAAAGTCCACGTACTTTGAGAGATTCTTTCAAATTAGCCATAGATATTGAAAGTAATAGGAAAGCATCTGGTCAAATGTATAAAAGGGATGAAGGCAGATTGTGGAAAGAGACTAGACCACATGCTGTGAAACCTACCAAGGAAGATGACAAGGTTGACAAATTGGCTAATACTGTCAAATATATTTCTACTAGATTTGATAAGGGAGGGAAATGTTTCCAAGATAATTGACCACCATATCAAAGGTAGGAGAGATTTCCTAGGTTACATGACCAGCCATATAAAACAAATTGGAAGGATGGGAAGCCTATTTTTGACACCCATGAGCCACAAAAGGGTAGGGATACTCCTGATCCTTTAAAAAGGAATGCAACCCATAATGTGGAAAATATACCATGGTGTATGGCTTGCAACATGCCTCACTCACCTTATCAATGTGTTGTTGCCCAAGCCTTAGGAGATGAGCCAGAAGATCTACCTGCAGGAGACCATGAAGGCTCTAAAAAGCCTGCAGTAAATATGTTCACCACTCAAAAGGTGGAGGAGCTTGCCTCTTCAAATGATGAAGAGATGTTAGAAAATGTTGACCATAAAAGGAGAACTCTCCCTATTTATGAGCAAAAAATATTTTTCCTTTTTGATCATGAAGAATTTGATGATGAAACTTGTCAAACAAATATGATCAGACCAGAAATAGAAGGTACTCATTGGAGAAAGCCCAGTAAAGAAGAAATCAAGAATCTGACTGTGGCTACTATTTCTCAAGCTAGATCTTCATACAACTTGAGAAATATAAAATATTATGTTGATCAAGGAGTCTTGAGGTCACTCTTTCATGTAGGAGCATCTTGGGTCCTTGGAAATCCCGTGTCACCAAAAACATTTTGGAGTTTGTCCGTGTTGCTCAGTTTCTTCTTTGACCGAGTTGGTCAATTTCCTTTGGTTACCGAGTGTGGTCGGTTATCTCTTGGGCGGTCAATTGTTTTCACTAGCGTTTAGCGTTGCTTGTCTTCTACTCGATTATCTTTCTCATCGACGGGTTTAGTTTTAGTTTTTGTTGTGGCCAACTTGTGCATTTATGTTGGGTCACAGATTTAATGGTGGAATCCATCATTGGGAAGTGTGTGGTCCTAGATTTGACCGTTCCTTTGGTTGATTATGGATATGAAGGCCAACTCAGTTCGGTAGACTCTTGTATAAATGTAGTTGTTTGGTTATAGTTTAGGGTATGAGTTTTTTTGGTAGAAGATAGAAGATAGTAAGATTAGAGATTTTTGGTAGATCCTCGCATGTTTGAGGACTTCTCTAAATCATTGTAATATCTGGCCCTAACTAGGAAGGACTTACAGCCCAGCATGTATCATTCTATTTGATGAAATATATGAAATCTTATGCATTCTTTCTCTCATTGTGGTTGTTGTTTGCTTCCGCATGTGTTGAGTAGGCTTGGATCATTAGGGTGTGCCATTGTTTGGCCCCTATTGGCTCTTGCCTTGCATCAGGTGGTATCAGAGCGAGGTTAGATCTTGATCTAGGTCTACAGATCTAGGTTTGTAGATTCCTCTTGAATCCCTAGTTGATTATTGTAAGGTAGAAGATTGTGATCTGACCTACAATTGTAGAGGGTTGTCAAGATGGTTCGTGGGAGGTGAGATGCAGATCCAGGATTGGATGATATGCTAAGGTAGATTGCTGTTAGGTTAGAAGCTATTGAAACAGCCCAGAGAAGAGGCACACATCTTGAAGATGTTAGTGATGATGAAGTTGAGGAAGAATAGGTGAATTCAGAACCTGCACCTATTATGGATCAAGGTGAAGAAATATTTTTGAAGACTTTGACAAGTCTAAAGTCAACACCACATTTCAATCCTCCTACGTATGGTGGAAAATTAGATTTTGATGAATTGGTGGACTGGATCACCGAAATGGAAAAGTATTTTGAGTATGAAAACATTCATGAAGACACGAAGGTAAAGATTGCAAGCATAAAGTTGAAAAGTCATGCATCCTTATGGTGGGAACATCTACAATTGGATAGGAAGAGGAAAGGAAAAGGCAAAATCAAGGTATGGAATAAAATGGTGAATAAATTGAAAGGAAAGTTCTTACCTTGTGATTATCAGATTAACCTAGTTCGGTGAATGCAAAGTTTAAGGCAGAAAAATAGCTCGGTAAAGGAATATACTAAGGAATTATATAGATTAGATATCAGATCTAGACATGATGAAGATGATGTGGAAAGAATCGGTAGATACTTGAATGGTTTGAGAGTTTCCATCCAAGAGGAAATTAGTATGGTCAAGTTGGAGAACATTGAAGAGGCTTATCAATTTGAATTGAAGGCTGAGGAGAAATTGAACAAGAGACATGAGAAAAGACAAAGAGGTTGAGGTGGTAGATTCCCTAGAGGAAGAGGTAGATCTAAACCAAAAAAGACAAATTTTGATAAAGGCAAGACCGAGTGGAAAGGAGAAAGTTCATCTAGAGGTAGAGGCAGTAACTACCGAGGTGGTTATAGCATAGGAAGTTTCTGAGGAACTTGTTACAATTGTGGATAAGAAGGACATAGATCTTTTGAATGTACGCATGCTATTAAGAAGGTTGGTAGCAGTAGAAATGCTTTGGTGCAAGAAGAGTCACCAAATGAACCTGAGAAAGAAAATAACTTGATGGTAAGGAGAGCACTGTGGAATGAAAGCAAAAAGGAAGATCCGGTAAGGAAAAGTTTGTTCAAGACCAGATGTAGAGTTTATGACAAAGTTTAGAAAGTAATCATTGACAGTGGTAGCTCAGAGAATCTAGCATCTGAGGAGATGGTAAAAAAAATGCAGTTGGAAAGGTTGGTACATCTGAAGCCCTATCATATTTCATGGATCAAAGATGAGCATACACTCTTGGTAAGTGAACAATGTTATGTGAATTTGAAGATTGGAAAGTACTATGATAAGGTGTTATGTGATATCATGCCTATGGATTATTGTCATATTTTTTTGGGTAGACCTTGGAAATATGATAGGCATGCTATATATGATGAGAGATTTCATAAGTATACTATTGTGGTTAATGGAAAGAGACAAATCTTGTTACCATTGATGGAAGAACCTGTTAGTAATGTTTTTACATCTGTGAAAGTTTGTTTGGAGGGAAGAAAGTTTGTTAACTCTTTGAAAAAGAATGATGTATGTTTTGTTGTGATTCCTAACAAACCGAGTAAGAAAATAGAGGATAATGTCCCTGAGGAGAATGATAAGTTACTCACTGAGTATAGTGACATCATGTTTGATAATGTACCTGATCATTTGCCACTGAAAAGAAGCATTCATCATTGTATGGATCTATAATGCAGTCAAGGTTGGTGGATCCAATTAAGGACTGACCGACCTTGCAGCCAAACCAATATGCAGCAGAAATAGACAATAATAATAACAGATCTACAATGAAACATAAGTCTTTATTCATGAAAACATTGATTACATGAAATGTGCTAGGCTGTAAGGCCTTTCCAGTTATGGCCAATTACAAAGCAAGTAACAGTCAACAAGATCTCACAGGATCCAAATATTTTCCCTAACATCAGCATCCAGCTAGTCCAGGTCTGCAACATGCAACACACTGGTAGGCACCCAGGAAAGATCTAAACTTGTACTCAAATTTTCAAGAAATCTTTTTGCTCCTAAGCTCGCATGCTACTAACCTTCCAACCAACAAAATGATGCCCTAAACAACTACCCAAGCATCCTATAAATATTGATTCCCAGCCACAAGTCGGCTGATGAAACAATAAACTCCCACTAACAAATATTAAATGCTAAAACATCAGTCGGCTCTCACATAGCCTTACAAAATAAATAAACTCTTCAAAAGATGGCCCCAACGGTCATCAGATCTGCATAGAAGAATGCAACATGCCAGATCTAGATCCCCGCACATCCAACAGTCAATCCATAACTCGAGGAGCGCCACCCAAATTAAATGCACCATTCGGCCAAGATGATTCTTCGAAATAATCTAGTTAGTAACTAAAAACACGGAGCAACAAAGGAAATAACCGAGCGCCAGTCAACCGACCACGCCAAGCATGACCAAGTAACATAGTTATTGCTGGAAATATAAGTGGGAAAGTAATTCTGAGAGGGGGGGGGGGTGAATTAGATATTACCTACTTTAACTTTTCATTCTGATAAAACTTTATGCATGACACAAACAAAACTTGATGATTGTAAGAAACTAAACATATTAAGTAGCATACATGAAATCACTCATGACACCATGATTTTGGGAACCTAGAAACCCTTGAAAGGTAAAACTGGGGTGGGGATGACACCCACAAATCTTCACTACTGCAGTAACAAGTTTTTCTTGTTAAAGCTAAAAAAATTTGATCAATTGATGATCTACCCTGTGAGAGGTCTGCTCTATTAAAAGCTAAAAGACTTATACAGTCTACCTTGTTAAAGGATTTATAAACTTACAACAAAGTAAGCACTTGGTAAAGAGATTACATAAAGTCTATTAAGACTACTTGGTTAAGAGATTTACCCTGATACACTAGTTAAAATGTCTCAGTACCTGATCTTTTGGTTTGCACTTGTATGCAGATTACAGATCTCCTCTTTACTGTATATTGGTGATCTCCTCTATCTGATCTTTCTTGATTCTATCCTTTCACTGCTTAGCTCAGTCATTGGACTCTGTCTGAATACTTGACTATTCTGAATATACCTCTCTGATCATTCTCTCATACTCATTTGATCTTAATATCTCTTTTTCTCTCTAATTCACACCCTTCTCTTGGTTTAGATCTTGACCTTATATAATAACCAAAACATCTTAACAATTCAAGATCTACAGTTTAGATTTATTTCTATTGCCGCTTAAGCTATACAATTTTGTAATTGGCTCTAGGTATTACATAGGGATCAACGATTATAAGATGGATGCGTAATTACCTCCATAATTATCTCAACAAACAAAATACAAAACACCACTATCACCAAAAATGGTTTACCTTGATCATTGTGCCATTTCAAACTAATATGTCATTCCTAGCTAATTCGGCAAAAGTTATTCCTAGTACTCGGCATTAACTGTACTCGGCATATGTTAATCTTCTCTGTCACTCGGTAATCATTGTATATGTAACTCGGCAAAAACTATACTCGGCATAATACAAACACATAGTGACCATGACTTTACTCGGCAGTACTACTGCTTGATAAGTATACAATAGATAACTCAAACTTTACAAAATGACTCGGTCACAGTGATGACCGACCATCATTGCCTAGATATATGACTAAGTGTGAAGCACTAATGGTCAATCAAAACTATAGAGATCTACAATCTCCCCCTTTGACATTAGTGGCAAAAACACTTTGTCATGACATTGGTACTTACAATTACAAAAATATGTTTGTACTAGCCTAATACTTCCCCTGAGATATATATACATTCAAAATTTTGTTACCTATCCCCGTTCTATCCTTGTCCTTACTCATGTCATGATGATTCCCCCTTGTTTTTGACACGATGAATCTCTTCATCAGTAGGTAACTCACAAAATTTCTGCAGAAAAGGTTTATGAAACACCATGATCATGTAGAGTGCTTTCGCCCAAGTTGTTGAAGCAATGTTTAAAACTTCTGTCCGCACTTCTAGATCGGCAGCTAAACTCATGAGGCTCTCGGCTATGGGCAAATGTGGATTACTCTGCGTTAATTCCTTAGCCTTTGCTAACTTTCTCTGTATGGCCTCCAGATGAGGTGTCAAAACTATTTGGATAGAGAGTAGGTGAGAACGAATCTTGCCATCATTAGCCATCAGCTCAGCTAACTTACCTTGGGTTTGCATGATTTTGACATAATGTGCTGCACTGGTGTCTGCATCCAAGCTCAGGGATTGACTTGTAGCCTTAATCTCTTTCTTGAGAGTATCAAGTAGTTGTTGATTCTCATCAGTGAATAGCTCAACATTATAGATTTTGGCCAACAGAGACTTTCCATTCACAACTAAGTCTTTGGTCTCCTTTACCAAAGTAGACAGCTCAACCTGTTTCACTGCTATCTCGACAGATACTTTCTCAAGCATTTTGGTCTCAAACTTCCATTCAGACCACTCAAATAACTTATCAGATGCACAACTAACTTCATTATTTACTTTTTGGACAATGTGTACAAGCTGTTCCAATATGGGGGTAGAACTATTTACATCTGATAAGTCATAAACTTCATTAAATATATCTTTTATTTCATAAATGACCTGTTTCTGCTAATGTTCCCTTCGGAGTTCTGCTTGCCTGCTTTTCCTCGTCAGCAAATCCTTCAATATCTATAGTTGCTCATAAGAGAGGTTATCGATATCCCATTTAGGAATAACAATGACCTCATCAATTGTTACCTCAGCTTTCTCCTTTTGTGCTCTCAGTGGGGTGCTTCTACTCGACATCTGTACAAGAGCTTTTATTGCCTCTTGCTCCTCAATGAATTTTCCTTTGATATTTGCTTCTCCTTTCCCCGTATCCTTGGCATGAGGACTAACAGCTTGTCCATCTAACTTATTTCCTTGTTCTTCTTTGTTGTTATCTTCCATAGGAGGACTTTGGATTTTGCCTTCTACTTTGTGCTCTTCCTCAGCAGATGTAGATTGAGTTAGTGGTACCGACTTTATGGGTTCCTCGGTAAGGCTTGTATCGACTAACTTGTCAATAGTAGTAACTTCAGGTAGAGTAAAATAATCCTTGACCTGTAGAAGTACAGTGTTACTACCTAGCAAGGGTGTATCATTTGCTTTCGTATTCTTTAAACCATCCTCAGTCAGAAATGAATTCTTGATGGGGCTCTCCTCGGGTTTGTCAACAATGTGAACCTCAGATGTATCATGTGCTTTCACTTACTTAGGAGTTCTAGTCTCCATTTTATTTTGTTTGATTTCAGGTTCAACAACTTTTGAAATATTAGCATCCTTTCCTTCATCCTTGTCGATCAACAATCCAAACACTATCTTCCAGATTTTGATACTTTCTTGTACAACATCTTCAACCTTGTGTTGAAGAATTAGATAAGCTCTAATTTTGGGATCAAACTTACCTCTGTATTGTTCAATTATCCTTTTGATGTTGGCAGGGGTGAGAGTGGACTCAACTTGTGCTAATGTACTCTCCCTTATTTCCTTTTCTATTTGTAGAGCATATTCCCATTTCTGTGCAACCCTGTTGCATAATTCCTTGGGAATTCTATTTTCAATTTGAATTGGCAACATCTTGAAAGTGCACAACATTTCAAGAATAACATCTTCTACTTTCTCTTTATCTCCAATGCTCATGTTCCCAAATTTTAATCTTTTCAACTCATCCACTACTGCAGAGCTAGTAATCTTATGACATAATTCATCAACAGTGAGTTGTTGTGTACCCTGTTGTGTAACCTTCCTCTTTACTTCTTCATCACTTTCAGTTTCTTCATCATCATCTTGTGCTAGAACAAGTTTCCTTCTAGGCCTCTTCATAACCTTATTCGACACTGTCTTGGGTAGTGCGGGTTTTCACTTAGCAGATGCAGGTGGCATCTTAGGAGTCTTGGCAGCAGTTCTTCTAGTTCTGGGCCTAAGTGTTGGTGTCAATGACACTTTAGGTTTCAACATTCTTTTCTTAGCTGGGGACTCGACAATTACTGGTTTCTTCTCTTTCTCTTCTTTTTCACTACCACTATTTTCACTCTGTTCATCTTCTCCCAATCCTTGGGTCAACTCCAGTGGTGCATCCTTCTTAGATTCTTTGACATAATTTTCCAAATTCTTCACTATCTTCTGTCTTTTCCTCTTTGTGGTGGTAGCCAATAATCCCAAAGAGATCTTGGATTTGGCTTCAACAAATGTTCCAAAGTAAGGTTCTTTACTATCAATTTCTTCAGCTAAGAGGGCTGTGATTGCAGCAGTAGCTTCATCTATGTTAAATTCATAGGGTAATGGAATTAACCATGAAACCCTAGGTAGGACTACCTATGCATAAGTAAAATCTGTGTCTACCAGAAAACATATATCCTTGCTATATTTTTCAATCAAAGACACAGGGACTCTAGTCCTATTTCTCATCTTCTTTTTAAACTCAATAAAATAGTTATCCATTATTCCTTCAAAATCATCTCCAATCTGATTTATAAATTCATTTATTTGAACAGTGATGGGTTTCTTCTTGTCCCATTTAACATCTCCATGTGTAGGAAAACTCTTCTTGACATAAAAGAACAAACAGATCAGTAAGGAACCAAACTTACACATAGAATTCTTCACCGTCCGGATGGAGTTCAAGTTCTCGACAAGTTGAGTCAGCTGGAGCTCGGCAAGGTCATACGCGTGTCCTTTCTTTATTATCTTCCATGCCTGGTCCACTGCCATACAGGGGACACTATCCAACCGACTAGATTGATAGAACTTGTGCAAGATGACTCTAACAGCAAAGTCAATTTCCAGATCATGGTAGAAATTGTCATTCCTCGTTTATTCCAAATTGCCTGGGTGTTAGCTTGAATATCTTCCTTACCTGCACATTTCATCATTCTTTTTCCTTCAATTGTAGGGTAACCAATGATTTTATGTATCATTTCCTTTGTAATCTTCACTGGTCCATCTTCCAGCCATAAATGCATGTCGTGTACTCGACTCAAAATGATCTTTATCCATTCCACTTTAAAATTTTGTAGAAAATCTAAGGCATGCACTAACCCTTGATCGGCAACAACCTTATGTTCCAGCTTCAACACTACGTTGACACATAGTTTATCATAAGCTTCCCTGATCTTGTAATCACCGATTTCTCCAATTTTACACATGTAGCAAGACCTAATGTCGTTCATTAATAACACATTCTCTGGAATGGAAGATAGGGCTCCATTTAAATCTCCTTTAATTGCACTCTTTGATATTGCCTTGAATACCTTCGGCTTGCAAACTTCATTCTTTACTAGTTGCACATTAAAAAATTCCATCCCTTGTTTCTTGACTAGTGTAGATGAAGATGCCATTTTAAACAATAATTTTTGAAGAAGAAAAAAAATATTTACTTGGCAAAGTACCTTTTTTGTCAATAACCCTGTGGATAAATTTTGCCGACGGCACGTTGAGAAAATTCAGAATCGCCTTTCTTAAACTGGTTTCACAAACTTTGAATTGCTCTCTGAAATAACAAATATCTTGGTGAAATAAAATTAACAGTAACTTTTCACTTTAAAGAATTTGAAAAATAGAATTAGGGCCTCATAAATGCTCCGTACATGTTTTGGTGGAATACAATTTTCTCGAAAAACTCACAAGCTCGGTCGATATAACCGTTGCGATACAACTCGACGTATATAGCATTTCGGCCAGAGCAGGTGCTCAGCATACATTGATAGCTCGGTCAAGACACTGATGCTCGAGATGAAAATGAAATTCTCTATTTTTCTCAGATATGTCCTAATGCATCTTTATCTATGCAGATATGGACTTTTGCTCAATTCTATGTTAGGAACTGATGAAAAATAAGACTTTGCAAGACTCAGTTCCAAACATACCTTCCAAGCTTAATTAGATGAGGTGTGATCACCTGATCCATCGGATTGGGTGACCGCAGATGTGCTAGCTTCGCTTGAGTTTTCTTCTTGTTTCTTCCTCCATGTCTTTTCCATCTGATTCTTTAGTTTCTCATGGATATCTTCATTCTGGTTATTATCATTGCTCGATATGGGTGATCTACAATCTTTGTTTAAGTGAACGACCTTATTACATTTGTAACAGACCATGCTTCCATTCATCCAGCTTTTAGATTTGCCTCTAAAATGAGTCTTCATGCAATTTGCTCCAATGTGTCCATATTTACCACAATAATGGAAATTATACCAAGTGTTGTAATCCCAATTATATAAGTTGTGCTTTGTGACTGGCTTGGTTTGTTCATTTGATGACCACCTGGGTCTAGATCTGCATTCAAATGCTTTGTGCCCATATTTTTGACAATTGAAACAACTTCCTTGAAACTTAGGTGAGGTGGATGAATTGCTAGCCTTAGATCTACATTCATGTGCTTGATGTCCATGCTTCTTGCAGTTAAAACAATGTCTATTAAACTTAGGTTTAGAATCAGACTTACCATGTTTACTTCTGCATATGTTGGCTATATGTTCTGGCTTTCCACAGTGATGACATGTGGGCTTGGTGTTCTTTGGTTTAGCAATCTTCTGTTCTCCATTCTTTGATGATTCTCCTTCTTTAGTAGATGAATGTTCATTCAGTCCAAGTCCAGATCTATCACCAAATCTTCTAGGTGATCTTAACAGCTCTTCAAAATATTTTGTAGCTTCATTGGGTTTGTTCATCCTTTCATTGATTTCCTTTTCAGTTCTTAATTCATGTTTCAACTGATCATTTTCAGACCTTAGTTGATTGATTTCCATATATTTCCTACCCAATTCCTGATTAACCAACAGTAGTTGATTTACCATATCTAGTTGATTATTAGTCAACCTTTGCATGTCACTTGTTCTTTCATCTAGCCTTATTGCAATTTGTCTTTTGTCTTCTTCAGCCATTGCCTTATCATCTTCAACTTTCTTTTTCTGTTCCACTAATTCACAAAGTCTGATAGATTGAATTTCTTGTTCTCTCTTTAGAGTCATGATGTCATCATTTAGTATGGTATTTTTCTCCAGTAGTTCTTTTATAGCTTTATCACTCTCGACAGAGTTACCATTGTCAAATAGTTCAGAGATGTCTTCTTCTTTGTACTGTGGCTCATTTTGTTGAACTGCAATCTCTCTACTCTTGCTCAAGGATTCCTTCAGTTCCCCTCTGGTTGCTTCCATTTGTTGTAATGCTAGTTGTACTTCAATCTTTTGATTTTCTATAATCTTCCCCAGTTTATAAGCTTCCATTTTAAGATCTTTTTTCTCAAGTGGTTAGACTTCCTTAAGAGAAACCTAGATCTGATACCAATTGTTGGAAATATAAGTGGGAAAGTAATATTGAGAGGGGGGGGGGGTGAATCAGATATTACCTACTTTAACTTTTCATTCTGATAAAACTTTATGCATGACATAAACAAAACTTGATCATTGTAAGCAACTAAACATATTAAGCAGAATACATGAAATCACTCATGACACTATGATTTTGGTAACCCAGAAACTCTTGAAAAGTAAAATTGGGGTGGGGATGACACCCACAAATCTTCACTACTGCAGTAATAAGTTTTTCCTATTAAGGCTTACAAAATGTGATTAGTTCATGATCTACCCTGTGAGAGGTCTGCTCTGTTAAAAGCTAAAAGACTTATATAATCTACCTTGTTAAAGGATTTATAAACTTACAACAAAGTAAGCACTCGGTAAAGAGATTACATAAAGTACTTTGTTAAGACTACTTGGTTAAGAGATTTACCCTGATACACTATTTAAAATGTCTTAGTACCTGATCTTTCGGTTTGCACTTGTATGTAGATTACAGATCTCCTCTTTACTGTATATTGGTGATCTCCTTTATCTGATCTTTCTTGATTCTGTCCTTTCATTGCTTAGCTCGGTCACTGGACTCTGTCTGAATACTTGACTATTCTGAATATACCTCTTTGATCATTCTCTCATACTCATTCGATCTTAATATCTCTTTTTCTCTCTAATTCACACCCTTCTCTTGGTTTAGATCTTGACCTTATATAATAACCAAAACGTCTTAACGATTCAAGATCTATGGTTCAGATTTATTTCTATTGCCGCTTAAGCTATACAATTTTTTGATTGGCTCTAGGTATTACATAGGGATCAATGATTATAAGATGGATGCGTAATTACCTCTGTAATTATCTCAACAAACAAAATACAAAACATCACTATCACCAAAATTGGTTTACCTCGATCATTATGCCATTTCAAACTTATATGTCATTCCTGGCTAACTCGACAAAAGTTATTCTTGGTACTCGACATTAACTATACTCGGCATCTGTTAATATTCTCTGTCACTCAGTAATCATTATATATGTAAGTCGGAAAAAAATATACTTGGCATAATACAAACACATAGTGACCATGACTTTAGTTGACAGTACTACTGCTCGGTAAGTATACAATACATAACTCGGCCTTTACAAAATAACTCGGTTGCAGTGATGGCCGACCATCATTGCTTAGATATATGACTAAGTGTGAAGCACTAATGGTCAATCAAAACTATAGAGATCTACAGTTATTACTGAGTGCCAGTGAATCAACGCCTTCAATCACCGAGCGTTCTTCAGAGACCGAGCACCCCGGTAACCACACAAACTGAGCAACCAGTCTCCCAAACCGAGAAAGAACTCCACCAAACTAAGTTCAAAACCAATAATCTACCATCAAAGACAAACATATTTTTGGTTGATACAAGATTTATAAGAATCCTAGGATTCTCCTACATCAGACACCCTAGGTAAGAAATATTTTCTCATAAGGAAATCAGGAATGCCTCAAGGGAATCAGAATAGGTATGTTGAATCTTTTCTTCACCCATATATCCTCTTGTCCTTCATCCCAAGTAGTCTTCACTTCATTCACCGTCTTATGTGGAAAGTCCTCCTGCGTTCCACTTTGTTGACTCCTCCGGTCGGCAACTGATAGCAACTGACTCTGACCACTACCGACCACCTCAGTGCCCTAGTAAGGTTGATTCATCTCAGATTATTCAACCAACTCAGCATCATCTGCATCTCCCTGTGTCATAAATGTCACCATCTACCGAACCATCTCTTCCAACAAAACCATCTACTTCTTAATCTCAGCAAACTCTTCTGATATCTCTTTCTCCTTCCCATTCAAACTAGACTCAACAAGAATAGGTTCTTCCACCTTGTGCTCCTGAGGTTTGTCATGAGGACAACACCTAATAACTCCACATCCTTTAACCCCTGTCTCCTGTAAAGGTATCAGCTTATGCCGAGCTCCTTCATGCCTAACCACATAAGTGTTATCACAACCATGAAACAACACATTTTTGTCAAACTACCAAGGTCTTCCGAGCAACATATGATAGACATCCATAGGCAACACATCACATAATATCTCATCATGGTAAGATCCAATCTGGAAATTAACCAGGAATTGTTCTTCAACTCTAACCTTAGAAACATCTTGTATCCAACTAATCTCATAATGATTAGGATGTTTCCTTCTTTCCAAATTCAATTTACTAACCATTTCATCTAAAAAAAAGTTCTCAGAACTACCACCATCAACTAGAACATTACATACCTTATCTTTGCACTTGCATCAGGTTCTGAAAAAATTCTTCCTCTGCATCGTCTTAGAGACACATGCAGCCAATCTTCTAGTGACAAGACATTCACCTTTCTCTGGAACATTCTCAATACCTTCTTCAGCAACTAATGCAACTCTTTTCTTAGGATATTTCCAACTTCTATGATGAGCTTCACCATAGTTATAACAAGTGCTGATAAACTCATTCTTCCACTTTCCTCTCTGTCCAGCATTCTTAGTAACTTGACCATTTCTAGATCCAACATCAGGCTTAGAATTCTCTGTCACATTACTTTCAGCAACTATCTCACCAGTCTCACCACCTCGGTTCCTACTATTCTATTTTCCTTCATACTTCCTATTCAACTTCTCTTTAATTTTTAATGCCATCTGGTAAGCATCACTGATTGTTTTCATCTGCACAATAAGTAACTCTTCTTGAATACTAGGTCTCAAACCATAGACATACCTAGCAACCTTTTTTTTATCAGCTTCGGAATGATCAGTTCTAATCAGGATTCTATAAAACTCCTCGGTATACTCCAATTCATAATCCACCAGAATGAATTGCTTCTTCAACTTTTCAACCATTCGGTTCCACTTAGTGATCTTTTCTTTTTCTCTTCTACCTCTTTCCAACTGAACTTCTCTCCACCAGATATTTGCATGACCTTTCATTTTAGTCTTTGCAAATCTAACCCTATCAGGATCTTCTATTTCTTCATACTCAAAGTATTCATCAATCTCATTGATCCAATCAATCAATTCTTCTGGCCTAAGACTTCCAACAAATGCAAAAACTTCAATCTTAGGTCTCTTCCCAATCTTAGACATAGCTTTCAGAATTTGATTCTCCTCAGAATCTCTAGCTTCTTCGACAACTTCTTCAAAATGATCTTCCTCAGATTCATCATCACTATCCTCTTTCAAGGTAGGCTTATTCTTTCTCAACTCCTCTTGTAGGTCTTGCACTTGTTTCTGCAATGCCCTAAAATCATCAAGATAGAATTCACCAGTAGTTTCTTCTTCTTTAGAGATCTCACGATTTCTTTTTAGAGGCATCTTCAAATCAAGGTCTAGATGCACAAGATCTAGTCGGCTCCAACAGGAACAAACTTTTCTCAAACAGGACAAACTTCGCTTTGATACCACCTAATGCAGTCAAGGTTGGTGGATCCAATTAAGGACTGATTGACCTTGCAGCCAAACCAATATGCAGCGGAAATACACAATAAAAATAATAGATCTGCAATGAAACATAAGTCTTTATTCATGAAAACACCAATTACATGCAATGTGCCGGGCTATAAGGCCTTCCCGGTTATGGCCAATTACAAAGAAAGTAATAGCCAACAAGATCTCATAGGATCCAAATCTTTTCCGCAACATCAACATCCAGCTAGTCCAGGTCTACAACAGGCAACACACTGGTAGGAACCCAGGAAAGATCTAAATTTGTACTCAAATTTCCAAGCAATCCTTCTGCTCCTCAGCTCGTAGGCTACTAACCTTCCAACCAAAAAATTGATGCCCTAAACAACTACCCAAGCATCTTATAAATACTGATTCCCGGCCACAAGTCAGTTGATGAAACAATAAACTCCCACTAACAAATATTAAATGCTAAAACGTCAGGCGACTCTCACATAGCCTTACAAAATAAATAAACTCTTCAAAAGATGGCCCCAACGGTCATCAGATCTGCATAGAAGAATGCAACATGCCAGATCTAGGTCCCCACACATCCAACGATCAATCCATAACTTGAGGAGTGCGACCCAAATTAAATGCACCATTTGGCCAAGCCAATTCATCCAAATAATCTAGTCGGTAAGTAAGAACACCGAGCAACAGCGGAAATAACTGAGTGCCAGTCAACCGACCATGCCAAGCATGACCAAGCAACATAGTTATTACCGAGCGCTAGTGAACTGACGCCTTCAGTCACCGAGCGTTCTTTAGAGACCAAGCACCCCAATAACCACACAAACCGAGGAACCAATCTCCCAAACCGAGCAAGAACTCCACCAAACTAAGTTCAAAACCAATAATCTACCATCAAAGACAAACATATTTTTGGTTGATACAAGATTTCCAAGAATCCTAGGATGCTCCTGCATCAATCTAATCCATGGAGCAAGTTTACCGAATAAGGCACCTCATTGGTTAACACTTACTGAGAATCAGGAATTGAACCGACAGATTCAAGAGTTGCTGGAGAAAGGTTTGATTAAAGAAAGTTTGAGTCCTTGTGAAGTGCCTGCAGTATTGGCACAAAAAAAGAATGAAGAATGGAGAATGTGTACTGATTCCAAAGCAATCAATAAGATAATAGTGAAGTATAGGTTTCCTATACCGAGAATGGATGACCTAATGGACAGTTTGACTAGAGAAAAGTATTTCACCAAAAATAATTTGAAAAGTGGGTATCATTAGATCAGAATCAAAGAAGGTGATGAATGAAAGACTTCTTTCAAGAAAAAAGAAGGTTTGTATGAGTGGTTGGTTATGCCGTTTGTTTTAACTAATGCACCAAGTACTTTTATGAGGCTGATGAATGAAGATTTGAAGAAATTCTTGTGTAAGTTTATGATTGTATATCTTGATGATATTCTGATATTCAATAAGACTAGAGAAGAACATTTGTTGCATGTTAGACAAGTTTTGCAGAGATTGAAAGAAGAAAATTTGCTGATAAATCTAAAAAAGTGTTCATTCATGAAAGAGGAGATTGTGTATTTGGAATTTGTTATTTCAGCTAATGGTTTGAAGATGGACCCTGAAAAGGCTGAAGCTATTTTGAATTGGTCTACACTTGTGAATGCTAGTGAGGTAAGATCATTTCATGATTTGACAAGTTTTTACTGAAAGTTCATAAGGAATTTCAGTTCAATTTGTAATGCTATGATTGAAACTATGAGATGAGATAAAAGGGAATTCAAGTGGACACATGGAGCTGATAAAAGTTTTGATAATCTGAAGCAAAAGGTTGTTGAAGTGCAATTGGAGCTGTGTTGAGTCAAGAAGGTAAACCTGTTGCTTTCTTTAGTGAAAATTTGAATGATGCTAGAAAGAAATATTCTGTGTATGATCAAGAATTCTATGCTATTGTTCAAGCACTGAAGAAATGGAGACATAATTTGATACCGAGTGAATTTGTGTTGTATACTGATCATAAGGCTTTACAATATTTGGGTAGTTAGAATAAGTTGAATCAGAGACATGAAATGGGTTGAGTATTTACAAAGTTACACATTTGTGATAAAGCATAAGAGTGGAGTCACTAATCGAGTTGCTGATGTATTGAGTAGAAGAAGATCTTTGATGACCGAGATGAAAATTGAAGTTCTTGGTTTTGATGAGATGAGATATTCTTATGAGTTTGACCCTAATTTTTCTGAGCCATGGAGAAAGTGCAGAGCACCTATTTAAGATCAACAAGATACTAAATGTGATGAATATTTTATTTAGGAAGGTATGTTGTTTAAAGGTATTCAGTTGTGTATACCGAGAGGAGTAATGATATCTAATTTGATAAAGGAGAAGCATATTAGTGGTTTGGCTAGACATTTTGGTATTGATAAAATATGGAATTTGCTTAAGAAGAAGTACTGTTGGCCGTAGTCATATAAGGATGTTCAAAAATTTGTGAAAAGTTATGGAATTTGTCAAGTTGCAAAAGGAGTAAGTCAGATTACTGGATTGTATGTACCAATTGTTGTACCTGAGAAACCTTGGATTGACATCAGTATGTAATTTTTTCTTGGCTTACCGAAGACAGTAAGAGGTAATGATTCTATATTTGTTGTCATGGATAGATTTTTTAAAATGACACATTTTATTGTTAGGAATGGGAACACTGAGAGGGGGGGGGTGAATCAATGTTCATTGAATATTTATCTTTTTACTTAATCTTTAAAATGAGCTTAAATGCTTAAGTACTAAAATAAACATCCATATAAATATGAAACATGAAATTAACACATAACACTAATATGGTTATAGGGAAACCCAAATAGGTAAAAACCCCGGTGGGAATTGACACCCACTAATATTTTGTACTAGTGTTTTGTGATCTTTGTTAGAAGATCCTTAACCTTGTTAGGAGTTTCTTTATAATGTATTAAGTACAATAGACCTTGTTAAGGGTCAAACCCTATTAGGAGTCTTTTACAATAGTCCCTATTAGGGGAGTGGACGCACTGTCCTAGAGCTCACTACTCAAGTGGTGAAGGCTACAACCTTCTGATCACAAATATACACTATATTTGCTAGATGAATTGTCACTGTGACACTGTTTGTCAAATCAGTTCCTTTGATGTGCTGATGCTTTGACCTGTTGCAAAGCTCTAATACATCTTATAGTCTCTTCACACATTTCTGCTCTACTTATTACAACTCTATATCAAATTCCATACCTTTTACAATGGGCACATCTTATATTTATACGCACATACAAAATAAACAACTAGGTCGGCCCTTAAACCTATTACATACAACACTTCCAAATGAATTGGCTTAAGCATATTTACAATAAAACATATATACATGTCAGAAACCTAATTAAAATAGGCACATAGCCTTTACATCATTAAAATATAATCACAACACAAAATGCTAACAGTCGACTGCATACTTTGTTCTTCACTGGCACACATTGGCTGTGCAACTTCAACTTCCTATATCTTCCTCATACTTGCATATTTGATTATGCTCTCATAGACTAAGCATGAATATAGTCTAACCAACTTAACTTTCAAGACGCACACCATAATTCTTCTGTACGCACGTGTGCTAATGCTCCGAGCTGCAGGAACTCTGTACACTGTCCAGTCTTCAACACTTAACCAATTTCTGATTTTCTCATCAGGTGCGCTGACTCCAAACTACTATATGACTTTGTTGCCATAATGAAAACACTATATCAAGTCATATACATCAGTATAGCCAAATTTCCAACAATCTCCCCCTTTGTCATTGATGGCAACAAAGGAATATGGCCAAGTTGCTAAATGTCCTTAATACAAAAAACTTTTGTCTCCCTATATATATCTTTCTGTCTTATATCTCCTTATACATATCTATTATCCATATTCAATACATAGTCCCCCTTTGACATTAATGACAAAGGTGTGTCAAAAATTGAATCTACAAAAACTTACTGTGATAGTACATCCGGATATGCAATCTACAAATTTTGGATCTCCTTCTTCCAAAATGTGATTAGTGAATTTACAATCTGTAGATGGGCACATAAAGCATACTGAAGCTTTTCCATCTTCTCCAGATCAGTGCTAGGACCTTGATCATATATCACCATGGTAGCATCGATCTCCTTGATATTCTGATTTATTATGTCTAATGAGGGTGCAAGAGCATTTCTTAGCTGAGTCTGCCTTCCCCTTATCTTAGTCATCTCTTTTTCTGCCTTTTCAATTTTATCACTTTGACCTTGGTAGACATTATTGCACATGTTCACATCCACTGATGGATCTTCCATTGATTTTCTTATGCTATCTATCATAGCTTCAGCCTCTTGAATATTTTTGTACAGATCACCAATCAACTTGTCTTGGTTCATGCATTCAGCAATGATCTTTCTTCCCTTTGCTGCAAATTCCTTCAGGATGCTTGTCTAGCCTTTAGGGAGCTTAGGTCAAGTACATAGTTGCTAACCAATTCATTGAGCCTTTTCTTCATGTATTTCTCCTCTGTAACTAAGGATGCAGATTCTTCCAAGCTAGTGAAGTTTCCCTTGAATTATGAAATCACTGAATTGACATCATCAACTAAGCGTACTTTGGACACTTTCTTGTTCGTAGGTAACAAGCTATTCAGAATGTTCACTGACTCTACAAGGAGGGGATTCCTCATCACTTGTTTCTCCTTGGCCTTCTCCATAGCTAGGATGCTGAACTTAATCAGGTCTTCTTCTCCCCATGAGTCTAAGCTAGTTGTGTTAGGTGTCAAACTTGACAACAATGCTGCTGAAGGAGTGATGGGAGTGCTATCCATCACTTCTTGTTCCACCTTGATTAGTTATACTGACATTTCATCTTTTTTCTCACTTTCTTTTACCTTTTCTTCTTCTTTCTTTTCTTCCTCTTTTTGTATTTTTTCTTTTTCTTGTTCTTTTTTCTCTTCCATCTTTTCTTCTTCTTTGTCATCTATTATATCTTCAATCAATACTTCTTCATGATGAGTGGGAGGTGTGTTGTTGCATAAAATTTTAGCTTCTTGTGTACTCACAAAAGCTTCTTCAAACTTATCCAATTCAGTGTCAGTGGCCACCATGGCTATCTCTACATTGTCAATGACAATGGTGCTATCCTTTAGTGACTCTGTCCTGGGTGCAGACTTATCTGCCTTTGTTTGAGTTTCCACTGCAGGCACTGAATCTTGAGGACCTGTCACTGATGCATTAGTGGGCTCTGTAATGTCCCAAAAATGGCTATAAGTTCATTATTCTCCTACATCGACACATCGAACGAAATCGACATCAAAGTCCTAACCTAAGGCACATCGACACATTATCAAATCTTAATTGATTATCTCAAAATTTGCATCGGAGAATATTCCTAGTAATATTCTTATTTATCCTAATTATCTTTAATTTAATGATTATTTGGCGATAGATCCTATTTATCCTAAAGTTTGATTAATTGAATATTCCAAATATTTAATTAATTAGATTTAATACTGCCACTTAATTAGTTAATTGGATTTAATTATATTTATTCCTAATTATTATTATTTAAATTTGACAATAAATCAAATTCCTATCATTAATTGATTAAATTCTTATTTAATTAATTAAAGCAAGTTGTCATATTAAATGATAATATTTTTGAATAAAAGTTTGATTTAATAATTGATTAACCCATAAATCAATTGTTTTATTGTAAAAATCAGTTAAGTTGAGAATAAATCACTTTATTTATTTATTTAATTCATAATTATTATGCACATTCAAAAAAATAGTTAAACTTGAAATCAGAAAATCAATTCAAGTTGTTTTAAAAATAAACTCAACTCTGATTTGAGTTAAAAAGCTATTTTTGTGTGATTTTGTGAATTAATTATCTTTTATTCTTTGATAACTCAAAAATCAACTTGAGTTTATCTGAGTGATTTATGGCTTTTTCCATGCATCCCCAAAGCCCTAGATTTCTATAAAATCAAGGCTTAGCTCTTCATAATCATATCTCAGAATTTGCAAACTTATGCTAGCGAATTGGTATCTGAAGAATTGAAGCTTCTTTGCAAATCAACAATTTTTGGTGAGATCAATCTTGTTTTAGTTTCATATCATTTAGTATATCATTGTTAGATTAATTGCATTGCATATCAGGTTTTCATCTAGAATAGATTCATATCTGATTTCTTATTCTTATTGCACAGAAAACTAAAAAAATTAGATTAATTTGCATTCATCTCATATCTAGATTCTACATTCAAATCCTTTGTTTAGGTGTCGTCAAGGTCATTGATCTCGGTATAATCTTAGAATACATACTCACATCTACTAGAAGGTAGTAAATTGCTTGGTTAGATTAGTTTCCATTTCACTGCACGATTTTGATTTCAACTAACCTCTAATGTTTTAATTACGTATGTGTTTTTGGATTTGATTGTGTGTAGTTTTTGGATCAACATTTCGGATCACACTATGTGATCCATCATCAGGAAATAGAGAGAGTGCAAGAATTGTAAGAAAAGTGATGAATGGATCACAGAGTGTGATCTGAAACGTTGATCCAAAAACTACACACAATCAAATTCAGAAATGCATACGTAATTAAAATAGATTGTGAAAATCTGATATCATTACTCTAATGTTTTACTGAAGTGTTGTGTCCACAGCTAGGTACAAAATTCACACACATTTCTGGTGCCCACCGTGGGGCCGTGAAATGGGTTTCCATTCAATTTTTATCAATTTCTATCATCTTTCTGTCATTTTATGTTCTAAGCTGTGATTTTTAATTTTTGTCTGTACAATTTTCATACGAGTTTTGTCAGAAACTCATACTAGGAGATACCCACTATCGTACGACAATTTATTTGATCGAGAATCACACCATCAAGATCACGGTGTCATTTGGAATTTAGATTGTCATTTGGTTTGGTACCCAGTGTCGTACGAGTTTCTAGACTGTCATTTGGGAGGTGACCCACTGTTGTAGGAGTTTTAGTGCTAGGTTTCAATTGTCATTTCACTTTTTCAAGCAGTTTTCCAAATTTGTTTTCCTGATTTGGATTGACATCTAACATTAACAATTGAAATTTGCTGTTTCTGATTGACTTCTATTGATTTTGATTGGGAAAAGCGTGAGAGTTGCTAAAAATAGGTAAAAATCTACTAAATGCATTGCGAGAAATTCAGGTAATCTTTTCAACTGATAACGTTTTGATTTGGATTAAAAAGAACCCTTGCGTGTCAAGTTTGTGTGACCTTTATTGCTTTCATATCATAGATTTAATTTTGGGCTATAAAAATGAACATAGATTTGATTTTTAGCATCTTTGTTACACATAGTAAATAGGCCCTATAAACACTATTTATGGTTTTTGAAAGAGTGGGTTTCCAATGAAACTCTTCTCAACACAGGAACCCTTGTAGGTAGGGAGGTTACTGAGAGCGTCTCACGTTCTACTAGATTTGTGTGTCTTCAGCTTCTGATTGATACATTGTCTCTCCAGAGAGGTTGACAGATCATGAGTGGTTGACATCATAGATCTTTGTAAGATAATCTTGGTCTTAGCATGTCGGATTTATCTGTCTGCTTTGTTTGGGTTAAAAATGAAAAGGCTAGAGGATTATGCTCTACTCCCTTTTCGGGTAGTAATAGAAACTCAGATCCTTGAATCTGGAACCAGTCTCCATGTGGTATATTTTGTGAGTCACCTTTAGAGAGGGTTAACCATAGTGGATATTCCCTTAATTGGGTCAACCAGGTTGACAAAACCTCAAGCGGTAATAGCCATTTTCGCTATGGTAGTGACAACCGCTATATAAATGTCTTTGTGGAGGAAATCTTCATAGGTGTGGTCTCTTGTTGGGCTATCAAATCTCCCTAGCAGATCCTAAAGATTAAGTTCTCGAACTGTGTCAAAACCCTGGTGCGCTTGGATTGGAGTTCGCCCTATTGAGATCAAAAAAGTTGCAAAGTTAGACCATTATTAAAAACCCTAGTGAGGCCAAATTTTCATTTTTCTAGGAATATGTGCGTTATTGCAAAACTTTTGAGAACATACACTGTTAGCATTCCTAAGGGTTAGCACAATTCAGTCACTTGATTGTTCATGTGCAAGGTTGCTTTTGCCCCTATTCATTGTTTTCAAACATGCTTGAAATCACATGCTTGCTATTTTGCGTGCTTGCTTATCTATCTGGTTATTGAAAATGAATGAATCTGGTAGAATCTTCAAATCTGGATAGTACAATTTGCAAACAATCCAAAATTGAAAATCTAAAAAATTGCAAAATCTAATGTCAAACACCTTTCTGTAGTCAACAGTCATTTTGTAAATTCAGAAAGTCATACGACTTTCAGCTATTGTCGTTTCAGAATCCTCAGATTGTCGTATGGTATCAGGTACATTATTGTACAAGTTTTGTTGCTAGTCAATTCCAAAAAGTGAAAAACCCTTCTATCAACTGTCGTGTGAGTTTTGCAATAGTCGTACGATTTTTTCAATTGTCGTTTCATGCTATACCCACTGTCGTACGAGCCTACATAAAGTCATTTGAGAAAGTTTGAAAATTTCCAGAAAGTTGTAAGAATTGTCAGATACCCAGTTTTTACAGCCTATTCCCCAAATTCTGTCAAAATAGCGAACTGATTCTTGTCATTTCTAGTCATCTTTGGTCGGTCTAGGTCAAATCTCAGGTGCTATGATATGTTGCTCAACATCCAAATGAACTTAAATGGTATCAAGTTGCACAAAATGACTCTTGGTCTTCTTTCTTCCACATCTCCCATGTCTTCCTTTCTCCTATTCCTTCACGCTTCTTCCTCTTCTTCCTAAATTCTTCACATCTTCTTGATTCTTTTCCTCTTATTATCTAGTCTTCTTTCTTCTATTCATCTCTTCTGTCACTTTCATGCTTGATTCCTCCTCTTCCAGAACCATGAATTTCAGCTATCTTGTTATGGAACCTCTCTTGAAAATGGATGATCTCGAACTCATTACTCAATTCAAAGAGTATTATTCTAAAAAGCCCATGAGTGATAAATTTATGATGAAAATAAAGGAAAAAATGATTGAATCAGATGCCTTTGCTAGGATCATACGCATGGTCATGTCATGACCTTCTTCTTCCAAACATCTTTCATATTCTAAGTCTTCTCATCATTCCTCATCATCCACATCTTCTTCCTCTGCTAGGTCTTCACCTTCCTCTTCCCCACAATCTCATTCCTCTTCTAATTCTCCCAAGAGTCTTACTTCTCTTCTCAAGACATACCATAATGAGCAACATGATAACCCTTTTGATACCTCTTCCACAGAGAGTGACACACCCATCTTTGAAGACTATGATGACTATGATGACGAACAATATAATGATACCTATGACACCTTTGTTCCTAAGAGTCCTCCTCATCGTGTGCTTGTGCTTATTAAAAATGGGACATCACATTGGATAGATCGTGATGGTGATCCATATGATTCTAATTTTGAAAGAGACTTTGATGATTTTAGTGAACAATACCTAGATGATACATCTACTTCTATTGAGGAATATAAAATGTACCGTGTTGATTTGAAACATCAATACTATAAGAATCTCTCCTCTAAGAACTCTTATGCTGAAAATAAAGATTATACTCTCAAGAAAGATCATGTTAATGCTGAACCTTTGTCTTGTGATGGTTCTCTTCCATCCCCTACTTCCTCTAATGTCCATACATTTCCTAAAGCTTCCAAGTCTTTCAAATCTTTCACAAGTCCTTCATCCACCAAAGGTCCTAATACTTTTCATGTGGTTTCCTATAGTTATCCTCAAGGGCTACCTCTTAAATAAACTCAAGCTAACCTTCACTTGGCTGCAAATACTTTCAATGATGCTACACCCAAAGAGCCTAAGCCTTTATACACTATAATGCCTACTTCAGCTAGTCCTTCAACATCTCTTCCAAAGTCTTCCATACAATCCCAACATGCTTCCTTGTCCTTAGAAGTGGCTCCATGTCAAGAGGACTCTAAAAATGATAAAGAAAAGAACATAAAGAAAGATCAAGATGAAGAACCCTCCATGTCATCCACTCTTTTTCACGATGTCTGTTATCCATTCCATGGTTCTTTTGATCCCGCATGCCCTTTCCCATTCATTTCACCATGTCTTAAGTCTTCTCCTAAGCAAGATCAAGCTACTACTTACAATGTTGAGCTTATTGAAAATCAAAATAACTTTACTACACTTGTGCTTTCCAAAGATGATACTTCCATTAAGGTTGGTAAAAATGGTGTTGTTACTTCCAATGTTAAGCCTATTGAAAATCAAGAGAAAAATTATGTGCTTATGCTATCCAAAGATCCTTGTCAAGATCAAAGTCTTCCATCTTCTTATTCTACCACTCTATGTTTGTTTCCACTTTCTACTCTTCCCAAGTCTTTGCAAGATTTGAACGATCCTATCAAAGAAGGTGCTCATATTCAAGATGTCCACGATTCTATTGAAAATTCTAATGCTCACTCTAAAGATGCTGATATCCTTGGTTGTCATATAGATGTTGATGAACTTATTGATTATCCTTTTGTATCTTCCATGTCCATCCTTGGACCTCCTCCACCACTACTAAGAGCTTCACATCTACCTTCCATCTTGGGTCCTTATGTCCCTTCACTTTCCCCTCCTAACTCTCCTAAGTCTCCATCAATCTTGGGTCCTTACGTCCCTCCATCTCCTATCTTTCCTCAAGATCAACATAGAGGCATACCCTTGAATCTTTTTCATCCACCCACCCATTTAAACCAATCATATCCCCCTTCTTCTTCCACAAGTCCCAAGTCTTTTGGAAGTAACTTGAATGTTCAATACAAGAAAAAGAAGCAATACAAGAATCTGTCAAAAGAAAAGATCACCATGTCTCCTCTAATTGACATGGAGGCATAAAATCAAAAGAGATATCTAAGAAAAAGATTACAAGACAAGTATGGGTTCCAAAATCCATCATTGAAGATATTCTCTCTAAATCATCAAAAAGAAATGAAAAGCCTATGGCTATATGGATTCCAAAGTCTTTCTTGAAAGAGTCTGGTGTTGAGCAACAAGTGAAGTTGACATTCAAGCTTCCAAAGGCTTCCACTTCATCTTCTTCCAAAAATATTCTTCCATTCAATGTGCTTAAACCACAACCTTTACTATCGATTCACCATATTCCTTCATGTATTCTTTCATTCACGTTTCCTCCATCCTCTCGCCAGCCTTCAAGGTGTGTGTTGATGTTGATCTTGCATTCCTTTCCATCTACCCTTTCACAATCCTTCCATTCATTATCCTTCTACCTTCTATCATTTTTCCTCATTTGCCTATTCCTCCTATCTTCCAACCTTAGTCACTTTACATAAAACTTTATCCTCCATTTTTCTCTTCCATCTTCCTTTCTCTATCAGCATCTTTGAGCATATCATTTTGAATCCTTGGCATATCATGCTTTATCCTTTCAAGGAGCATTATCTAAAAATCTTGCCTTCTTCCAAAAAAAAAGAAAAAAGAAATGAATGATTTTTTTTGAAAATGTGCCTTGGTGAAAATATGGAAACAGGCGCCTTGGTAGCAAAAGTAAAGAGAAATAAATTCATCTTATGGTGAAAACCACTCCCTTGTGGCACCTTGGATAAGTACCATGATGAAAATATGACAATCAGACATCATGTGTAGTTCTTCTACATATTTTATCCATTCCATCTTCTCTCTTTGATCTTGACAATGTTGATCTATACACGAAGATTTGGCTATCTTGTGAGATATCTTATGACGATCTTTCTTTCATTCCCTTCCTGTTTAGCCTTCATATTTATTTTCCTCCATTCATTCTAACCTTTCACTATCCTTTTCCCCTTTGGTCTTGATCTGAGAAAAAAGAAAAAGAAAAAAAGAGAGTAGAACACAATGCTTTGAAACCTCTTGACATGTCTACTCCTTTGGACTACATCCTTTCCTTCTTTGGCATTATGCTTTTGTGACTTATCCTATGCTGGCCTTTCATTGCTTGTCCAAATGCGCTTTACATGACATTTTTTTTTTAGCTTGGGTATTCTTGAGGATTTTTCCCTTGAGGATTTCTTCCCTTCATTTTTCTTCATTCTCTTGTCTTCCATCTCTTCCACTAGCTTGCTAATTCCTCTTGTTCTCCACCTTGCTAGACATTGGGACTACATGATGTGATCTTGCTTAAGAGTTCGATGCCCATTCTGTTTGGGGGCATCTTTTGTACATACTGATTAGTAATGCATATTGAGGTTGAAATCCCATCACTAAGAATCAGAATGCATGGTCTAGTAACTGATGATGACTACAGAGTGTCTAGGTTGCAAGAATTGAAACTACTAGATGAGCGTAGACAAGCAGTGTATGATCATCTCAGAGTATATTAGAAGAGAATATCTAGAGGCTACAACAAGAAAGTTAGACACAGAGAATTTAAAGTTGGTGATCTAGTCTTGAGAGAGAATCCTAAAAATCAATCACATCGAGAATGCAAGGGGAAGTTTGAACCCAACTGGCTGGGTCCCTTTGTTATCACTACTGCTTTTGGCTCTGGTGCCTATCAACTCTCAACGACTAAAGGAGAACAGCTCCGAGAACCAATCAACGTTCTCCATCTGAAGAAATTTTATGCCTAAGGCATTAAGTCTAGGTAAAATGTCTTGAAAAAATTTTAAAAATTCAAAAATGTCATGAAAAAATGAACATTTTGGTGAAAACCTAGCAATGGGCGCCTTGATGATTCACAAAAAAAGTAAAAAATACTAAAAATATCAAAAAAATTAGAAAAAAATAAAAAATACAAAAAAATGAGAAAAAGAAAAAGTGCCTTGGTAAAAACTTGGAAACAGGCACCTTGGTAGCAAAAATAGAATCTTTGCCAAGATGGTGAAAACTTGGCAAACGGGCGCCACTTGTTTCAAATCGCTCCATCTATCAGTGCAATCTTGGTCTTTCCCAACTTTTAGTCTGCTTTAGTCTGTATATATCCTTGTTTCAATAAAGTCAGTTTGTACACCAATCAGCTCAAGCATCTGTATCCTATCAAAGTTCAAACTTGGTGGCAATCAATGTCATATCCTATGGCCTCCAGTACATCTTAGATGAGTCATATCCAGTCCGAGTCCTTTGAAGCTTCATCTGAGTCAGTCAGTTAGTCTTGTCTCCAGAAAAGATTTTGCATCTACAACAACGCAATTAAACATCAAACACAAACATCAAATAATCTATGCCTTTTTACATGCTTTTATCTCCTTGTATGCTTATTGATTCGCATTGAGATTTATGTCTATTGTGTCCCTTCGAGCTCTTCGATGATGTCTTTTACAGGATTTAGAGAGTGATGACTGGGGGTACTCTTTTTTTTTGTCTTCTACTTGTATGTGAAAATCTAACAACGTTGGAAATTTTGGATTAAAATGGTGTCCGACTGTAAGAGCCTCTATCTCGAATTGGATGGCCATGCGTACCTCGACCATTAATACCCAAAAAATTCAAGGAAGTTTGATCTAACTATTATCTTTTTTTTGAGTGAGTTCTTTCTCCTATTGTGAAATGTGATCTTACCTAAGGATGTGGATGATAAAGGGTCACTATGGGTAATTCACATTGGATTTAGAATGATCTCTTGACTGTTTGATGTGTTTACACTGCAAGGCGTATTTAGGTTATCATGATGTTTATATTCTGATGCTTATACAAATTGCTATATCAAAATGGACAGGATATTCAGGTCATCCTGACTTTTGTGCCTTGGTGCTTATATCTAATCTGACATTTCAAAAATAAAATCAATATTCATATATCTATGGTTGATTGACTAGTGGATGTTGTATTGATTCTTGCGCATACAAATCGATATTCATATGTCTATGGTTTCATAACTAGTGGGCATTGTATTGATTTATCCAGTTACCTAAAAAATTCAATGATGAGAATGACCAACACATGATCAGTGACTAGGTCCTAGGTCTTAGGTTGCATTTCATTCTGTATGTCTCTTTGCATTTTGTATGATCTCATAGTGGTTGGCTAAACTTCAATGTTTAAACGATTCTTCAAATCGCATCTTCAAATCTAACAAGAGTTGAATCTCACATGAAGGTTCCTCCAACGAAACAGCAAGTAGAATCCTTTTTCGGGATCAAAATCAAAATCTGAGATCATTCATATTATTAACTACTTGCATAATCAACCTTCAATCATCACAGGAATCCAGAATTCAACTTAACTGATTATCTTACATCAAACTATCAAAATTTCAAGTTGGTCAACTATGGTCAACTCATGGTTTAACCTAGTCAAACTTGGTCTCCAGGACCTCTAAACGATGTAGAACGCATTCTCGAACGTGTATAACCACTTCTCAAATCAGTTAACATGCTTCTAAACCATAACGCTGACTTTTCTTGTCAGATTTCAATTTTAATCCCGAAGGGGGCATGATATTGCATATCATTCAAAGTCTGTAATCTAAAGCTGAAATCATATCTTTCCTCAGTAATCGAGACAACAACCATGTCTAGTTGCTGATTCATCATAAAGACCTCATTGCTCGGAGAAAATCAATCATCGCTTGGGGCATATCAGATTCATCGAGATCCATATCAATCTGGTATTCTCTTAATCTTGTAAACTGTATCAGTTTTTTTTGCAACCATCAGTTCATTAGTGTTATTTCCTTGGTTCTTCATAACTGAAGGGTTCAGATGTGATACCGATGTGATTCTTATTGACAATCAGGTCTAGAATCGGTCACTCACTTCTTCACAATCATAAGGTTCAGAATCAAGCTTTTTGACATTTTTTCACAATCATCGGTTCATTGCTGTTATAGTTAACATTATCTTTGGTCATTTAGGATCTAATATCTTCATATCAACTTCAATCAGTTTTGGTTTCATATCAATTTCAATTTCACACATTAGTTTCAACATTATACGTAGACTATCTTTGAACCACTGCGCTTCGCACAGTAATTCAAAAAGGGGTAAAATGTAATACCCCAAAAATGGGCTATAAGTTCATTAATCTCCTACATCGACCCATCGAACGAAATTGACATCAAAGTCCTAACCCAAGGCACATCGACGCATTATTGAATCTTAATTGATTATCTCAAAATCTGCATTGAGGAATATTCCTAGTAATATTCCTATTTATCCTAATTATCTTTAATTTAATGATTATTTGGTGATAGATCCTATTTATCCTAAAGTTTGATTAATTGAATATTCTAAATATTTAATTAATTAGATTTAATACTGCCACTTAATTATTTAATTAGATTTAATTATATTTATTCCTAATTATTATTATTTAAATTTGACAATAAATCAAATTCCTATCATTAATTAATTAAATTCTTATTTAATTAATTAAAGAAAGTTGTCATATTTAATGATATTATTTTTCAATAAAAATTTGATTTAATAATTAATTAACCCATAAATCAATTGTTTTATTTTTAAAATCAGTTAATTTGAGAATAAATCACTTTATTTATTTATTTAATTTATAATTATTATGCACATTCAAAAACATAGTTAAACTTGAAATCAGAAAATCAATTCAAGTTGTTTTAAAAATAAACTCAACTCTGATTTGAGTTAAAAAGCTATTTTTGCATGATTTTGTGAATTAATTATCTTTTATTCTTTGATAGTTCAAAAATCAACCTGAGTTTATCTGAGTGATTTATGGCTTTTCCCATGCATCCCCAAAGCCTTGGATTTCTATAAAATCAAGACTCAACTCTTCATAATCATATCTCAAAATTTGCAAACTTATGCTGGCGAATTGGTATCTAAAGAATTGAAGCTTCTTTGCAAATCAATAATTTTTGGTGAGATCAATCTTGTTTTAGTTTCATATCATTCAGTATATCATTGTTAGATTAATTGCATTGCATATCAGTTTTTCATCTAGAATAGATTCATATCAGATTTCTCATTCTTATTGCACAGAAAACTAAAAAAATTAGATTAATTTGCATTCATCTCATATCTAGATTCTACATTCAAATCTTTCGTTTAGGTGTCGTCAAGGTCACTGATTTCGGTATAATCTGAGAATACATACTCGCATCTACTAGAAGACAGTAAATCACTTGGTTATATTAGTTTCCATTTCACTGCACGATTTTGATTTCAACTAACCTCTAATATTTTACTGAAGTGTTGTGTCCATAGGTAGGTACAAAATTCACACACACAGGCTCTGCCACTTTGACTTCCTTTATGGGTACTTGTGCCGTGGGTGCAGTAGCTAGATACATGTGCCTATTCATGAATACTTTCTCAAATGCCTTATCTGTTTCCTTAACAACAAGATCATAGTTCTTATCCATAATGTGCAAAGTTCTTAACTTTGTTTTGAGATGTGGCTTCACTAAGTCTAACAATAAAGACTTCTCCTCTAGAGAACAGACAGGAAGGGTATCATCTAGAAACTTTTCCCTTATCCGTAGGTCTTCTTCAATAGCCTGTCTCTTTTGGAATTCTAGGATGTTCCACACATTATCAGGGATCATAGTCTTAAGTTCCAAGACTGTCTTCTTGAACTTTAACATGTGTTTGACTATCATTACATGTATCTCAGATTTATCTATTTCACTATATTTTTCATAAAACTTCCCTACTTGATCAATTCTTCCCTCATCAACTATTCTTGCACTTAGCACACTGAGACTAGGTTTGAAACTTACTTCAAGAGGTGCTTGTGAGTTCTTCCTATTCCTTGTGACTCTTGAGGATGGATGACTAGTGCTGGTCTCTTTCTTCCTCTTTGGCATTGCCTTATACTTAGGAGGAGCAGTAAGGTCAATGGTTTCCTTGGGCGCAAAAGGAGTAACATTAGTTTTACCCTTCTATTCATAAGATATTTCTATCTTCACCTTCTTTAGCTTGGGATCATCTGATTCTGCCTTTACTGTATATGCGCTCTCTAATTTCAAAGCAATATTTTGTTCCCTTGCTTTGTCTAGGTCTTCTTGAGATACTCCATGTATTCTCAAGATTTTTGAGGTAACTTTAGCAACCTTTCTTTTTGTAGCTGCATTGTTTAATACTACATCAACTTCTCTAGTTTTCTCCTCATAGGTTCCCTATCTTGGCTCATTAGGGTCTTTAGGTGCTGCTAATAGAACTTGAGTATAAGCTTCTAAATTTTTTTCATCTACCTCATATCCAAGTGGATGAATCCACTTTGTTCTAGGTTCAACTACCTCCATGCATGTTATATCGGTTTCAACCATAAAACAAATAGTATCCTTATAGTTTTCAACTATCTTCTCTGATATCCTATACCTCATTTGCATCTTAACCCTGAATGTCTTTAGCTCCAATGTCATGTAATCCTTTAGGGTGCTTTCAGTACATGCCTTGAGAGATATTTGAGGCATTGTGGGAATGGATTTGTCTAGATACAAATCAGATACTTTTCCAACAATGTGAACGTACTTTTAGATGATTAAAGACCCAAATCTGAATATTTTGGTCTTATCATGCTTGATTGCCTTAATGTTATCAATCAGCTATGTGCACAAGATTTCACACAGGTTGAACTCTCCATTTTCATTAACAATTCTTATGGCTACAAGAATTGTGGCTGCAGATACACTGTTCACCCTGCTGGTGTGTTGAAACCTGTATCCAAGTATCATAGACATTAGTTTGATGTTATTTTTCTCAATAGGCTCTATGGTCATTCCGTGCCTATCACTCCTTGACTTGCAAGTCTGTTCAACAATCTTCCTCACATATTTTGTAATACCCTCTCCTATGGTGATACTTGGACTTTCTAATTTGTACATTTTATTATGGTGGTTAGAGCTATACATTTACATTTTGTGGATGATGATATGTTTATCAGATGATTGATATGCTCATTTATGGTTATCATTTATATGTTTATGAAATTAGAAAACCATCTATATTTATATGTTTTATGGAGCTAACCCAAGGATTTGAATCTAACCATTATCATGATGTTTTATGTTTCATGGATATGTGTCTGATGTGTTTTCATGACTCAGGACGAAGTCATAGTTACTCACTTAGTTGAGGTCCACACGATGTATCGGTCCTGGTCATTTGCTTGTGTGTGTGTGTGTGTGTGTGTGTGTGTAGATGATTTTATGTATATTTATATGTGTATATGTATCTCTTCTTGGTGATGCAAGATTGTAGGTACCAGGTATCGTATCCACCTGGCTTCACAGGTCTGAGCGATCCCTCAAAATCTTAGATCATTGTTGTTGTTATGGACATATCACTAGGTTCCACAAGAAGGAACTCTACCTCTGATCCTTTTATCCTTAGGTGGGGAGTCCTAAGTCAGTCTTCTGTGTGGATGATGCATCTTTGTTTGGTGGATTATGTGGATATGTTGCTTACTTTTTTGAAAGGTTTATGTTGTGATAATGGGTTATGTATGTAAGGTATCTTTTATGTTATGCTAGTAAATATATCCATATATATAGATACTTATATATGTACTTATATCATGAGTAAATTATATGGAATGTGATTTTGTAATTGATTTAAATAATAATGTATCTGATTTAAATGGTAATATTGACATTAAAATAAATAATTATAATATTAGTAATAATGTGTCTTACCTATGGTATATATACACATAAGCATATGGGTGCACACATATGCCTATGATTACATATACATTTATGCAAGCTATGTCTGGAAGAAATTATTAATAATAAATAATTAATATTATTTTGGATAGTGAATAATTATTACCTTCACTATAGTCTAGTAAATAAACAATTTAGGATAGGTAAATATATTCCTTAAAGAAATTATCTATTACTTTCATCCTTAAATTAATGAGACATAGATTTAAAATACTATTAAATAATATTTGTTAATCCCTTCATGGGAATAGTTTTGTAAACTTTATTATCTTAAACTAATAACCAATAGATGGCTGGGATAGTTGCATCGGTTTTATTTCCCATGCAACTAATCTCTCCAGTCTATTTATAGGAGAGATCTTCCCGTGTGTAGGGAGTTGGCAGGAAGAATAGTCTCTAAGATAAGTTTGATTATTGCATTGATAAGATAGTTTACGTAGAGGAGGTTGGTTGGGAAATTGATCTCAGAATAGGTTTCATTATTGTGGAGAGGATATGGAATTGTAGGAGATCTATGGTGTCTCTGAGAAGAAACTCCATTGCTTGAGAGGATAGTTTATTTGAGAGTTCCCGCAACGGGAAGGAAATTTGGAAGAGTGCTGAGAGGAGATTGAGAAAGTTGAATCATCCTCCATCAACGATTGTTCTTTGTAGGACTCCAGGTAGGAATCTATCCTATAGATGAACTTTCTTTTATGTGTATTGTTTGTTGTGTGTTTGAACATTATTCTGCTTGTGTAGACTAGGATTTGAGAGTGCACCTAAACCTATTTTGAAGGCCAAAAACAAACAAACGTCATAGCATATAATCAAATCAAATTTAATGGTAAACAAACTAAAATCAAAGCCACCTCAGTTTAAGCCTAAAATGGATGCGCCCATGCACCGTTTGATATGCTTAGATATAGATGGATGTGGGTGTGCAAACTCAAGCACTTGGAGCATGCAAGATAAATGATGATTTGAGGATCAAGAAGACCCAAAATGACACAAAATAGGTATGAGGAACCTATTTTGCCTCAAAGGCCTCAAGAACACACAAATATGCAAAGCTAAAAGATGAACTAAGATTAAAACAAGAAATGAATCTATGTTAATCCATTTAAGCTAATTTAGATATGATTTAAGCTTGAAAATGATCTAAAATGATGAGTTTATGCTTATGCTAGAATGAAAATGGCATTATAACTTTGCTATTGAGTTTGAGAGTTGAGAGATGATTTGCCTTAGGAAGTGAGGGTATTTATAGGATTTCTAAAGGTTTGGGGTAGGAGGAATGAATGGCCAGGATTGAAATCTTTAAGAGAGGCCAAGATTCACTCAAAGGGAAGCACATGGATTGTGCTAGTTCTCAGCCAATCAGGAGGTGACACATGTCACAAGGTGAGTGGATGAAGGGAAGGGCAAAGAGGAGTCAACAAAGGGGGCTCCAAGCTCATAACTCTCTAAATAAATGCTTGTAAGAGCAATGAATGGGCTTTAAGAGGCTTTGAAGACTTTGGGGAAGCAATAAATGCTTTGTGGTTGAGATATTTGGAAGGAAAGACTTTGCTTTGGTTTAGGAAAGTCTTAAGCTTGGTTAGGATTGCACAAAGGTTTAAGGGTAGGATTAGGATTAGATTAGGACAAAAAAATAGGATTAAGATGGGTGAAGAGGGTGGATTTGAGAAGATTCTAGAAGAGTCTAGATTTCTCCTTAGTTTCATGGAATAAAAGTTATTCATTCCAAAAGCTTAAGTTTTAGGAATATTTATTAAAATATTTTCAATAAATATGAAAATTAAATATTCAACCTTAATTAAATATTTAACCTTGGGATTAGGGTTAGAAAAGATGGGATTAGCCTTTTAATCGAAATTAAGAAGGGATTAGAAGATTTTGGAAGAGGTTAGTGGTCTTAAGGAAATTGGCCAAGTTTGGGATAAAAAATAAATTAAAAATAAATTAATTTATTTTTGAAGTTTTTTGGTCAATTTATTAATTAAATAATTAATAAATTAGGCGTAATGTCTAAATGACATTTTTAGGCTAGATTCCTTAATTAAAGATTTTTAATTAAGAGAGGGATTTAATGCCATAAAAATAAATTAATTAATTAAATAAATAATTAATTAATAAATGATGATGTCATCAAGGATTTTTAGAAAATAAAAATAATTTATTTTCTGAAGGATTTTTCGATGTCTACATTTTGCCCCTCTTTGATGCAATGCCGCAAGTGGCATGGCGTCAAAGACAAGAAAACAAGATGCCAAGGCTAGAATCAGAAGAAGAGGGTATGACGCCTGGGTGGACTAGAAGAAAGAGGAACATGCCCCGGTGGGACAAAATCATGGAAGATGCGCCCAGTGGGACAAGGAGAAAGAGGGATTACGCCCTGGGACAGAGTGTGTCCGGCGGGACGAGGAAGGAAGGGCCTAGGAAGAAAGGGGAGATAAATAACCTCACTTCTAAGAACAAATATGGATGATATGCAAGATGAGATGGAAATGCAAGATGCAAGATGCAGCTGTATGAAAAGATGCAAGAGACTAGATAGCTCCAAGTGCAAACGGGAGTGCACAACCTAGATTTAATATAGCTATGTTAGAGACTTGCCAAGGATACTGAGATCACGAGGCCTGTCAACAACGTCGCAGAGGACTGACGAGGACTGACGCTAAACAAACACACAGGGTTGCCCCAACATCACACATGAAGCACAGAGGCGACATGGCGGAACCGATGCTGAAGGAACCACAAACACACAACTGACTCACAGGCAGAAGCGAAAGATCAAAAGACCTTGCCCTAGATTATCCGCACACGCAGCACACCGTGATATAAAGAATCGTGGTGACCCTGGTGGGATAAAGAGAAGCCAAAAAGATTAACAAGACCCAAAGGACAAAAATCCAAGATCAAAATGATAACTCCAAAAAGACATCCTTTGCCAAGGAGAGAGATTAGGTTTGATTGATGGTGGGAAGATTGGTCGGATAGGAGGAACGATATATCCTCAAGGACCAGGATGGAAGATTAGGTCAGACAGGAGGAACGATATATCCTCAAGGACCCATGGTTGGTGAGAGAATAAGTGTAGTTGTTCACTGGCAAAAGCTGAAGTTCAAGGAATAATCAGGATGAGCAAGGATAAGTCGACAATTGATGTTGCTGAAGCACAAGGCCTAAGTGGGACTAAAAGTTTTTTGAGGCTGGGGATGGGACAAGATATTTGATCAAATGCTGCTGCAGGATGGACAAAGGTTATGTACAACAAGGAGGAACGATATGCACAAGGGATATGTACAGAAGCTCAGGATTGGGGATAGGAAGATCACACTTAGCGGGACTCTCACTAGGATGGAGACAAGAAGGATAAATACAGAAAGGACTTGCGCTATACAGGAAAGGGATAAGGATATGGTACAAGATATGGTACAAAGCTTTGGAATAGGATATGAATTGCAGATGGGTTGGAGGAAGATGGAAGCTGAATGCGTGGAGGATAGGGGAGATGGAACTGCTGGGAGATCTGTTATGGATGGAGGAAGAGGACGGTAGTTGAAAGGACAACTGAATAGATAAAAAGCTCAGTTTACTAATGTTGGCGCCTGTTTGCCAGGTTTTCACCAACATACTTGTCCAAGGCGCTTGAATTGCCAAGTTTTCACCGTTGGACGATTATTTTCTCTTTCTCTTTTCTTTTTTTTTTTTTACTTTTTTTTCTTTTTTTTTCTTTTTTTTCTTTTTTTTCTTTTTTGCTTTTTTGAATGTTTTTGCTTTTTTTGCTTTTTTGAATGTTTTTGGATTTTCTGATATGTGCAGGATCAGGTTCAGGCATAGAACCTCTTCAGATGGATGATGTTGATAGGATCATTCAAGGGCTCGCCTTCTGGTGTTGATAGCTGATAGGCACCAGAGCCGAAACATGCTGTGACAATATAGGGGCCCAACCAAGTAGGCTCAAACTTGCCTTTCTTTTCTCTATTTGCTAGGACCTTCTGATTTTCTTTAAGGACCATGTCACCGACTTGGAATTGTCTAGGATGGACCTTTTTGTTATAACTCCTTTTGAGTCGATTCTGGTATGCAACCAGGTGATCATAGGCTTGCTGTCTCTTTTCATCTAGCAGATCTAGCTGTGTGAGCCGGGCCACACGATAGTCTTCATTAGTTGTATAGTCCTTCATGGAGACGCGCAAGGATGGGAGCTCAACCTCGATCGGTAGAACAGCTTCGGCACCATATACAAGGGAGTATGGGGTGGTGCCTGTGGGAGTGCGATAGGAAGTGCGGTAGGCCCAAAGGGCAGGATTGATTTGGAGGTGCCAGTCACGACCAGAATCATTGACAACCTTCTTGAGAATTTTCAAGATAGTTTTGTTGGTTGCCTCAGCTTGACCATTTCCTTGAGGGAAATATGGACTGGAGAAACGGTGATGGATGTGGAGCCTGGCACATAGATCATCCACATGCTGGTTTTCAAAAGGTGTGCCATGGTCTGTGAAGATGGTAGATGGTATGCCGAAGCGACAAATGATATGGTAGAGGATGAACTTGGATATTTGGATGCCAGTAGTTAGGGTGAGCAGAATCGCTTCAACCCATTTGGTAAAGTACTTTGTGGCTGTTATGATATACTTGTGTCCATCCGAAGAGAGGGGGGTGATCAAGCCAACGAGGTCGAGGCCCCAACATGAAAAAGGCCACGGTGGTGCAATAGGCTGTAGATCCTGTGCTGGTGCATGTATCAAATTGGCATGCTGTTGACATGGGAGACATTTCTTGACAAATTCACATGCATCATGTTCCATTGTTGGCCAATAATATCCAACTCTAAGCAGCTGCTTTGCTAGAACCATGCCACTCGTGTGGGCACCGCAAATTCCAGCGTGAACTTCTTGTAAGGCCAGGAGGGCCTCGTTTGAGTCTAAACATCTAGATAGGACATTATGATACCCGCGACGATATAGGGTGTTGGCTACAAGAGTGTAGCGGGAAGCTCTGCGAATAAGGTTTTGGCGTTGGTTATTGGTGAGATGGGGAGATATGATACCATTTTTTAGATATGCATGGATTTCGTGGTACCATGGGGATTGGGGACCAACCAAGACACACACCATGTCTGCATCGGCGTTCTCATAAGCTGGTGAATGTAGCTGCTCGACTAGAAATTCATACTGTGATGTGTCACGTGGGATTTCCAATAAAGATCCGATGGTTGCCATTGCATCTGCTGCTTTGTTTTGAAGCCTTGGGATCTGATTGAATTGTAGATGTAGGAAATGCTCTTTCAGTTTATCCACCAATTGCTTGTAGGGTAGCAATTTTTCGTCCTTTGTCTGATACTCATCAAGGACTTGCTTGATAATGAGCTGTGAATCTCCAAATACTTGTAATTTTGTGATGTTCCATTGGATAGCTGTTTTGAGACCTAAGATGAGTGCCTCATATTCTGCAATGTTTTTGGTACAGGGGAATCCCAACTTGAATGATTTTGGAATATAGTCACCTTGAGGTGTGACGAATAGGATTCCTGCCCCAGAGCTATGGGATGTGTTGGAACCATCAAAGTATAGTTTCCACATGGGCTACTCTTCAATCATGCATAAGTGTTCATCGGGGAATTCCATGATTAGTGGATAGGCATCCACCAGTGGTGCTTCTGCTAGTTGATCGGCAATGACTTGCCCTTTGATTGCTTTGCGATCTACATACTGAATGTTAAATTCGCTAAGTAACATGACCCATTTTGCCATACAGCCTGTGAGGGTTGTCCTTGATAATAGATACTTAAGAGGGTCCACCTTTGATATGAGCTTGATTGTGTGGCTAAGCATGTAATGTCTAAGTTTTTGAGTGGCAAAGACCACTGCTAAGCATGCTTTCTCCATGGGTGAATAGTTAAGCTCATAGCCCACAAGAGTGCGACTGATGTAGTAGATAGCTCGTTCTTTATTTTCATCATCATGCTGTGCTAGGAGTGCCCCTAGTGCTGTAGCTGTTGTTGAGATGTAAAGGATGAGTGGGCATCCTGGAACTGGTGGTACAAGGATCGGAGCGTTAGCTAGATACTCCTTGAGCTTATCAAAGCTTCTTTGACATATGGGATCCCACTTGAAGTTGGTGTCTTTGCATAAGAGATGTGAGAAGGGTTGACACTTATTTGCTAGCTGAGAAATGAACCGCCGAACTGATTGAAGCTTGCCTTGTAGGCTTCTGAGCTGTTTGAGATTTCTTGGTGGAGGCATCTCTGTTATTGCTTTTACCTTTTTAGGATCGATCTCTATGCCTCGTCTAGAGACGATGAAGCCTAGAAGCTTGCCAGATGTAACACCAAAGACACATTTCTTAGGATTTAACTTTAAGCCATAATGATTCAGACGATCAAATACACGCTCTAGGATGTTGAGGTGCTCATCTCTTGTTTTGGATTTTGCAAGGATATCGTCCACATAGTCCACAAGGATCTTGTGGATCATGTCATGGAAAATGGCTGTCATTGCTCTCTGATATGTTGCTCCTGCATTCTTTAGCCCAAATGGCATCATGTTGTAGCAGAAGGTACCCCATGGGGTTGTGAATGCTGTTTTATGTTGATCTGCTTCCGCTATATGAATTTGGTTGTAGCCTGAAAAGCCATCCATGAGTGATAGCATTTCGTGACTCGCTGTGAGGTCTACAAGCATGTCTATGTTCGGCAATGGGAAATCATCCTTAGGGCATGCCTTGTTCAAGTCCCTGAAATCAGTACAAATTCTGATGTCGCCAGAAGGCTTTGTGACTGGAACCATGTTAGAGAATCATTCTGAGTAGTCGATTGCTCTGATGATTTTAGCTTGGAGGAGCTTCTCAAGCTCTGCTTTGACGGGCAATGCTACCTTTGGATGCATTTTCCTTAGCTTCTGCTTCACTGGCTTGACGTTTGGATCTACTGATAGATGATGAACAACAAGGTTTGGATGAAGCCCAGGCATGTGGGTGTATGACCATGCAAAGTTGATAACTGATTTCTTGAGCAAGGCACTGAGAGTGATTTCTTCTCCTTCTGTTAGGTTGACTGCAATATAGGTGATCTTTGGACATTCTTCTGTTCCCAAGTTGATTGGCTTGGTCTCTTCTATGATGATCGGTGACTGCTCTGGTCTATAATCTTGGATAAGGGGAAGAGGCAAGGCTTCATCTTCTAGCGCCTGAATTGCCAGGTTTTCACTAGAAGATACGCCCTTTATTTTTACTATTTTGGAATCAGAATGTGCCCCAAGGGGGTTTTCACATAAAGACTCATGATGTTCTTTTGCTATTTCATTTTTGTGACTAAAGCTTGCCTCTTCCCCAAAATATCCTTCTGGGTGAAGCTGATAGACAGAGGTTGATGTTGAATCCTGATTTCTTGCTGGACCAGATGCCCCCATGAATTCTAGGAGTGCTTGTGCACTTTGGAACTCATCGATGTGTGCGATGCTTGGTTGGTCCCAATCTATGAGGTCGGGGTTTGTGAGGGGAAGATCTATGAGGTTAATGGAGAGTTGTTGGAGGACAGAAGTCCCTAGGAGGGTGTCGTCGGCAAAGATATTGTCGTAGGATCGGATGTCTTTCTCTTCGGGGATGTCTTCGATTTCCACGAGGTCATCCTGGCTATTCAAAAAGTTCACGTTGGTCATGTTAGTGCCCGCAGTTGTGGTATTGGGCTCTTGTTCAAGCAGGCGAGGGGTATTAAAGCCAAGTCCTTGCTGTTCTGGATTCTGGGATGGTATGATAGGAAACAAGTTTCCATCCTCTTGTGGTCCTAGACCACCACCTTGATAGTTATAGTGTTCTGTGACATTTTTGTAGGGGATTGGATATTTCTCTTTGAAGTACTCAAGAAGTTGGGTGTCACGTGATGGGGGATCTTTGTATAACCATTTGTTAATATCTGGATCCATTTCTTTGTTGTTGATGGTACCATGAGATTCAAAAGTCATGTTTCTGATTTGCTTGAGCTTATAATGTTCCTCAACAGGCTTGTTTTGACAACTTGGGCACCCTTGAGTATGTGGATCACGTGGAAGAGCCCCTACAGCAAATGCATCACTGAGGCTGTATTCGCCACAAGCTTAGTTGTTGATCTTGACGGATGATAAGGTGGAAGAAATGATGGTCTCTGGATCGCGATGGGATCGGGATGAGCTAGCAATAGAAGTACCAATATCGGTTCCAGGACAATGAGTAGAATGAGGGAAAGATGCTTCCATCGCAAGGCAGTATGCGAAGGGGTTAGGGTCAGCGTGGATGGTAACCTCAGTGCCTTGATGTGGAAACTTGATGCACTGATGGTAAGTAGATGGTACAGCCTTAATGGAATGGATCCATGGACGATCGAGGAGGATATTGAATGGTAGGTCAAGATCAACAACGTGGCAGAGAGTATCTTGCGTTGCTGGGCCTAGCTGGATAGGCAAAGTGATAGTACTTTCAGAGGTACGCTCCAAGTTATCATATGCTTTGATAGTGATCATCTCATGTTGTATGTCGGCCTCTGTGAACCTGATCTTCTTGATAATTTTTAACGTGCACAAGTTGAGGGCTGAGCCATTATCCACTAGAACTCGTTTGATGGTGAAATCTCTGACCATGACAGCAATGCGGAGAGGGAGAGTATGGTCAGGAGCGACATCTGGTATATCAGATTTTTTGAAGGACAAGGCACATGCTGCTGATAGGTGTCCCACAAGAGTTTCAAACTGAGTTGTGTTAATGTCCGTGGGGACATGGCCTTCTTTTAGAGCTTTGTCTAGGATCTCCTGATGGATGGGTGATGTGCGGAGCAAATCCAAGATAGATATTTGGGCTGACATGTTTCCAAGATGCTCTATGATATTGTATTGTGCTCTTAGTGCATTATGCTGTGTTGCGAATGCATTTGATGCTGGCCTGGTGTTAGACTGTGCTGTGGATGCAGTAGACGTTGGCCTTGGAGGAGCAGCTGACTTCGGAGGAGCACCGGCAACAGTTATCCTACCACTGCGGGTAGTTGCAGCACATTGTCGATCCGGCCCTCTGACGTGGATGGTATTGATGGTGGGCTCATCTTGGATGGGCTCAACTTGAGTTATGCATCCGACATACTTGTCATAGTTGATGTAGGCCGCTGTGTGATCTTCTTGCTTGCCTTTGCCACGATTTTGGGGCTGATTGGCGTTGGCTTGATTCTTCCCGGTATCGTGTTGAGGAAACACATTTTGATATATTTGCAAACCAGCGTTGGGTGAAGCTTGAGCTGGTGCATCGACCTGTATCTCCTTGCGATCAATGAGATCCTGGATGTAGTTCTTAAGCCGCATGCACTTCAATGTTGTGTGCCCCTTCACACGATGGTAATCACAGTATTCATTTTCTTTATACCAATCAGACTTTGGTGCATTGTCATCCTTCTGTGGGATGGGCGGATATGTGATCATATTTGTCTTGGCTAGCCGATAAAAGATCTAATCCAGAGGCTCAGCCAAAGGTGTGAAAGTCCTCTTTGGATTGTTCTGATTGTTGGGTTTGTTTTGCCTTGGGGCAACGTTAACAGGATTCCCTTGACGTGCTGGCTGTTGCTGTTGGTATTGCTGCTAATACTGGTGCACAGGTGGTTGATGAGCTTGAGGAGGCTGCTGATAAATAGGTGCTTGATATGCGGGAGCTGGTGGTTGCTGATAGATGGACGCTTGTGGCGGTTGGTATGTTTGAGTTGGTGTAGGACTAGCCACAACGAATTGTACATTCTTAGTGTCAGTGGCTCCATCTGTAACAACATTCTTGTTACGATTCCAGTAACGGGATTTATCATTGTTGGGTTTATTTTTGGAATCATCCTTGAAGTGACGAATAGTGCCTTCGTCTAGGAGAGCTTTCTCGATGCCTATGCCCTTGCTCTTGATGTCTTGGTATGTCTGGAGACAGTTCATTCGCATGTGATGGGATAGCTTTGGATGCAGGTTATCAATGAAGATCTTTGTTAGATGCTTCTCTGGCGGCTGATATGATAACTTGGTTGTAAGATTCTGCCATCTTTGCAAGTATTCTGCAAGGCTTTCTCCATCTTTCTGCTTTGAGTTGCATAGGTCTAGCAAAGACAACTCATTCTCCACATTATGGGCATAGTGTGTGATGAACTTCTCAGAGAGTTCAGCAAAGGTTTTTATTGTCCCATGTGGTATTTTGTAAAACCACTCAACAGCAGTTCCTCCCAAGCTTTTGGGAAACAGGCGCAGGAGATAGTTATCACTGTAAGCCACTTCTTGGCATGCCATGTAGAACTCTTAGATATGGTTTACTGGATCTCCTTTCCCCCGATACTTGTCGAACTTGGGCATCTCAAAATGCTTGGGGAAAGGGATAGTTGCTATGGACCGATCGAAGGGATATGAGCACACCTCTTTGAACTTGTATGTTTTATTCTCTGTTCCACTTTGTAGCTCCTTTAGAGCATTTTTCATTGCTTCCCACTCAGCATTGAGTGGCGAGGGAACTGGGACTTCTGCTTGTGATGGAAGCTGTGGAACTGGATATGGCGCTTGCTGTGGATAAATAGGTTGGAACTGATTTTGGGGCAATGGTTGCTGGGGATATTGCTGGTTTGGCATAGGGGGATATTGTGGTAAATGATATGGAACCACTTGATATTGTTGGGCTGCTTGCTGTTGTTGAACTGGCGGTTGTTGTGGGACTGCTTGCTGATACTGCACATTAGGAACTTGCTGTTGTAACTGATGAGTGGGAACTTGTTGTTGCTAGGGGATGATAGGGATTTGTTGCTGAGGCTGATAGCAAGGGACTTGCTGTTGTTGAGGAAGGATGGGTGTTTGCTGAAAGGGGACATGTGGTTGCTGTGGGGGAGGTTGTTGGAACGATGCTGCTTGCGGGTATGATGGTGGTAGTTGCTGAGGTTGGCTTTGGGTTTGGCTGATATAAGCTGGGTGTATGCCTGCGTTACTTAGAGGTGGAACAGATGTGGGGAAGCTAGAAGCAAAGTGTGATGGGGTAGGATAACTAGGGAAAGTTGGCTGTTGAGGTGGTGTAACTTGTTGGAAGGTATTTGGGATTTGGGATGAATAGCTTGAAGCCGGCGGTGGTTGGGGTAGTTGCTGCTGTGCTGCTTGGGCAAAGGTGGTTTGTTGACTTGCAACCATGGATGTAGGGGATTGAGATGAGATCCCCCATGCCTTCATTTCTTCTTGTGTAAGGCCCCACTGAGAGTTTGTGTTAGGGTGCACTGCAGCGGATGATGGAATGGTAGGAGCAACGGGAGCTTGGGACACGAATGATGGTTGAGATAAAGGAGCTTGTTGAGGTTGTGGTTGAGCGGATGCTTGTGAAGAGGAAAATGAAGGAAACACCCAAGAGAAAGATGAGGTTGGAATGGGAAGCGATTGCGCTAACCCCAAAAAAGAAGGTACAGGTGCTTGGGGAGTGAAGGGTGACGGTGCTCCTTTGATGGTGAAAGGCGTTGCTTGACTTGCGGATGGTGGTGAAGCTTTTGGTGTAAAAGCTTGCGTGAGAGGTGGAAGCTGACTTTGGTTTAAGTGTTGGTTTTGGGCTTGGGCAGCCATAGCAGATGATGAAGCAAAAAGGGTATGAGATGGAGCGGATGGTGCTGCAGCTTGTGTTACGGGACTAGCGAGGCTTCCTTGCAAGAAAAGGGGAATGGTGGAAAGCTCTTGGGGTGTTTGCATGATAGGATCGGGGAATGATTGGACAAATGGAGAATATGCTTGTGCTGGAACTTGGATAGTTTTGATGGGGATGCGTGGATAGAGAGATGGTGGGATGGAGGTACTTTCTGGCAGATAGTGGGCAAATGTGCTTTGCTGATGTTGCTGTACAAGGGCATTGGTTGCTGGTGGGCTTTCTGGAGGATTTACAAATGCTTGGTTTGCCAAGGGGGATGAAGGGATGTTTGGATCTTCACATGGGTTACTGGCTTGGATCTGGGGATTGTAGGTCATCATGGCATTGGTGAAAAGTTTGGGATCGGATGAGGTTGTTGGTGGATAAGGATTCATGCTTCTTCTTTTTCGAGATTTGGTCTCAACAGGCATGGAGATGCAAGTGCTAAATGAATGCAAGATGTTTGGCTAAAAGATGTTGATGGATGCAAAGTTGATGAACTTCTAAAGATGATGACTTTCTAGGATGCAATGCAAGGATGGATCAAGATGGCGATGATGGAAGCTGGATGGAACGGATATGGATCAAGACGGTGGAGGAAAGATAGGTTGCTGGTGGAAAGTTGGTGAAAGATTACTGAGTGGTCAACAAATGAGCTGCTGTTTTTCCTAAATGGAGGATAAGAGATATGATGGGGTCAACCTAAGATAGACTGATGATCTTCAGTCAACAAGTTTCTTATCAATACACTCCAATCTCTTGCTCGAGATGATGGCTATGCAAGGACAAGGTTTGATTTCTTTATGACAACACGTTGTGTCAAAAAGAGGATGATGGTCTCTGATCTTGGATATAGGATAGGAACAACTCAAAAGGTAGAACACTAAGTGTTGGTGGATCTCTGGATTTGGAGCAAAAGATGATGGATCTGGTGGAAAGATATGGAAAGCTGATGATGATGGGGGGATGCTGGTGGAAAAGGTATTGAAGGGTGAAGGGACAATGCTCTATCTAAAGGGACAATGCAGATGACAAGGATTGATTCTAGAATGCTGGTAGGAAGATGAATGCAACTTTTATGATGTTCTGAAATGCAACTAAGGTTTTGATGCTGATGCAAAGGGTGAAACTAGGATGAAACTAAGATGCAAGGCTGTTGGAGACAAGATTTCAAGATCTGAAGATGGAAAAAGACATGAACAAGGAAATAGCTAATCTTCTGGCTCAAGGTTGACGAAGTGATGGTTAACACGGAAACAGAAGGCGAACTGTTTGATGCGGGCGTTATGGGCAATGTTCTCAAGTCTGGCTTGGGACTTTTCTTCAGCTTTGGTTGCTTGGATAGTGGATTGATAGGTCTTGGTGTTCTTCTTGGCAAATTTTCGCTCTTGATAGGCTTGGGTTTTGGGCAACTTTGCTTTAGGATGTTTGTTCTTGCTGGGCATTACTTGAAAAAGAGGCTTCTGATTTTGAGGCAAAGGTTTCCAATGGCAAAAGTTAAAGTCAAAGCAATCTCCGCAAGGGACAAAGCAACCCTGCGGGATACAAACAAATGCAACTGACTCTGATAAAGCTTTGAAAGTGTATATTTCAACAAGTGTTTTCACGGAGTCTTTGACTGTCAAGCACTTCAAACAGATCTACCTAAGGAAGGTGAGTATCAAAATCGCTTGCCCACAGCTTGGTATCCCCCAGAAGGGAATACAAATGGTGAGTAATCTTGAGGCGACCTGGTAAACCCCTTGGAATCGGTCCTTGCACAAGGATTTTGATACTTTCAGATGTAGATAGGGTAGCCTCTAGTTTATCAGGTTTTTAATGATTCCGTGGTGTCTCCATACCCGGTTTTGCTGATCATCCGTGACTCACTTAAGAGCCTTGCCAATTATACTGGGGGAGAGGAATGTTTACCATCCCCAGTCACGTGTTTGGCACGAACGCCCGACGATTAGGAGATGTAAGCGATTCTTTTGGTATTCGCTTATTTGTATACTGGCCGGGGGGGATACCGGTTTGAGGTCGTTCTCCGAGGAGGAAGCGCTTCTCCTTGGACAGGCCTCGCTAAAAGCAGAACAGGTGAACTTGTCCAAGTTCAAATGTTCCATGTTGCTTACTCTAACAAGGATTATGCAAGAATTGAAAAACTCCTGAATGCACATCAAGCAGATTTTGTTCATTTTCCCAAATTTGATTAAGTGATGTTTGAACTTTGAAATGAAGACACTCGTGATTTAGATTTTGATTTGTTCTTTTCTCCAAAAGGTAAATGATTCGAACGGTTGCAAGTTTTTTCCTTTTGTGCATTCAAGATTTAATTAGCGAGTTGATTTAAGAACTTTGAAAAAGCTTTGTTTTATCCCTTAGATCACTCAAGATTGAATTTGTTTGCTTGCTTTGGAATTCGAAATGAGATAGGGAACAGAGTTGTTCGTTCCTTTTAGTGCATTCGAGATTGAGTTTGATTTTCAAATTGACAATGACACTCTAGGACCTAAGTTCATTTCCTTAATGTTATTCAAGATTTTGTTTTGACCTTTGCTGTAATAAAAGAAATGAAAAAAACCAGTCCTAAGCAACAACAAAAAGCGACACTGTCCAGCTTATAAGCGACGCTGGAAAGTGCAGAGGCGACACTTCATTGTTACAGGTGACATTCGGTACCTCAAAAGGCGACAGATAAATATGTAGAGGCGTGATTTCTTTCTTTACAGGCGTGATTTCTTTACATGCAGGCGACAGAAAAGAATTCTGGGATGTAACAGAAGTTATCGATCACAGGAAAATCTCAGTTATGCAGGCGTGAAAACAGAGCTCATAGGCGTCATTTCTTTCCTCAAAGGCGTGATTTAATTGCATGAAGGCGTGACGGGATTGTTTGTAGGCGACATTTCTTTTGATGAAGGCGACATTTCTTTGTTTGAAGGCGACATTTAATTGCTGTAGGCGTCATTTCTTTTCATGAAGGCGATATTTCTTTTGTTTCCTGCAAAATACAAACATATAAAGCATAATTTCATCAAAATGATTGTGGTTTCTCTCCCATCGGGCGTGCCAGAATGTAGACTAGGATTTGAGAGTGCACCTAAACCTGTTTTGAAGGCCAAAGACAAACAAACGTCATAGCATATAATCAAATCAAATTTAATGGTAAACAAACTAAAATCAAAGCCACCTCAGTTTAAGCCTAAAACAGATGCGCCCATGCACCGTTTGATATGCTTAGATATAGATGGATGTGGGTGTGCAAACTCAAGCACTTGGAGCATGCAAGATAAATGATGATTTGAGGATCAAGAAGACCCAAAATGACACAAAATAGGTATGAGGAACCTATTTTGCCTCAAAGGCCTCAAGAACACACAAATATGCAAAGCTAAAAGATGAACTAAGATTAAAACAAGAAATGAATCTATGTTAATCCATTTAAGCTAATTTAGATATGATTTAAGCTTGAAAATGATCTAAAATGATGAGTTTATGCTTATGCTAGAATGAAAATGGCATTATAACTTTGCTATTGAGTTTGAGAGTTGAGAGATGATTTGCCTTAGGAAGTGAGGGTATTTATAGGATTTCTAAAGGCTTGGGGTAGGAGGAATGAATGGCCAGGATTGAAATCCTTAAGAGAGGCCAAGATTCACTCAAAAGGAAGCACATGGATTGTGCTAGTTCTCAGCCAATCAGGAGGTGACACATGTCACAAGGTGAGTGGATTAAGGGAAGGGCAAAGAGGAGTCAACAAAGGGGGCTCCAAGCTCATAACTCTCCAAATAAATGCTTGTAAGAGCAATGAATGGGCTTTAAGAGGCTTTGAAGACTTTGGGGAAGCAATAAATACTTTGTGGTTGAGATATTTGGAAGGAAAGACTTTGCTTTGGTTTAGGAAAGTCTTAAGCTTGGTTAGGATTGCACAAAGGTTTAAGGGTAGGATTAGGATTAGATTAGGACAAAAAAATAGGATTAGGATGGGTGAAGAGGGTGGATTTGAGAAGATTCTAGAAGAGTCTAGATTTCTCCTTAGTTTCATGGAATAAAAGTTATTCATTCCAAAAGCTTAAGTTTTAGGAATATTTATTAAAATATTTTCAATAAATATGAAAATTAAATATTCAACCTTAATTAAATATTTAACCTTGGGATTAGGGTTAGAAAAGATGGGATTAACCTTTTAATCGAAATTAAGAAGGGATTAGAAGATTTTGGAAGAGGTTAGTGGTCTTAAGGAAATTGGCCAAGTTTGGGATAAAAAATAAATTAAAAATAAATTAATTTATTTTTGAAGTTTTTTGGTCAATTTATTAATTAAATAATTAATAAATTAGGGATAATGTCTAAATGACATTTTTAGGCTAGATTCCTTAATTAAAGATTTTTAATTAAGAGAGAGGGATTTAATGCCATAAAAATAAATTAATTAATTAAATAAATAATTAATTAATAAATGATGATGTCATCAAGGATTTTCAGAAAACAAAAATAATTTATTTTCTAAAGGATTTTTCGGTGTCTACAGCTTGTTACTCTCTATTTATATGATGTGCTAAACGATAGAAGTATGTGTTTGTTTGTCTACTTGGTTGATTAGGATAATTACATTGGTATTTTAATGTATTATGTTGCACAGACTATTGTACTTCTTTTATGATTTGGTGTAGATGCATTTGGGTGTGTTGGAAGAGTCTAGAGACTCCTTAGGGTTTTGTCTGTATGTCCTTTAATGTTCAATAGTTCTAAAAAGCATTTCCAGACCTTAGAAAAAAAAAACAAACTTCTATTTCCTTCATTAGTTGTATTCTAGCTTAGAGGCCCATTTTATATTCCTAGATCTTGAGTTGGTTTAGGTTGATGGTAAGTAGAATTTAAGTGTCATTTTAGCATGGAAACTAGGAGATCTCAAATGGGTCTTGCCTAGATTAGGTATCCATAGCCCCCATAATGCCCAATTTTACCTACAAGTCAGATTTGTCAGCCATTTTTTATATTTTTTTCCATTATGTACAAATGCGCAGTTACCTTTAACATATGCGCAGTTACTTAAAACAATTGCATAGACAACTGAACTAGATGCCCAGCTCTATTAAACAATTGCGTAGTAATCTAAATCAAATGCGCAGTTACCTCAAAACCAAATGTGCAGTTACCTTGAACAAATGTGTGGTTACCTTAGACAAATGCATAGTGACCTGAGTCAAATGCGTGGTTACCTTAAAAAAATGCACAGTTATAGGAAACGAATGCACATGATTGCAAAACAAATGCACAGTTTGATCGCAGGTCAGGGTTTAGGCAGGATTTATAGAAATATAACATTTAAGTATGAGTTTGATACTTTAATTTATTATACTTTAAGTTATATTTGTATAAAGAAATTGTGTACCTTTCAAGATGATTGAGATAGGTTTCAGCTTCATAGGAGTTGAGATGTAACTTCTAATTTTTGAGTTTTCCAAAAAAAATCAGACTTAGTTAAATTTCAGACATATGGAATTTTGTATAAACTATATGGAATTTTTGTATAAACTATATATGTTCATTACTTTTTTGATGGAGGTTATATAGTGCATTTAGATGCTTTAATAAGGGTTAGGTTGTGTGTAGGATGCATGATTAGGGTTTAGGATTGTATAGAAGGATCAAGACCATTCTAGGCCTCCCTAAATGTTCCTAATTTTCCTAAACGTCCCTAAACTCTCCTATTCTTTTCTATTCTCTGATGCAAGTACTCAAATGTGTTTATGATGTGTTTTACTTCATGTATGATGTGTTTGTGATGCTTGGGTTAAGGGTAGAAAACCTAAGAACACTAAGTGAGTGGTTCTCAATGCGGGCCGGGGCCCTAAGTGGCTAGTACTAGGATAACTGACTGAAGAGTTGTTTTGACAAAGTGATAATTAAAACTTATGGGAATGAGTTCAAACACTAAAAAGATTAATTTATGCCTTGCCCATGCCATTAGTGCTAGTAAAGGCTATGGATGGGAGTGGGAGAAGGTACCTATGCATAGGTACGATCAAATGGTGCTTGTATGTACGAAAGACATTGATCCCGCATGTGCCTACTTGGGGGCCGGGCCTCGGAGTGGCTAGTACCAGGAAAACCCAAGGGGTGAGGGCTATGCGATGACACTCACTTAGGTTGTTTCTTAGAGTTTCTACCTGCAAGTCTTAGAACCTTTGGGAAAACATTTATACTTTGATCTTGTTTTCATTATCTATTTGGGAAAGGTGACCAAACCCCAGGTATGGCTTAGCTATCCCTTCTTTGTGGAACTTGGTTTTTATCTCCTAGCACAAGGGAGTGGGCCTTTTGGTATCCATGTGGTTGGGTGGTAAATATTTTTATCAAGGTACTTTTTGCATATGCAGTACTTAAGGATTCATGCTTGCATGGTGTTCCAGTTTTGAATAATGAAGACTTGTATTTATCTTTCATGATGTAAAATTATTGTTACCTCCCAAGAGGAGATAATTGTAATGTAATCATTAAAGTATTTCAAAATGATGTTTTTGGGATGGGTAGACTTAGGAAAAAGGAAAAGGGAAAGCATGAACTTTATGTATATGAAGTATGTTGGAAAAGAAAAGGATTTTGTAACATTCCAAGTTAAGTAGTATGTTTTTCATTATGGTTGATTAAGTGAAAAGCTATTGAAAAATCAAATGTAATATTTGTAATGTATCAAATGATTTAGATGATTCTATTTGCTTTAAAAGTTATATTGTTCATAAAGGATACTTAGGAATGTAGATGGATTTAAATAGAAAATTGAAATGAAAGTACGTTATATTTCTTTATAAAGAATCTACAAATGTTGGGATGTAGTTTTCTTAAAAAGTAAATCAAGTTGTTAGTACACTATATGGACTTAATGATTTGTACATTAAATTAAAAGGGAACCTTGGAGGAATCTAAGTTAATCTATGTTTTAGAATTCTTTTAAAAATTCAAAATTTTTCATAAATCATTACTTAGGTTTTTCTTTTACAAAGAGAATCTTTGTTCTTTTCCCCAGTTTCCCTTGCGGGGCATGACATCTTTACCCACTGGAAGGACGATGCCTATCCTTGAAAGCCCTATTATTTCATGAATTAGGTCGTTGGTAATTCTGACCGACACTTCACCTATCCAAAATAGATCATCATGAATCCCACTCAAAATAAATTTTGATCCATTCTGATTCATAGAACTCATATGCCGTAGCATACTCCACTATAGGATGATTATCCCACCGCTCATATTCATCCAAGTAGGTTTTGTTTGGTTTTAACATGGTTTCCATGTGCGCCCTTAATCTGTCCAATCCTACTGGTTCTTTCTTACAGTAGATGTATGCCCTAATGTCCTCGACATGCATAATGCCCATAGACGTGCAGGAGAATGCCCCTTCTAGGTCATCTAGTGTAGACTTAAATGGATGCCTCTTAAACAAATCTTTTCTTCTCTGCAACATCAAATACTATGGGAGTAGCCATCACTTCTGTATTACTTTCACAAAAGTTTCCAAGAGATTCTAAATCAGTGCAATGAGCTAGGATTTCTACAACTGATCAAATGCACAACAAATCACTTGATGAATCAACTAAAATCCTTCTCAATCAACTGCTAAGACTCTTCTGCTCTTCAATCTCTCTTAATTCAAATGCAATGAGAGATCTTCTAACTTTTGTGTACTTTAAAGTATAATTTCTACCATTAATGCTTGCCGTGTAAACCAAGTTGTCACTCGGAAATTTCTATCTTTCATTCTGCAAACAATTAGCTAGTGCACTCTTGCACGAAGGTTTCTATAGTCTCAAAAATCTTAAGTCCAAAGGCATATACTCTGAGAGTGAGTATCCCATCCACGTAGGGGTCTAGAGCTAAATTAGCTCCCCCTATGACCTTGAGGGCCATTCATCCAGATGTAGAGGGTGCGTCCACTGTGGATGCATCCAATACATACTCATCAACCTTGTTCTTCTTTGTTTCTAACCAAATCAAGCTCTCATCCTCTGAAGCTTTCACAAAATTGACTTCTCCTTCAAGATTCAAAACTGGTTCTTCAAGCTTTTTGGGGCTTTCCTTACCTTGTGTCCTTGATCTGCAAAACTTTGAGATGTGTCCAACTTTGTTACAAGAGTGACAAATGACTGGAGCTCTTATATTCCTTGGCGCATTGACATGAGTCACCATCTTACATTGTTTAGCTGAGTGACTATTATAGTTACATATCTGACATGTAACATTCTGAGAGCTTCTTACATTTGATTGATTCTAATTTCTTTGATTATGAGTCCTATTCTTTTGGCTTGTCTTGCAATTCATAGCTCTATGACCAAATTTATTGCATGAATAATAGTAACCATTGAAAGGTCTTACCTCTGTATAGTTCCTTGCTATGTGTCCATGCTTGTTACATGCATAACAAGTGCGGTCTATAGGCTTGCGCTCATTCTTAGGTGGTTCAGTATGATCCTTGGGCTGACTTCTAGTCTCTTTAGCATCTGAGGTTCCTTTTGGTGCTTTCATTCTTTCTCGCATGTTATCAATCTAATTCTGTGCTTCATTGTATCCAATGCAACTAGTATCTCCTTTATCTCTTCTTGCATACAACTGAGATTCTATCAAATCAGAACTGGTGTGCAATTTGTCAATGTGATTCTTTGCTTCTTTTAATTTAGATTCCAAGATTTATTTTCTATTCCTTAACTCCACGATTCCCAAGTTAGCTTTCCTTAATTTCTCATTGAGTTGAAGGTTCTCTTTGACTTGTTCATTGTAGACTTCCTGATTGTTGATCAGCTTATCATCGAATTCTTCAAGTAGTTATTTTAAAGATGCATTGTCTTCATTTAGCTTCTTGATCTTTTCTCCTAGATCACTGTTAGAGAATTCTTTCAAATCCTTTCTTAGTCTTTTGATTACTAATTGAGCATCACTGAGTTTTTCCCTTAGTTCTTCAGTTTCTCTTTCAGATTTATCTAGGTCTTTAAGACCAGATTCTAGATTTCTTTTCAGATGTTTCATTTCTATTTTGTCCATGATCTCCTCAAGTAGTTAAACTTCTTTGCTGAGGACTAGAGATCTAATACCAATTGTGAGGAATGGGAACACTGAGAGGAAGGGGGGGGGGGTGAATCAGTGTTCACTGAATATTTATCTTTTAACTTAATATTTAAACTAAACTTAAATACTTAAAACTTGAAATGAACATCCATATAAACATGAAACATGAAATAAACACATAACACCAATATGGTTACGAAGAAACCCAAATAAGTAAAAACCCCAGTGGGAATTGACACCTACTGATATTTTGTACTATTATTTTGTGATCCTTGTTAGAAGATCCTTAACCCTGTTAGAAGTTTCTTTACAATGTATTAAGTAAAGTAGACATTGTTAAAGCTCGGAACCTGTTAGGAGTCTTTTACAATAGTCCTTGTTAGAGGAGTGGACGCACTGTCCTAGAGCTCATTGCTCAAGTGGTGAAGGCTACATCCTTTTGATCTCAGGTACACTCTATATCTGCTGGATGAACTATCACTGTGACACTACTTGTTAGATCAGTTCATTTGATGCATTGATGCTTTGACCTCTTGCAAAGCTTTAATACATCTTATAGTCTCTTCACACACTTCTGCTCTACTTATTACAACTCTCTATCAACTTCCATACCTTTTACAATGGGTTCATCTTATATTTATATGCGCATACAAAATAAACAACTAGGTCAGCTCTTAAACCTATTACATACAACACTTCCAAATGAATTGGCTTAAGCGTATTTACAATCAAACATATATAAATGTCAGAAACCTAATTACAATAGGAACATATCCTTTACATCATTAAAATATAATCGCAACACGAAATGCTAATAGTTGGCTACATACTCTGTTCTTCACTGACACACATTGGCTGTGCAACTTCAACTGCCTATATCTTCCTCATACTTGCATATCTGATTATGCACTCATGGACTAAGCATGAATATAGTCTAATTAACTTAACTTCCAGGGTGCACACCATAATTCATACGCCCGTGCGCTGATGCTGTGAGCTACAGGAACTCTGTACACTGTCCAGTCTTCAACACTTAACCGATTTCTGATCTTCTCATTAGGTGTGCTGACTCCAAACTACTATATGACTTTGTTTCCATAATAAAAACACTAAATCAAGTCATATACATCAGTATAGCCAACTTTCCAATATTTATACCATGTAAAAAGACATCAGATGCAATATATGTAGTAGATCTTTTCTTTAAGGAAATTGTCTAATTGCATGGATTACCAAGGAGTATTATCTCTGACTGAGATAGTAAATTTGTTGGGTAATTTTGGAAAACCCTTTGGAAGAAATTTGGCCCTAATTTGAAATATAGTTCTACATTTCACCCACAAACCGATGGACAGACTGAAGTTGTGAACAAAAGCTTGGGAAATCTTTTGAGATGTTTAGTTGGAGACACACTGAGTAATTGGGATTTTGTGTTGGCACAAGCAAAGTTTGCATACAATAATTCAATGAATAGAAGTACTGGAAAGACACCATTTGAGATTGTTAATGGCACACAGCCGAGAAGAATATCTGATTTGAGAGACATTGCTGATGAAAATAAGAGAAGTGTTGAAGGAGTAAAATTTGCTGAGTATATGAAGACATTGCATGAAGATGTGAAACTAAAGCTGGAAGACAGTAATCTGAAATACAAAGACAGAGCCGATAGATCAAGAAGACATAAAATTTTTGATGTTGGTGATGAAGTGATAGTTCATTTGAAGAAAGGTCAATTTCCTATTGGAACATATGGGAAGCTGAAGATGAAAAAGTTTGGACCTTGCAAGATTTTGAAGGAATTTGACAATGGAAATGCATATGAGATTGAGTTACCTGATAACATGGACATATTGTGTGTGTGAAGATTGTACCTGATCTGTAGACACAACACTTCAGTAAAACATTAGAGGTTAGCTATAATCAAAATCATGCAAAATTGAAATCTACTCTAACCAAGAGATTTACTGCCTTCTAGTAGGTGCGAGATTAATGTTCTCAGATTGTTATCGAGATCAGTGACCTAGACGACACCTAAATGAAGGATTTGAATGCAATTGATCTAGATATGAATTGAATGCAATTAATCTATTTTTTTGATATTTTCTATGCAATAATAATGAAAAATTGATATGAATCTATGCTAATATGAAAATTGATATGCAATGCTAATCTAGAAATGATATGATATGAGAATGAAAATTCTAACAATAATATGAAAGCTATGAATTTGAAATTGATCTCACAAAGCTTCGAATCGTCAAATTTATCTTTCAAGCTCCAATTGTGCAAATTCTCCCAATCTGATATGCTATGATTCCTGTAGAGTAAGTTTGCAATTTGCGAGATATTAGATTGAAGAGCTGAGCCTTGGTTTTATAGAAATCCAGGGCTTTGGAGGTGCATGAGAAAAGCCCATAAATCACTCAAATAACTCAGCTTAATTTTTGAGTTATTTTTAAATAAAGATAATTAAGTCACAAAAATCATGCAAAAGCACAGTTCAACTCGAATTAGAAGTTTAGATCAACTTTAAAACTCAAAAAGATGTTGAGTTTCAAAAAGCTAACAACTTGCATTGATTTTCCAATTTGAGTTTAACTGGTCCTTGAATGTGCACATGGATAATTATGATTTAATAAATAAATAAAGTGATTTATTCTCAACTTAACTGATTTTTGAAATAAAATAATTAATTTATGAGTTAATTAACTATTTTATCAAACTTTTATTAAAAATTATATTATTAAATAATGACAACTTGCTTTAATTAATTAAATAAGAATTTAATCAATTATTCATAGGATATTGGATTTATTGTCAAAATTAAATAATATAATTAATAATAGATAGAATTAAATTTAATTACACAATTAAGTGGCAAGATATTAAATCTAATTAATTAAATATGAAAATATTCAATTAATCAAACTTTAGGATAAATGTGATTTATCGCCAAATAATCATTAAATTAAAGATAATTATGATGATTAGAAATATTACTAAGAATATTCCCCGATGTAGAATTTAAGATAATCAATTATGATTTGATGATGTTTAGATGTGCCTTAGATTAGGACTTCGATGTCGATTTCGTTCGATAGGTTGATATAGAAGATTAATGAACTTATAGCCCATTTTTTGGGTATTACATTTTGCCCCTCTTTGAATTACTGTGTGAAGCGCAGTGGTTCAAAGAAAGTTTGTGTTTGATAAAGATATGAAACTGATGTTTGAAATTGATAATTGATATGAGACAAAAGCTGATTGATATTGATTTGATATGAAGATAATAGGTCCTGAATGACCAAAGATAATGTTCACTATAACAGCAAATGAACCTATGATTGTGAAAAAATGTCAAAATGCCTGATTCCAAACCTTAGGATTGCAAAAAAGTGAGTAACTGGTTCTAGACTTGATTGTCTTAGCAGAACTAGTAGGTATCACATCTGAATCCTTTAGTTGCCAAAGAACCAAGGAAAGAACACTATGATCCGATGGTTGCAAAAATTGATACAGTTTACAAGATTAGGAGGATACCAGATTGATATGGATCTTGATGAATCTGATATGCCCCAAGTGATGATAGATTTTCCCTGAGCGATGAGGTATTTTTTGATGAATCAGTAACTAGACATGGTTGTTGTCTTGATTACTGAGGAAGATATGATTTCCATAAAGATATGATTTCAAATTTGATTACAGACTTTGAATGATATGAAATACCATGCCCCCTTCGGGATTAAAATTAAAATCTGACAAGAAAAGTTAGTGTTGATAGTTTAGAAGCATGTTAATTGATTTGAGAAGTGGTTAAACACATCCGGGAATGCATTCTGCATCGTTGGAAGGTCCCAAAAGACCAAGTTTGACTAGGTTTGACCATGAGTTGACCATGGTGGACCAAGTTGAAATTTTTATAGTTTGATGTAAGATAATCAATTAAGTTGAATACTAGATTTTTATGATGATTGAAGGTTGATTATGCAAGTAGTTAATAATATGAATGATTTCAGATTTTGATTTTGATCCCGAAAAAGGATTCTACTTGCTATTTCATTGGAGGAACCTTCGTGTGGGATTCAGCTCTTGTTAGATTTGAAGATGCGAGTGGAGAATTGTTTAAGCATTGAAGTTCGTTTAGCCATTATGAGATCATGCAACATGCAAAATGCAAAGAGATATGCAAAATGAAATGCAACGTAAGACCTAGGACCTAGTCACTGATCATATGTCGATTTGTTATCATCATTGAAATTTTAGGTAACCGGATAAATCAATACAATGCCCACTAGCTATGAAACCATAGACATATGAATATCGATTTGTATGCGCAAGAATCAATACAACACCCACTGGTCAACAGCCATAGATATATGAATATTGATTTTATTTTTGGAATGTCGGATTAGATATAAGCACCAAGGCACAAACACCAGGATGACCTGAATATCACGTCCATTTTGATATAGCAATTTGTATAAGCATCAAAACATAAACGTCATGATGACCTGAATACACCTTGCATTTCAAACACATCAAATAGTCAAGAGATCATTCTAAATCCAATGTGAATTACCCGTAGTGACCCTTTATCGTTCACCTCCTTAGGTAAGATCGCATTTCACAGTAGGAGAAAGAACTCACTCAAAAAGACAATAGTTAGATCAAACTTCTTTGAATTTTTTGGGTATCTATGGTCGAGGTATGCATGGCCATCCAATTTGAGATAGAGGCTCTTATAGTCAGACACTATTTCAATCCAGAATTTTCAAAGTTGTTAGATTTTCACATAAAAGCAGAAAACAAAGAAAAGATTATGCCCCCAGTCATCACTCTCTAAATCCCATAAAGGACATCATCGAAGAGCTCGAAAGGACACAATATGCAAAAATCTCAATGCGAATCAGTAAGCATACAAGGAGATAAAAACATGTAAAAAAGCATAGATTATTTTCAGTTTGTGTTTGATTGCGTTGTTGTAGATGCAAAATCCTTTTGGGAGACAAGACTGACTGACTGACTCATATGAAGCTTCAAAAGGACTCTGACTAGATATGACACATCTCAGAGACACTAGAGACCATAGGATATGACATTGATTGCCCCCAAGTTTGAATATTGATAGGATACAGACACTTGAGCAGATTGGTGTACAAACTGACTTATTGAAAACTAGAAATACAGAAACAAACTGGGAGATATGGACAAACTAAAGCAAGACTGAAAGCTGGGAAAGACCAAGATTGCGCTGATAGATGAAGTATTTTGAAACAAGTGGCACCTGTTTGCCAGGTTTTCACCATCTTGGTAGAGATTCTATTTTTGCTACCAAGGCGCCTGTTTCCAGGTTTTCACCAAGGCACTTTTTTGTTCTTTTTTTATTTTTCATTTTTTCAATTTTTTTTTTGTACTTTTGATATTTTTTTATTTTTTTGTGAATCATCAAGGCACCTATTGCTAAGTTTTCACCCAGATGTTCATTTTTTCTGGACTTTTTCTAATTTTTAAGATTTTTTTTTTTCATTTTTTCATGAATCATCAAGGTGCCTATTGCTAGGTTTTCACCAAGATGTTCATTTTTTTAGGACTTTTTCTGATTTTTATAATTTTTTTCAAGACATTTTACCATAGACTGAATGCCTTAGGCGTAGAATTTCTTCACATGGAGAACGTTGATTGATTCTTGGAGCTGTTCTCCGTCAGTCGTTGAGAGTTGATAGGTGCCAGAACTAAAAGTAGCAGTGATTACAAAGGGACCCAGCCAATTGGGTTCAAACTTCCCCTTGCATTCTCGATGGGATTGATTTTTAAGATTTTCTCTCAAGACTAGATCGCCAACCTGAAATTCTCTGTGTCTGACTTTCTTGCTGTAGCCTCTAGACATTCTCTTCTGATATATTATGAGATTATCATACTTTGCTTGTCTGCGCTTATCTAGTAGTTTCAGTTCTTGTAACCTAGACACTCTGTAGTCATCATCAGTTACTAGACCATGCATTCTAATTCTGAGTGATGTGATTTCAACCTCAATAGGTAGTACCACTTCAAACACATAAACTAAAGCAAAAGGTGTAGCCCTAGTAGGTGTTCTGATACTAGTTCTGATACTGATTCTGATACTGATTCTGATACTGATTCTGATAATTATTCTGATACTAGTTTTGATACTTGTTCTGATACTTGTTTTGATACTTGTTCTGAAACTAGTTCTGATACTTGTTCTGATACTAGTTCTGATACTAATTCTGATACTGATTCTGATAATTGTTCTGATATTGGTTCTGATACTGATTCTGATACTGATTCTGATAATTGTTCTGATACTAGTTTTGATACTGATTCTGATAATTATATAATTAATAGCATATTTTTCCATTGCAAACTCCCAAGTAAGATCATATCATCCAGTCTCAATGTCTAGCAAGGTGGAGAACAAGAGGGATTGGCAAGCTGGTGGATGAGATGGAAGACAAGAGAATGAAGGAGAATGAAGGGAAGAAATCCTCAAGGGAAAACTCCTCAAGAATACCCAAACTAGGAAAAATTGTCATGTAAAGCGCATTGGGACAAGCAATGAAAGGCTAACATAGGATAAGTCACAAAAGTGTATTGCCAGAGTAGGAAAGGATGCAGTCCAAAGGAGTAGACATGTCAAGAGGTTTCAAAGCATCATGTTTTACTCTTTCTCTTTTCTTTTATTAGATCAAGACCAAAGGGGAAAAGGATAGTGATAGACAAAAATGAATAGATGAAGATGGACATGAAGGCTAAACAGGAAGGGAATGAAAGCAAGATCATCAAAAGATAGCTCACAAGATAGCCAAATATTCGTGTATAGATCAACATTGTCAAGATCAAAGAGAGAAGATGGAATGGATGAAATATGTAGAAGAACTACGCATGATGCCTGATTGCTAGGTTTTCATCATGGTACTTATCCAAGGTGCCACAAGGGAGTGGTTTTCACCATAGGATGAATTTATTTCTCTTTACTTTTGCTATCAAGGCACCTATTTCTAAGTTTTCACCAAGGTACATTTTCAATTTTTTCATTTTTTTTCATTTCTTTTGGAAGAAGGCAAGCTCTTTAAATAATGCTCCTTGAAAGGATAAACCATGATATGCCAAGGATTCAAAATGATACACTCAAAGATGCTGATAGGGAAAGGGAGATGGAAGAGAAAAATGGAGGATAAAGTTTTATGTAGAGCGAGTGAGGTTGGAAGATAGGAGGAATAGGCAAATGAGGAAAAAAGATAAAAGGTACAATGATAATGAATGGAAGGATTGTGAAAGGGTAGATGGAAAGGAAGACAAGATCAATGCCAACATATACCTTGAAGGGTGGCGAGAGGATGGAGGAAATGTGAATGAAGGAATACGTGAAGGAATATGGCGAATGGATAGCAGAGGTGGTTTAGGCGCATGGAATGAAAAAATATTTTTGGAAGAAGATGAAGTGGAAGCCTTTGGAAGCTTGAATGTCAATTTCACTTTTTGCTCAACACCAAACTCTTTCAAGAGAGACTTTGGAATCCATATAGCCATAGGCTTTTTATTTCCTTTTGATGATCTAGAGAGAATATCTTCAATGATAGATTTTGGAACCCATACTTGTCTTGTAGTTTTTTTCTTAGATATCTCTTTTGACTTTATGCCATCATGTCTATTAGAGGAGACATGGTGATCTTCTTTTTTTGATGGATTCTTGTATTGCTTCTTTTTCTTGTATTGAACATTCAAGTTACTTCCAAAGAACTTGGGACTTGTGGAAGAAGAAGGAGGATATGACTGGTTTAGATGGGTGGGTGGATGAAAAAGATTCAGGGGTATGCATCTATGTTGATCTTGAGGAAAGATAGGAGATGGAGGGACGTAGGGACCCAAGATGGATGGAAAATTAGGAGAGTTAGGAGGGGAAAATGAAGGGACATAAGGACCTAAGATGGAAGGTAGACGTGAAGCTCTTAGTAGTGGTGGAAGAGGTCCAAGGATGGAAGTGGAAGACACAAAAGGATAATCAATAAGTTCATCAGCATCTATATGACAACCAAGGATATCAGTATCTTTAGAGTGAGCATTAAAATTTTTAATAGAATCGTGGACATCTTGAATATGAGCACCTTCTTTGATAGGATTGTTCAAAGCTTGCAAAGACTTAGGAAGAGTAGAAAGTGGAAGTGAATATGGAGTGGTAGAATAAGAAGATGAAAGACTTTGATCTTGACAAGGATCTTTGGATAGCACAAGCGCATAATTTTTCTTTTGATTTTCAATAGGTTTAACATTGGAAGTAACAACACCATTTTTAACAACCTTAATGGAAGTATCATCTTTGGAAAGCGCAAGTGTAGTAAGATTATTTTGATTGTCAATAAGCTCAACAGTGTAAGTAGTAGCTTGATCTTGCTTAAGAGAAGACTTAAGACATGATGAAATGCATGAAAAAGGGTGTACAGGATTGAAAAAACCATGAAGCGGATAAGAGACATCAGGAAAAGGAGCGGATGACATGGAAGGTTCTTGATCTTGATCTTTCTTTATGTTCTTTTCTTTATCATTTTTAGAGTCCTCTTGACATGGAGCCACTTCTAAGGACAAGGAAGCATGTTGGGATTGTATGGATGACTTTGGAAGAGATGGTGGAGGACTAGTTGAAGTAGGGATTATAGCATATGAAGGTTTAGACTCTTTAGGTTTATCATTATTGAAAGTATTTACAGCCAAGTGAAGGTTAGCTTGAGTTTCTTTAAGAGGTAGCCCTGGAGGATAACTATAGGGAACAACATGAAAAGTATCAGGGCTTGTGTCGGATGAAGGTTCTGTGAAAGATTTGAAAGACTCAAAAGCTTTAAGAAATGTATGGGTATTGAAGGAAGTAGGGGATGGAAGGGAACCATCACAAGACAAAGGTTCAGCATTAACATGATCTTTCTTGAGAAGATAATCTTTATTTTCAGCAGGAGAGTCCTTAGGAGAAGGATTCTTATAATATTGATGCTTCAAGCTAGCACAATGCATTTTATAGTCCTCAACAGTAATAGATGGATCATAATCAAGGTATTGTCCACAAAAGCCATCAAAATCTCTTTCAAAATTAGAATCATATGGATCACCATCACGATCTATCCAGTGTGACATCCCATTTCCAGTAAGCAGGAACACATGATGAGGAGGACTCTTAGGAACAAAGGTGTCAGGTATCATTATATTGTCTGTCATCATAGTCATCATAGTCTCCAAAGCTGGATGTGTCACTCTCCATGGAAGAGCTATCATAAGGGTTAGCATGTTGCTCAAATTCTGTCTGGGGGCATGGTGACATGTACAAGTCTTTATCAAATGAAAAAAGACATAGAACTTCCATGGAGAACTCTTTGGGTTCCTTTTCTTTCTTAAGATTGTTAAGTTTGACTTGCATAGCTTGCATCTGCTTCATCATAGCTGTGATTATAATTTCTTCTTCATGTGTACTGATTCTTTGAGACATGTGTACTGATTCTCAATAGCTACTAATCTATTCCTAACACAGTGATTTATTAGACAGATTTTGGAACTAGGCTGAAAAAGATAAGTATTTGGCAATTCTGAACATTTTTTGACAACTTTTCAAAATTTTCTCAAACGACACTCTGCAGACTTGTACGACAGTGGGTATGCTATGAAACGACAGTTGCAAAACTCATATGATAGTTGCTAGCAAGATTTGATTTTTGGAATTTGATTGGCAGAAAGGCTCATACGACACTAAATTCTTTACCATACGACAGATGGGTTGTAATGAAATGACACTTGATAGAAACTCGTATGACTTTCTGACTTCTTGAGATGACTTTTGACTCCAGAAAAGAATTTTACTTCAGATTTTACTAATTTTGAGTTTTTAGATTTGAATTGTTTGCAAATTTTAATGTCCAGATTTGAGGATTGTAACAGATTTATTTGTTTTCAATAACCAAATAGATAAACGAGCACACAAAATAGCAAGCACGTGATTTCAAGCATGTCTGAAAATAATGAACAAGGGCAAAAGAAACTGTGTGCATGAACAATCAAGTGACTTATTCATTCTAATCTTAAGAAGCGCTAATTGTGTATGTTCCAAAAATGTTTTGCAATAACGCACATATACCCTATAAAATGAAAATTTGGCCTCACTAGGGTTTTTAGTAATGGTTTGACTCTGCAACTTTTATGATCCAAAGGGGTGAACTCCAATCCCGGCGCACCAGGGTTTTGACACAGTCCGAGAACTTAATCTTCAGGAGCTGCTAGGGAGCTCTGACAACCCAACAATGAACCATACCTGTGGAGATTTCTTCCACAAGGACATTTATATAGTGGTTGTCACTACCACGGCAAAAATGGCTATTACCGCTTGAGGTTCTGTCAACACAGTTTTTCCTATGAAGGGAGTGTCTGCTACGGTTAACCCTCTCTTAAGGTGACTCACAATAGTATACCACAAGGGGACTTTGCTCCAGATCCAAGGTTTTTGACACTTTTTCACTTTTAACCCAAACAAAGCAAGCAGATTAATCCGACATGCTAAGACAAAGTTTTGCTTCACCAAGGTCTATGATGTCAACTCCACGTGATCTATCAACCTCTCCGGAGAGAGAATGTATCAATCAATAAGGGAAGACGCACTAACCAATTTTGATTCACCAAAGCTCATGATGTCAACCCCACGTGATCTATCAACCTCTCTTGGGAGAGAATGTATTAATCAATAAGAGAAGATGCACTAACCGAGTTGAATGTGAAATGCACTAAGTATCCTCCCTACCTACAAGGATTCTGTCATCAAGAAGGATTTCACTGGGAATCCAATCTCTCAAGAATCATGAATAGTGTTCATAGGGCCTAATTACTATGTGAGCACAGATGTATGTTTCCAAAAGAAAAGCTACCAAAAGTATCCAAAAAGCAGAAAGAGGAACACTTAATGTTTAAAGCAAGTATGAAATGAGTCCACAAGGTGGAACACTTAACACCTCACATAAGCTAAAAATGAGTCCCCAACTTAGAAAACAAGTGAGTTCCTAAAAGCACAAAAAGGTTGACAAGTGGAACACTTAATGCTTTTCTCCTATTGACCCCTCCTTTTTATGGTGCTGAGATTGCAACCACAGGGTGGAATGAGGGGCTGGCAGATTAGTGAATCCAATAACCCAAGATAGCAATCAAGATCAATCACAAGTATCTGAGACTACTTAATGAATCCTTAAGGGGTCACAACCTAGTATCAATTATGCAAGTGTGTAGAAATAGACAAAAGCATGAAAAGATGCACACAAGCCAGACACATAAGAGATTTATTTTAAGTCCAAATTGAAATGTTATTAGATGAAGGAGAATACCTGAGATCCTCGCAACGTGCTTAGTAGATTTTACCTATTTTTAGCAATTCTTGTTGAGCTTTTCCATGCAAGCAAGTGACGAACTCTCCAACAAGCAAACAAGCAAACAAGATATGCAAAATATATTCAACTTATGAAAACCATAAGGTTAGCTCTAAAAATCAATTATTATCAGCAATAATAACTAACAATTAACCCAAATGGCAACTTATACCATTCATTGAACCACGTAAAAACAATAAGTGCATACCCATCACAAAACTTTATTTTTTTTGCTGCATTTGACCTAGTCAACAAGATTTGATTTTTCTTTTATGATTTTGGCCACAAAAATAAAAATTCAAAATAGAGACCCTTACTAAAACATAGAGAGCTTTCCAAAAATGTAAAAATTTTAAAATTTTTTGTTCATTTGTGCCCTAGAGACCTATTTTTATCAAAATAGACCATTTTTTGTAAATTGACTATTTGAGCTATTATATTGCATCCAAATTTAAAATACAAAGAATGGACCCCCTTTATAATTTAAAGAGATTTCCAAAAATATAAATTTTTTTGAAAAATATTCTTATTTGCGTCAGCTATTAATTTTTTCCAGAATTTAAAGAAAAAATTATTAAAAATTCAAAATATCTCAGAAAATTCTAAATTTTTTACTGTAGTGTCCCTGATATGTCGCCAACCTACAAAACATATTTCAGACCAAAAATCTAAGCCATTTAGGAGATAAAATTAAATCTTTGAAACTTTGAGGTTTTAGCTCCCCAAAAAAATAAAAACCAGCATGCAAAGGTGGGTTGCCCCACGGTGGGCTCCAGAAATGCGTGTGTGAAAATTGTACCTGATCTGAAGACACAACACCTCAGTAAAACATTAGAGGTTAGCTATAATCAAAATCGTGCAAAATTAAAATCTACTCTAACCAAGTGATTTACTGCCTTCTAGTAAGTGCGAGATTAATGTTCTCAGATTGTTATCAAGATCAGTGACCTAGATGACACCTAAATAAAAGATTTGAATGCAATTGATCTAGATATGAATTGAATGCAATTAATCTATTTTTTTGATATTTTCTATGCAATAATAATGAAAAATTGATATGAATCTATGCTAATATGAAAATTGATATGCAATGCTAATATAGAAATGATATAGTATGAGAATGAAAATTCTAACAATAATATGAAAGCTATGAATTTGAAATTGATCTCATAAAGCTTCGAATCTTCAAATTTATCTTTCAAGCTCCAATTGTGCAAATTTTCCCAATCTGATATGCTATGAATCCTGTAAAGTAAGTTTGCAATTTGTGAGATATTAGATTGAAGAGCTGAGCCTTGGTTTTATAGAAATCCAGGGCTTTGGAGGTGCATGAGAAAAAGCCATAAATCACTCAAATAACTCAGCTTAATTTTTGAGTTATTTTTAAATAAAGATAATTAAGTCACAAAAATCATGCAAAAACACAGTTCAACTCGAATTAGAAGTTTAGATCAACTTTAAAACTCAAAAAGATGTTGAGTTTCAAAAAGCTAACAACTTGCATTGATTTTCAATTTGAGTTTAACTGGTCCTTGAATGTGCACATGGATAATTATGATTTAATAAATAAATAAAGTGATTTATTCTCAACTTAACTGATTTTTGAAATAAAATAATTAATTTATGGGTTAATTAACTATTTTATCAAACTTTTATTAGAAACTATATTATTAAATAATGACAACTTGCTTTAATTAATTAAATAAGAATTTAATCAATTATTCATAAGATATTGGATTTATTGTCAAAATTAAATAATACAATTAATAATAGATAGAATTAAATTTAATTACATAATTAAGTGGCAAGATATTAAATCTAATTAATTAAATATGAAAATATTCAATTAATCAAACTTTAGGATAAATATAATTTATCGCCAAATAATCATTAAATTAAAGATAATTATGATGATTACGAATATTACTAGGAATATTTCCTGATGCAGAATTTAAGATAATCAATTATGATTCGATGATGTTTAGATGTGCCTTAGATTAGGACTTCGATGTTGATTTCGTTCGATAGGTTGATATAGAAGATTAATGAACTTATAGCCCATTTTTTAGATATTACACATATCACCTATTTTTAACATTACGGATTTGTATGAGTATCATGAACCTGATGAAGAAGTGAGAGTACTGATAGAGTATCCTAAGAAGTAGAATGAAGAAGTTGAACAGATTTTGTAGGAAAGAGTTGGAAAGAGTACAAGAGGAAAAGAGTACATGGAATATCTGGTAAAGTGGAAGAATGGACCAATGGAAGATAGTTCTTGGATTTCTCAGTCTAAGTTGGATGCAGCTCGGACCAAACCTACCAAATGATTCAGAGAATCATTTCAAAATAACCCCAGGTGTCTGATGCAGGAGCATCTTGGGTACTTGGCAATGCTGTGTCGCCAAATTTTTTTGGGAGTTTGTCTGTGTTGCTTAGTTTCTTCTTTGACCAAGTTGGTCAGTAGTTGGTTGGTTTCCTTTGGTTACCGAGTATGGTCGATTATCTTGTGGGTGGTCTGTTGTTTTCACTGGCACTCGGTGTTGCTTGTTTGCTACTCGGTTATCTTGCTCACTGACGAGTTTAGTTTTAGTTTTTGTTGTGGCTGACTTGTGCATTTATGTTGGGTCACATATTTAATGGTGGAATCCATCATTGGGAAGTGTGTGGTCCCAGATCTAACCATTCCTTCCGTTGATTATGGATCTGAAGGCTGACTCAGTTTGGTAGACTCTTGTATAAATGTAGTTGTTTGGTTATAATTTAGGTTAGGAGTTTTTTTGGTTGAAGATAAAAGATAGTAAGATTAGAGATTATTGGTAGATCCTCACATGTTTGAGGACTTCTGTAAATCATTGTAATATCTGGCTCTAACCAAGAAGGCCTTATAGCCCGACATGTATTATTCTATTTGATGAAATATATGAAAGCTTATGCATTCTCTCTCTCACTGTGGTTGTTGTTTGCTTCCGCATGTGTTGAGCAGGCTTGTATCATTAGGGTGTGCCATTGTTTGGCCCCTATTGGCCCCTGCCTTGTGTCACTCTTTGTCAAGGATGACCCTCAGAGTAAGGTTTCTCCTAAACCAGGTGCTTTCCTAAGAAAAAATAGCAACAATAAGAAGGAACCTATTGTGGTTCAGAGTGCTAAGAAAAATGAGGAGAATATCACAGAAAAGAGAAACAAAAAGTTTGGTGGAAGAAAATGTTTATCCGATCTTTCAACTGAGGCTCCAACTTTTGACATGAGACATGCTTTGTCTCAGATGAAGGTGTCAATCCCTTTGTTAGAAATGCTAAAAATAAAAGAGCACAAGGCAACAACTTTGGCTTTGATTAATGAACAAGAAAGCATTCCTATTGTGTCAAAAAAGGTGAAACTAGCGGCAGGACCTGAGATAAACAAAGGGGTTTCCAAATTTTGTGTTGGAAATAATGTGACCCCAGAGCCATCCTCCATTAATTCTTTTTATGTTACTCTAATTGTAAATAATTTATTATTAAAGAATTGTATGATAGACTTTGGTGCTGCATCTACAGTAATGCCTTATCATGTTATAAAGGAACTAGGGCTACAAGTTGATACATCTAATGGTAGATGTTATGCCATGGATAACAGAGTAGTTCCTATGGTAGGGAATTTGGTTGGAATAGAGGTGAAAATTGCTGCATTCTCAAAGGCAATTTACAAAATGGATGTTGTTGTAGTTGATACCCAGCCCCATTTGTAATACCCCAAAAAATGGGCTATAAGTTCATTAATCTCCTACATCTTCAATTCGAACGAAATCGACATCAAAGTCCTAATCTAAGGCACATCTAAACATCATCGAATCATAATTGATTATCTTAAATTCTACATCGGGGAATATTCTTAGTAATATTCCTAATCATCATAATTATCTTTAATTTTATAATTATTTGGTAATAAATCACATTTATCCTAAAGTTTGATTAATTGAATATTTTCATATTTAATTAATTAGATTTAATATCTTGCCACTTAATTGTCTAATTAAATTTAATTCTATCTATTATTAATTGTATTAATTAATTTTAAAAATAAATCCAATATCCTATGAATAATTGATTAAATTTTTATTTAATTAATTAAAGCAAGTTGTCATTATTTAATAATATAGTTTTTAATAAAAGTTTGATAAAATAGTTAATTAACCCATAAATTAATTATTTTATTTCAAAAATCAGTTAAGTTGAGAATAAATCACTTTATTTATTTATTAAATTATAAATTATCCATGTGCATATTCAAGGACCAGTTAAACTCAAAATTGGAAAATCAATGCAAGTTGTTAGCTTTTTGAAACTCAACATCTTTTTGAGTTTTAAAGTTGATCTAAACTTCTAATTCGAGTTGAACTGTGCTTTTGCATGAGTTATTTAAGTGATTTATGACTTTTTTTCTCATGCACCTCCAAAGCCCTGGATTTCTATAAAATTAAGGCTTCAGCTCTTCACAAATCAATCCAAAAATTTGCACAATCACGCTAGAGAATTGGAATTGGGAGAATCAAAGCTCTTGTGAATCAACATCTTTGTGAGATTAATCTTTTTTTTTTGCATATCATTCTTAGATAGTTTCATATCAAGTTTTTCATATAGATTAGTTTCATATCAATTTTTCATTCTTATTGCATAGAAAATCCAAAAAAAAAAAGATTAATTGCATTCATATTTCATATCTAGATCAATTGCATTCAAATCCTTCATTTAGGTGTCGTCTAGGTCACTGATCTCGATTACAATCTGAGAACATCAATCTCGCACCTATTAGAAGACAGTAAATCGCTTGGTTAGATTAGATTTCAATTTTGCACGATTTTGATTATAGCTAACCTTTAATATTTTACTGAAGTGTTGTGTCTACAGATCAGGTACAATTTTCACACACACATTTCTGGTGCCCACCGTGGGGCCCTGAAACGGGTTTCCAATTCAATTCTATCAATTTCTGTCTTTTTCTTCTCTGGATTTGTGTAAAACTGTGATTTTAAATTTTTGTTCGTACATCTATCGTACGAGTTTCTGACAAATGTCGTATGGGAGCATACCCATTGTCGTATGATACTGGACCCATTGTCGTACGACAGTCTATCGGATCGAGACTCGTTTCATCACATACCCACTGTTGTTTGGGAGCTCAACTGTCGTATGGTAGCATACCCAGTATCGTACGAGTTTCTGGACTGTCGTCTGAAAGCATACCCACTGTCGTACGAGTTTTGGTACCAAATTTCAACTGTCATTTCATTTTTGCAGATAGTTTGTCAGATTTGATTTTTAGATTTTGACTGACAGCTAACCCTAACAATTGAAATTTACTGTTTCTGATTGATTTCTGCTGATTTTGATTGGGAAAAGTGCAAGAATTGCTAAAAATTAGGTAAAATCTACTAAGCGCGTTGCGAGGATTATGAGGTATTCTCCTTGTTCTGAAAACATTTCGATTTGGACTTAAAATAAATCTCTCACGTGTCAAGCTTGTGTGCATCTTTTCATGCTTTTGATCTATTTCTACACACTTGCATAATTGATACTAGGTTGTGACCCCTTAAGGATTCATTAAGTAGTCTTAGAATACTTGTGATTGATCTTGATTGCTATCTTGGGTTATTGGACTCGCTAATTCACCGGCCCCTCATTTCTGCCCCGTGGTTGCAATCTCAGCACCATAAAGAGGAGGGGTCAACAGGACAGAAGCGTTAAGTGTTCCACTTGGCAACCCTTTTGTGCTTTTGGGAACTCACTTGTTTTCTAAGTTGGGGACTCGTTTTCAGCTTTTTTGAGGTGTTAAGTGTTCCATCTTGTGGACTCATCTCATATTCTCTTTAAGCGTTAAGTGTTCCTCTTTCTACTTTTTGGGTACTTTTGGTAGATTTGCTTTCGGGAATATATTTATGCTTACATAGTAATTAGGCCCTATGAACACTATTCGTGATTTTTGAGAGATTGGATTCCTAGAGAAATCTTTCTTGATGACAGAATCCTTGTAGGTAGAGAGGATACTTAGTGCGTTTCACATTCAACTTGGTTAGTGTGTCTTCTCTTATTGATCGACACATTCTCTCTCCGGAGAGGTTGATAGATCACGTGGCGTTGATATCATGAGCTTTGGTGAATCAAAATTGGTTAGTGCATCTTCTCTTATTGATTGATACATTCTCTCCCCGGAGAGGTTGATAGATCACGTGGAGTTGATATCACAGACCTTGGTGGAACAAAACTTTGTCTTAGCGTGTCGGATTAATCTGCTAGTTTTGTTTTGGTTAAAAGTGAAAAGGTGTCAAAAACCTTGGATCTAGAGCCAAGTCCCCTTGTGGTATAAATTTGTGAGTCACCTTTAGAGAGGGTTAACCGTAGTGGATGATCTCTTCATAGGGAAAACTACATTGACGGAACCTCAAGCGGTAATAGCCATTTTCACCATGGTAGTGACAGCCGCTATATAAATGTCCTTGTGGAAGAAATCTCCATGGGTATGGTTCATTGTTGGGTTGTCAGATCTCCCTAGCAGCTCTTGAAGATTAAGTTCTCAGACTGTGTCAAAACTTTGGTGTGCCAGGATTGGAGTTCACCCCTTTGAATCATAAAAGTTGCAGAGTCAAACCATTACTAAAAATCCTAGAGAGGCCAATTTTTCATTCTCAGGTATATGTGTGTTATTGCAAAAATTTTTAGAACATACACAATTAGTACTCTCAGGGATTAGCACAATTTGGTCACTTGATTGTTCATGTGCAAGGTTGCTTTTTCCCTTGTTCATTGTTTTCAGACGTGCTTGGAATCACTTGCTTGCTATTCTGCGTGCTTGTTTATCTGCTTGGCTATTAAAAATGATCAAATCTGGTATAACCTTCAAAATTTGGACAGTACAATTTGCAAACAATCCAAAATTGAAAACCTTAAGTTTTGCAAAATTTGACGTAAAATTCTTTCTGGAGTCAAAAGTCATTTCAGGAAGTCAAAAGTCATACGAGTTTTGTCAAGTGTCGTTTCAGTATTGCCCATCTGTCATATGATTAAGAACCCCAGTGTCGTACGAGTTTTCAAACTAGCAAATTCAAGAAAGTCAAAACCCTGTTAGCAACTGTCGTACGAGTTTTGTCAACTGTCATTTCATTGCTACCCAACTGTCGTATGAGTTTAGCAACTTTCATTTCATAGACTACCCAGTGTCGTACGAGTTTGCAGAGTGTCATTTGGAAAAATTTGAGAGAGTTGTAAAAAATTGTCAAATTGCAAGATATCCAATGTTTCTAGCCTAGTTCTAGAATCTGTAAAAAATATCATTGTGTCAAGAACAGAGCATCCGATCTAGCCTTCTATTTGATCAATTTGAGTCTTTTTTATCTCGTGTCAAAACCTTGTCATAACTATCAATCTTCAATCAATCTTCAAAAATAGACTAAGTGTTGAGAACTTGTGTCCGCTATCTTTTGGGTGATCTATCCCATACATCTAGGGCACAGTTTCCTTCACCCACATCTCATCAGATCTTCAAAACAATCATAATCTTGACAAGGTTGCATCATCCAATTTTCTCGAATCAAATAGATCTTCAGTTGTCTTCGTCCTTTTCTTCTATTTCATTCAAAGTTAATGGTGGAGACCAGAGCTTCTTCACACAAGAAATCAGAAGAAACATCTCAGAACTTACTTTTACCCAATACCCCACGTCCAACTCTTGAACAACTCATCAAGTCCGGTATCTACGAAGATGACGGTCTCGGTAACTTTCGATTAAAAATTGGTTACCTACCTCCTCTATCAACTCATAGAGGTAATCAACAAAATCCTCCTCAATCTATTTCAGAGAGTCCAAAAACTCCTATCATGTCTCAAGCAGGGACAAACCATAGTTCTCTAGGAGGAGGATCCGAAGGACCCCATTCTCAACATAATGCCGACCAAGAACCTACACCCTCTTAAATCCATCGATGTCAAAATGATGATGAATTCAAAAGAATGATGAGGCATTTCTTGAAAGTGGATAGAGGCATACTTTTTACAATTAGCCAGGAAGGAGCTAAACTTCCTCCTCACTTCAATGTCGAAGATATCATCACACATGAAGAAGAAACTCCACTCATAGGTATGACAAGACAGATGCATGCTATGCAAGTTGAACTTAACAATCTTAAGAAAAAGAAGGAACCTAAAGAGCTCTCCATGGAGGCCCTATGTCCTTTTCTGTTTGACAGAAACTTGTATATGCCACCATTTCCAAAGAAAGTGGAGATACCAAAGTATGACAAATATGATGGACACTCTGATCCTCAAGATCACGTCAAAGAGTTCTGTACGCACTCCATGGAATTCATGCATGAACCGACCTATCTGATGCATCTTTTTCCTAGATCCTTGGGAGGAGTATCAATTCAATGGTTTTCGAGATTACCTTCTACGATCAAAACTTTTGAGGAATTGATTAAATTGTTTTATCAACAATATTCCTACAATATTCAACATCTGATTACCATGATCTATATCTGTAACCTCAAGCAATATCCATGGGAATCATTCCTAACTTTTCTCAAGAGGTGACGAAAGAAGTTTTCTCTATATGCTAGACCAATTCCCGAAATGGAGAAACTTGAAATCTTTATCAATAACCTTGTTCCAGAGCTCAACTATCCATTACAAATGCAAGATCATGCATCTTTTGATAAAATGGTGGATAATGCAATCAAGATTGAGAAAGTACTTGTCAAGAAAGGAGAAATCACACTTCAAAAGGAGAATTTTGAATCTGGATCTTGCTCAAAAGATAAAAACAAGAGCTGAAATAGAAACAAAGGTATCATCTTTGATGGTTTTGTTGACACTATCCGCACCCCATCAAAAGCATCGGCCTACAATCTCACCCTTGGCACCAAAGCCATTAAAGCTTCAGAGCAAAAATCTGCTGAACCATCTCCAAAGAAGCCATTCAAACGATGGGATAATAAATGAAAGTTTACTCCCCTAGGAGAATCTTTGGAATCTTCCTTGAGAACCCTGATAGCTGATAACATCATCTCTTTACCACCAATTCAAAACCCTGATCTGGATCCAAAACCATATTGGTGGAAAGATAATGAATTCTGTGCTTTCCATTGGACTAAAGGCCACAAAACTAATGGATGCTTCCACTTGAAGCATACCATTCAAGACTTGATAGATCAAGGGGACATCACGATCGATAATCCTACTAGCAATAATGATCACACAACATTTACAGAACCGTTTCCACAACATGGCAAGGGAGTTTCCACTTCTCAGCCTAACATGGGGGCAAAAGTCAACTATGCCTACCTTGGAAACAATGCTGTCATCAATATGGTTGAACCATGTCTCTCTGAGAGCTGCAATGTCATCACGATTATACGAAGAGACAGAAATCATTCCTCAGCTAATGCGGTTACCAGATCACAAGCTCAGTCTCATCTGAACGGACAAACACCAAGTTCATCTAATGTCCCTAAGATATCTTTCAACCTCACATTTGCTTCCAAACAGAAGGCTGCCTCAAAATCTTCCAATGCAAAGGATACAAGACCTACATCTTACAGCATCGTCCAACAACTCCAGCATACCAATGCCAAAATCTCTATGTTTGAGTTACTTTGAATATCTCCAGCTCACAGAGATATCCTAGACAAAGCTTTGCTCGGCTCTAATGTTCCTAATGATCTAGATCTAGATAGGTTCCAGACTATGGTTGGTCATCTAACATCTCCGCAATATATCTCTTTTTTAGAAGAAGATGACAACTCCCTAAGTCACCCACGTAATCAGCCCTTGCACATAGAAGTCTTGATCCAGAACCGTCGAGTCAAACATGTGTTGATAGATGGGGGCGCAGGCCTCAACATTTGTTCTTATAGCTTAATCACACAGTTGGGATTCTCAGAGATGGCTATTGATCCTCGAAAGAAGATCACCATAAAAGCCTATGACGAACAAGAAAGAGCTTCTAAAGGCACCATTGTCTTACCCATCCGAGTGGGTCTGGTCATCAAAGATACCACATGTCAGGTGCTTGATCTACCATTGGCTTACAATATCCTTCTAGGGAGACCTTGGATCCATGAAATGCAAGCCATTCCTTCTACATACCATCAATGCTTGAAATTTCCCTATGAAAGATTGGAGGTTACTATCCCAACAGATCTGAGTACAACTTGCAATACATTGAAGGAAGTGCCAATAAGCTTGTTCCCAATAATAGAGAATCTTGTTCTAAATGTTGCTTCCACATCTAAGATGGATGACATTGCTAAAGAGATCAATATCAAAGAAAATGGGATGGGAGAATACACTATAGAGCCAGTCTTGTCTCTAACATCTCTCCCTATCTTGCCTAAGTCTTATGGGCAATCTTTGAAACAATCCAAGCCCAAACCTCAGGAACCTCTTGAGGCCTATAAAAGGAATTTTGTAGCAGAACAAGTATCCAAGAAAGAATTTGAAGAGGATGAAGCTGTGCTATCATGGCTGTACAAAGATGAATCTGAATCTCAAGTTGTTCAAACTGGTAACTCTGTTGTATCCAAACTTCCTTCCAAGTCATATGGTCCAGGAGGTAAATTAATAGCTAAGATGGGATACTCAGGTCAAGGACCTCTAGGAATCAATGGAAAGGGTCTTGAGGCACCTCTCCCATAGACTGGTAGAGAAAATAAAAATAAAATTGGCTTAGGATTTAAGAAGAAACCCTATCACCTCAAAGGTAATTGCTCGCATGTCATAGAGCAGATCGCACCAAGGGAGCCTCTTCTTAAGAAAGAAGAAATAGAACCATCAGATGATGATTCAAATAGTTCAGAACTCATCCCCTATGAAAAATTGCCTAAAGAGATCAAAGATCTTCTTGATGATAAAGATGATCCTATCAAAAGAATTAATGTAGTAGAAACACAAGAACCTACTGTAGCGCAAGAGATGGTTGCACCACAAGAACCAGCTAATCTCGAAGGCAATCAAACTGATCAAGAAGAAGGGGGTAGTTATTCTGACACTGATTCCCATGAATATGAATTCAAGTCAGAGACTGAGGGTAATCCTTCTTGGGGTATTCATCCTGATTTCACACATTTTCTAAGATTTCCTAGAGATCCTGAATCAGAAGCTGAGACAAATGACTATGAATGGGGTGCCATTCCAGAAGAAGATGAGCTTATAACAGAGAAATATATTGATGTTATTTACCAATACGTATCTCAACCCAGCGTAAGTCTAGAGCAAAATGATGAACCTATCGAGTCTGATCCACCTATGGCTGAATTGGACTCCCACGATGACATTGAGCCTATTCACGAATTGGATGTCTTGAGTTGTAGTATTACCTTTGAACTTGTGCGTCAGGTTAGGACCAATGATGATAGATCAATATCCGTAAACACCATATCCCAAGCCTTTCTCGCTTTGACTATCCAACGCCCTGATCTTATCGACCAAACTTCCACAAACCCAAGCCATGGCGTTTACACCTTTTCCAGTGACTGTGCCCTTGCTTGTTACCTCAATGCAGTCGAGCCTATGAGGACTTCCATCAGCGAACCGAGCATCAGCATGACCGAGTCGAACATCAAATATCTTAGTAAAAAAAATAAAAATAAAAAGAAAAAGAGTTCTAAGGGTGAAAACCACTTTGTGGCAGTCTCAGATCCTACAAAAGTAAAAAGAAAAGACGTATCTGAAGGTGAAAACCTCTCTGAGGCACCTAAGGATGAGATATTTGATGTCCTTCCGAGTCATTTACAGGATAGATCTCCAGTTCTGATTAAGCCAACTCAATCCATCAATTTGGGTACAACAGAGGAACCACAATTGGTACATGTAGCACAATCTCTATCAGAAGAAGAGAAACAGAAATTCACTACATTCTTATCAGAAAAAGAGATCAATTTTGCATGGAAATATTCAGATATGCCAGGATTGGATCCCAATCTCATTATGCACCATCTATCCATTGCTCCTGGAGTAAAACCAATCAAGCAAAAATTAAGAAAGATGCATCCTCATGTCGCACTCTTATTCAAAGCAGAACTAGAAAAACTCCTAAAAGCTGGATTCATCCATGTCATAGACTATGCTGAGTGGATCTCCAACATTGTACCTATTTCAAAACCAGATGGTTCAATCAGAGTGTGCACGGACTTTAGAGACGTGAACAAAGCATGCCCTAAGGATGACTTTCCACTACCTAACATTGATATGATAGTGGACATGACAGCGGGCTATGAAATGTATTCCCTTATGGATGGTTTTTCTGGATACAACCAAATCAAAATTACTCCAGAAGACCAAGAGAAAACTGCATTCACATGTGCGTGGGGAACCTTCTATTGGAATGTTATGCCATTTGGACTCAAAAATGCTGGAGCTACATATCAAAGAGCAATGACATCTATTTTTCATGATATGATGCATAGAACAATGGAGGATTATGTTGATGACACATTAGCAAAATCTATGATCAGAACTAAACATCTAAAGGACTTGAGCATGATCCTAGATAGAATGGAACAGTTTAGTCTCCGACTAAATCCTAAGAAGTGTGCTTTTGGTGTCACTTCTGGAAAGCTCTTAGGATACATAGTTTCAAATAAAGGCATTAAAGTTGATCCGGCTAAAGTCAAGGCTATAATAGAGATGCAAGCTCCCACAAATATTAGTCAAATGAGGACGTTGCAAGGGAGAGTTCAATCTATCAGAAGATTCATATCACAGCTAGCAGACATATCACAGCCTTTTACAAAAACATTACATAAAGGTGTGACCTTTGCATGGAATGAAGAATGCAAGAACAACTTTAACCATATCAAGAAGTATCTATCAAATCCACCTATATTGATGCCTCCTATTCATGGGAAGCCATTAATATTATATGTCTCCGCAATAGATACATCACTGGGGGCATTGCTAGCACAACATGATGAGAACAAGAAAGAAAGAGCCATCTACTATATCAGCAGAACTTTAGTGGCCTATGAGAAAAACTACTCAATGATAGAGAAGACATGTCTAGCTATGATCTTTGCATCATAGAAACTGAGACATTACATGTTAGCTCATACCACTAATTTGGTAGCTAAGATTGATCCACTGAAGTACCTACTAAGCAAAGCTGCCCTCACAGGTAGATTAGCTAAATGGGTCATGCTCTTGAGCGAATTTGACATTGAATATATTGAAAGAAAAGCTATCAAAGGATAGGTCATTGCTGATCAATTAGCTGAAGCACCATTGTTTAATGATACACCCTTGCAAATAGAATTTCCTGATTCCTCTATCATGCACCTCTCTTCTAGAGCATGGCGGTTATTCTTTGATGGCTCCTACACACATAATGGATCTGGAGCAGGCATATTGTTCATCACTCCTCAAGGATACCCGATACCCAAAGCATTCAGACTAAAGTTTCCTTGCACAAACAATATTGCTAAATATGAGGCACTTCTCAATGGTATGAAAATGGCAATACAGTGGAGAGTTACAGAGATGCACATCCATGGAGACTCACAATTGGTTATCCATCAAGTCAATGATGTGTACCAAACCAAAGATGAAAAAATCATTCCTTACAAGAGAATGGTAGATGATTTAAAGAAATACTTCATCTTTATCACATTTGAGCAAATACCCAGAATGGAGAATAAGGCTGCCGATGCAATGACGACACTATCTACTCTCTTACAGTAGCCTGAACATGAGCTACGCTACGAGTTCCTGGTGGAAGCCCTATCCTATCTTGCATATGACTCCCCTGAAACCTGCATGATCTGCACTGTTGTAGGTTATGACTCATCTCGCTACAAAAATTTGTTCTCCTATCTCCATGACCAAATCATCCTTGAGTCCTTTAACCATTTTGAAAAATAAAACCTTATCCGATCCGCATCCCGATATGTCATCATTGGTAATGATTTGTACAAACGAGGTCTAGATGGTATACTGCTTAGATGTTTAGAACGGGAAGAGTCTCAACGTGCATTAGAGGAAGTCCACGAGGGTATATGTGGATCGCACTCAAATGGTTTAACGTTAGCTCAAAAACTTATTAGGGCTGGGTACTATTGGCCTGAAATGGAGAAAGAGGCTATTAAATTTGCTAAAATCTGTCAACAGTGTCAAGTACATGGCAACTTGATTCATGCTCTAGGGAGAGATCTAATTCTCTTTACTACACAATGGCTTTTTCAACAATGGGCATTTGATCTCATAGGCGCTATCCATCCACACTCTTCTAATGGACATACCCATATAATCACAGCTACAGATTATTTTACAAAATGGGTAGAAGCAGTTCCTCTAACACAAGCAATGGGGAAACAGATCTCTATGTTCATCTTGAACTACATCATTTGCAGATATGGGATCCCTCATTCCATAGTCACAGACAATGGGGGACAATTCAAAAACAAGGACCTAGATGACTTATGTGCCAAATTCAAGATTACTCAACATTGGTCATCTATCTACTATCCTCAAGGGAATGGACAAGCAGAGACTTCTAACAAAAATCTATTGAAGATCTTGCACAGAATAGTAAACAAAATCGGCAGAGACTGGCATCTCATGATTAATCCAGCTCTCTGGGCCTATAGAACTAGTATCAGAACACCTACTGGGGCTACACCATTCGCTTTAGTTTATGGGTCTAAAGCAGTACTACCTATTGAGGTTGAAATCCCATCACTCAGAATTAGAATGCATGGACTTGTCACCGACGATGACTACAGAGTGTCTAGGTTACAAGAACTGGAACTACTAGATGAGCGCAGACAAGCAGCGTAAGATCATCTCAGAGTATATCAGAAGAGAATGTTTAGAGGCTACAACAAGAAAGTCAGACATAGAGAATTTTAGGTTGGTGATCTAGTCTTGAGAGAAAATCCTAAAAATCAATCACATCGAGAACGCAAAGGGAAGTTCGAACCCAATTGGCTAGGTCCCTTTGTTATCACTGCTACTTTTGACTCTGGTGCCTATCAACTCTCAACGAATGAAGGACAATAGCTCCGAGAACCAATCAACGTTCTCCATTTGAAGAAATTCTACGCCTAAGGCATTCAGTGCTTGGTAAATTTCTTGAAAAAATTATAAAAATCAGAAAAAGTCCTGAAAAAATGAACATCTTGGTGAAAACCTAGCAATAGGCGCCTTGATGATTCGCAAAAAAATCAGAAAAATATCAAAAAAAAAAAAAAATGAAAAAATGAAAAATACAAAAAAAAAAGAAGAAAAAGTGCCTTGGTGAAAACCTGGAAATAGGCACCTTGGTAGCAAAAATAGAATCTCTGCCAAGATGGTGAAAACCCGACAAATGGACACCACTTGTTCAAAATGCTCCATCTATCAGTGCAATCTTGGTCTTTCCTAGCTTTCAGTCTTGCTTTAGTTTGTGCATATCTCCCGGTTTGTTTTTGCATTTCCAATTTTCAATAGGTCGGTCTGTCCACCAATCAGCTCAAGCGTCTGTATCTTATCAATGTTTAACACTTGGGGACAATCAATGTCATATCCTATGGTCTCCCATGTATATCTTAGATGTATCATATCCCGTCATAGTCCTTTGAAGCTTCATGTGAGTCAGTCAGTCAATCTTGTCTCCAGAAAGGATTTTGCATCTACAACAACGCAATCAAACATCAAACTAAAAATGATCTATGCTTTTCATGCTTTTATCTCCCTGTATGCTTACTGATTCGCATTGAGATTTTTGCATATTGTGTCCCTTCGAGCTCTTCGATGATGTCCTTTATAGGATTTAGAGAGTGATGACTAGGGGCATAATCTTTTCTTTGTCTTCTGCTTGTATGTGAAAATCTAACAACTTTGAAAATTTTGGATTGAAATGGTGTCCGACTATAAGAGCCTCTATCTCGAATTGGATGGCCATGCATACCTCGACCATTGATACCTAGAAAATTCAAGGAAGTTTGATCTAACTATTGTCTTTTTGAGTAAGTTCTTCCTCCTACTGTGGAACGCGATCTTGCCTAAGGATGTGAATGATAAAGGGTCACTACGGGTAATTCACATTGAATTTAGAATGATCTCTTGACTGTTTGATGTGTTTGCAATGCAAGGCGTATTCAGGTCATCATGACGTTTATGTTTTGATGCTTGTACAAATTGCTATATCAAAATGGACATGATATTCAGGTCATCCTGGTGTTTGTGCCTTGGTGCTTATATCTAATCCAACATTTCAAAAATAAATCAATAGTCATATGTCCATGGTTGTATAACCAGTGGGTGTTGTATTGATTCTTGCGCATACAAATCAATATTCATATGTCTATGGTTTCATGGCTAGTGGGCATTGTATTGATTTATCTGATTACCTAAAAGTTCAATGATGATAACAAATCGACACATGATTAGTGACTAGGTCCTAGGTCTTAGGTTGCATTTCATTTTGCATGTCTCTTTGCATTTTGCATGTTGCATTATCTCACAATGATTAAATGAAGTTCAATGCTTAAACGATTCTTCAAATTGCATCTTCAAGTCTAACAAGAGCTGAATCTCACATGAAGGTTCCTCCAACGAAACAATAAGTAGAATCCTTTTTCGGGATCAAAATTCAAATCTGAGATCATTCATATTATTAACTACTTGCATATTCAACCTTCAATCATCACAGAAATCCAGTATTCAACTTAACTGATTATCTTACATCAAACTATTGAAATTTCAACTTGGTCAACCATGGTCAACTCATGGTCAAACCTAGTCAACCTTAGTCTCTAGGACCTCTAAACAATGCAGAATGCATTCACCGGATGTGTTTAACCACTTCTCAAATCAATTAACATGCTTCTAAACTCTCAACACTGACTTTTCTTGTCAGATTTCAATTTTAATCCCGAAGGGGGCATGGTATTGCACATCATTCAAAGTTTGTAAATCAATTTCTATCAATATCTTTCATCAGTGATCAGGATAAACAATCACGTCTAGGTACTGATTCATCAAAAGTCCTCATCACTCGGGGCAAATCTATCATCACTTGGGGCATATCAGATTCATCAAGATCCATATCAATCTGATATTCTCCTAATTTTGTAAACTGTATCAGTTTTTGCAACCATCAGATCATAGTGTTCTTTCCTTGGTTCTTCGGCAACTGAAGGGTTTGGATGTGATACCTGCTAGTTCTGCTAAGACAATCGAGTCTAGAACGGGTCACTCACTTCTTTGCAATCCTAAGGTTTGGAATTAGATGTTTTGACACTTTTTCGCAATCATAGGTTCATTTTCTGTTATAGTGAACATTATCTTTGGTCATTTAGGACCTATTATCTCCATATCAAATCAATATCAATCATCTTTTGTCTCATATCAATTATCAATTTTGAATCAGTTTCATATCTTTATCAAACACAAACTTTCTTTGAACCACTGCGCTTCACACAGTAATTCAAAGAGGGGCAAAATATAATACCCCAAAAATAGGCTATAAGTTCATTAATCTCCTACATCTTCAATTCGAATGAAATCAACATCAAAGTCCTAATCTAAGGCACATCTAAACATCATCGAATCATAATTGATTATCTTAAATTCTACATCGGAGAATATTCCTAGTAATATTCCTAATCATCATAATCATCTTTAATTTTATAATTATTTGGCAATAAATCACATTTATCCTAAAGTTTGATTAATTGAATATTTTCATATTTAATTAATTAGATTTAATATCTTGCCACTTAATTGTGTAATTAAATTTAATTCTATCTATTATTAATTGTATTATTTAATTTTGACAATAAATCCAATATCCTATGAATAATTGATTAAATTTTTATTTAATTAATTAAAGCAAGTTGTCATTATTTAATAATATAGTTTTTAATAAAAGTTTGATAAAATAGTTAATTTACCCATAAATTAATTATTTTATTTCAAAAATCAGTTAAATTGAGAATAAATCACTTTATTTATTTATTAAATCATAAATTATCCATGTGCATATTCAAGGAGCAGTTAAACTCAAAATTGGAAAATCAATACAAGTTGTTAGCTTTTTGAAACTCAACATCTTTTTGAGTTTTAAAGTGGATCTAAACTTCTAATTCGAGTTGAACTGTGCTTTTGCATGATTTTTGTGACTTAATTATCTTTATTTAAAAATAACTCAAAAATCAACCTGAGTTATTTAAGTGATTTATGACATTTTTTCCCATGTGCCTCCAAAGCCCTGGATTTCTATAAAATTAAGGCTTCAGCTCTTCACAAATCAATCCAAAAATTTGCACAATCACGCTAGAGAATTGGAATTGGGAGAATCAAAGCTCTTGTGAATCAACATCTTTGTGAGATCAATATTTTTTTTTGCATATCATTCTTAGATAGTTTCATATCAAGTTTTTCATATAGATTAGTTTCATATCAGTTTTTCATTCTTATTGCATAGAAAATCCAAAAAAAAAAAGATTAATTGCATTCATATTTCATATCTAGATCAATTGCATTCAAATCCTTCATTTAGGTGTCGTCTAGGTCAGTGATCTCGATTACAATCTGAGAACATCAATCTCGCACCTATTAGAAGACAGTAAATCGCTTGGTTAGATTAGATTTCAATTTTGCATGATTTTGATTATAGCTAACCTCTAATGTTTTACTGAAGTGTTGTGTCTACAGATCAGGTACAATTTTCACACACACACCATTATGGTATGCTGCTATCAAGACAGTGGGCAGTAGTAGTGGGAGAAAAGCTGCAGTTAGACCTATCATATGCTACAATTCTTGTAAATGGTATTGAGGTAAAGTTGTACAAAGAACCTCACTCCTCAGTAATGATTGAGATGGTAGCTCTAGAGGAATTAAATTGCTGTGTTGATATTGATATGAACAACTTCATGGTAGAATTAATAGTGCCACAGCTAAAAAATACTGACCCAATTGTTGATGAGTTGCTCTTACAACAAGATGGACTATGACAATTTTACTTTGATGGAGGATTCTCTAAGGAGGGCTCAGGAGCTGGTGTTTTACTTATATCCCCATCAGATACTAATTTTAAGTACTCTTTTCTGTTAACCTTCCAATACATAAATAACACTAATGAATATGAAGCTTTGATACTGGGATTAGATATTGCAATAAAACTTGGTATAAGATGTTTAAAAGTTTATGGAGATTCCCACTTAATCATTGCTCATATTAGATCGCAATATGTTGCAAAGGATGATAGACTTAAGTTATATAAATATGTTGTCTAGGATAGGATTGATTTTTTTAATGCTTTCAATATTCTATGGGTAGAAAGATCAAAAAATATTATGGAAAATTTCCTTGCAAATGTTGCATTAAAGAGAAATGATGCAACCCTTACTAGAGTATCAAAATTAGAAATAAAGAGTAGACTTGGTGTTCCTAATAATATTTGCAATTGGCAAGTTTTTGAAGATGACAATGACATCTTAAGGTTCATTCAAGGGTTGGATCAGTATGATGGTCAACAAATTGATTTTGATGCTTATCAAGAAATTGTTGATGGAAAAAATTATGTCATGGGAAATAAGGTTGTTCAATTATCTTCTAACCATATCCCCAAGGGTTTAGTTGAGTTAGAAGGCATGTTCAAAATAAATGATAGTCACATGTCCCAAAAGTCCAATGCCAAGGTGGATGACCTAGAAGAAATAAACCTAGGGTCATAGAGTTCCCCTCAAATTGTTTACATTGGAAAAAAGTCTCAGTAAGGATGTAAGGAATAATTTAATAAGACTACTGAAAAGATATAAAAATGTTTTTTGCTTGGTCATATGATGATCTTAAGGCCTATAGGGAAGATATGTTTCAACATGAAATTCCCCTGAAAGAAGATGCCAAACCTTTCAGACAAAAGCAAAGGCCCATTAATCCCTTGTTAGCTACCAAAATGCAAACAGGGCTGACCAAGTTAAGGGATGCAGGCATTATTGAGCCCATAAGACATTCATCTTGGGTCTCAAACTTAGTACCTATAAGAAAAAATAATGGTGACATAAGGTTATGTGTAGACTTCAGGAACTTAAATGTTGCTTCACTGAAGGACAACTATGGACTACCAAATATTAAGGCTATGCTTCATAAAGTGATTGGCTGTGATTTATTGTCTATGATGGATGGATTTTTAGGGTATAACCAGGTGCTAGTCAGGGAATTAGAGCAGTTCAAGACAAAATTTACCACTCCTTGGGGAACATATGTATATGTCTAGATATCTTTCAGTTTAAAAAATGTTGGAGCAACTTTTCAAAGGGAAATGAATGTAGCATTTAAGGACCTTATTGATGTTCTCATGGTTGTATACCAGCATGACCTAGCTGCATATTCTAAAAGGTCTGAGGATCATTGCAATCACCTTGAAAATGTATTGATTAAAGCTCTGGAATATGGCATATCTCTAACCCCTAAGAAATGCCATTTTGTTGTCACTGAGGGAAATATACTAGGGCATATAGTGTCCAAACAAGGAGTAATGATTGATCCTGAAAGAGTAGAAGCCATTAAAAAGGTCCCTGCTCCCAAAAACCCCAAAGGTGTCTAGTCTTTCCTTGGACAAATCAATTTTTTCAGAAGATTCATTGCCAACTTTCTTGAGCTGGTCAAACCTATTGTCAAACTTCTAAAAAAGGATGTAAAGTTTGTTTAGGGTCAAGAAGCACATGAAGTCTTTGAGAAAATCAAACAGACAATCCAAGACACACCAGTCTTAGTCTCCCATGATTACTCTAAACCCTTTTCTTTGTTCTCTTTTGCATCATTTCACACCATTGCAGTAGTATTGTTACAAAATGATGATGAAGGATTTGAGCATCCCATTGCCTTTTTCAAAAAATAATTACAGTCAACAGAACTAAACTATGAGATGATGGAAAAAAAAACTTATGCTTTGGTAAAAGAAGTCAAGGCATTCAGACCCTATCTAGTTTTTGCAAAGGTGAATCTATATGTTCCTCATCCTGTAGTCAAGGATATTCTAGTACAAAGTGATGTCATAGGCAAAAGATGCAAGTGGATTAACAAAATCCATGAATTTGATTTAGAGCTTCACATCACTAAACTTGTTAGAGGTCTAGGACTTGCAAAATTGATGACAAAAGAAAATATGGACCTAATACAAGTCAATAATGTTGACATGAATGAAGGAACTGTCACCAACATTGAGATGCAACCCTGGTATAAAAATATTGTATTTTTCCTCAAAAATGCTATTTGGCCAAAGGGCCTTAATGAAAATCAGAGGAGAAGCCTTAAGTTTCAAACCCAAAGATATATATTACTGCAAGGTGGTTTGTCTTGGAAGGATAGTGATGGGATCTTGCTCTTATGTCTAGATAAAGGACAATCTGAAAGGATTTTAAAAGAAATGCATTTTGGAATGTGTGGAGGACACCATTTAGCAAGAGCAACTACTCACAATATTTTGAGAGATGGATATTACCAGCCTGTATTGTTCAAAGATACTCATGCATTTGTTAGGAAGTGTGAGCCATGCCAAAGGTTCTCAAACAAGTTAAACTTTTCAGGAGCATTGATGTTAAACCCTATAGTGGTAGAAGCTCCTTTTGCTATGTGGGGTATTGATTTCATTAGGGAATTTAATGAGAAGTCCAGCGGAGGAAATAGTTGGATACTTGTGGCTACTGATTAATTCACTAAGTGGATTGAAGCAATCCCAACAAAAAAGGCTACAAGCACAATGGTTATTGAATTTTTGATGGACAATATAATTACAAAGTTTGGTGTTCTTGTCAAATTAGTGATGGATAATGCCATGAGTTTTAGATCACAAGAATTCAAGGATTTCTATTTATAAATGGGCATAATAATGTCATACTCATCCCCATATCATCCTTAAGCTAATGGGAAAGAAGAATCAAGCAATAAAAGTATTCTAAAAATTCTGAAGAAAACTTTAGAAAAGAACAAAAGAACTTGGCATGTAAAGTTGAAATTAGGTTTGTGGGTAGATAGGATCAGAGAAAAAAGAGCTACAGGAAAGTATCTATTGGAAATATTCAAGAATTAACCAAGTTACTGAGAGGGGAGGGGTGAATCAGTAACTTCAAATTTTTTTTCAATATCAGATGTATTAACATATAGTTCACTTTATCCTTTTGCATATAGAAAGCATGAAACATAAAAGCATTCACAACAATGACACATAGATTTGGTTACCCAGAAACCTTCCAAAAGAAAGTAAAACTGGGGTGGGGATGAAACCCACAAAGCTTTAATACTGCAGTATAAAGTTGGCCGGTTAAGGCTTACATTGATCACTTCTGATGATCTGCCCTGCTAGGAGCAATAAGGACTGCTAGGTCCACCTTGTTAGAGGATTTACAAACATACAATGAAGTATGCACTCGGTTAAGAGATTTTACAAAGACTGTTAAGTCTACTCGGTTAAAGGATTTCAAGCTGATTCACCTGTTAGGATGAAATAGTAGATCTCTTACTTTGCAACTGGATTGCTGAATGAGATTCGCTGATGTACTGATCACCTTCTGTGATGAATTTTGTCTCTGCTGCTCCTTATGTATAGTAGCCCTTTGTAATTCACTAGTTTCTGCTTTTTATCTCTTCTTTTTATTCCACATTCATACTACTTGGTATTTGTACAACATTGTTTATATACAAGTCTAAACAATTAATTACACTTACAAAGTCAGCTTAACAAATAAACATAAGTGCTACTAAGTTGGCCCAAGTATGGTTACACGGTTCCTGCAAACTAACTCGGTGACTTTCTGATACTCGGCGTCCACTGCATTACTCGGTATCATCATGCACTCGGTAGAAGTGAAGGCTCGGTTCATACTAACCACTCGGTAAGTTTCAAACTCGGTAAATACTTGTGACTCGATAGACATAATGTCACTCGGTTTACACTGTCCTGCTCGGTTTGCACTGTCCTGCTCGGTTTGCACTGTTCTGCTCGGTTTGCACTGTCCTGCTCGGTTTGCACTGTTCTGCTCAGTTTGCACTATTCTGCTCAGTTTGCACTGTTCTGCTCGGTTGGCACCGAGGATGCAAATAAGTGTTGTCACTAGTGGCAATCCTACTTAATGCCAACAATCTCCCCCTTTGGCGTTAGTGACAAAAACACTTATTGCCCAAAACTTATATACATGAACCATGCTAAGATTTATTTTGATTTTTCAAAATTTGTCTTTGTCATAGGGCTTTATAAATTATCTCCCCCTTTCAATGCACTAACTTTGCACTAAATTTTTCTTCTATACATATCTCCCCCTTTTTGACGATAATGCGAAAGGTGTATATACAAGTGTTTTACAGGGAGAATCCAAAATTTGATAGAAAAATAGAATGTACCTTCATTATTAGTGAGTTCTGTCCCAATTTTCTTGCAGAATCTTGCATGTTTGGATTGCAATTTGGACTTCTGTAGAGAGTGCAATCATGTGATCTGCTATTGAGAACTGATTGTCATGAATTAATGTTTTGGAATGTTCAATGTGCTTATACATTGTATTCATGATGGGAAGGATCATGTTCTGAATGTCTAGCAGTGTGGACCGAATCCTTGTGTCTTCTTTCAATAGTTCTGACTGCATATTTGATAGGAATGAGACTTTCATGTGATGAGAAGAGTTTGAACTTGGTTCAGGTTGCAGCTTCTGTATGCTAATCTTTAAATCCTCATCAATTTTATTCATTTTATCCTTGACATCCTTGGTGAACTCGGCAACATTGCATAGTTTGGCCAAAAGAGAGGTACATTCGAATAGGAAGATTCAATGTTTGTCAAAACTGAAGATAATTCTGCTTGATTAATAGCTATGTGCTGAGCAATGTGCTCAAGCACTTTATTGTTGAATTTATTCTTAGCTTTTTCAGCTAACTTGTCTGTCCCAGATGAATCCTCATTTTACTTATTTACCACTTCTGCTAATTGTAACAAAACATGTTGAGAGGAGTCTACTTTAATACCTAATGCTTCTGACAAAATGTCCTTAGCATCCTTAATGATTTTATATTCCTTGTCTCTCTCCTCTTTAAGCTTCTTTTGCTTCGCTTTCCTTTGGATGAGTTCACCTATATTTTGCATTTGATCTGCTGATAGATTTGCAAAATCCAATGTTGGAATCTCTATTTCCTCATCTAGGTCTATATCCTCTACTATATTCTTGCCCAAAAATCTTATACTCGATTGAGCCTTAGGCTTATCTATTATGGTACTTAATGCCTTAGTAGTAGTGATAGTAGACATAGTAGGACTGGCTATAAAGAATGGTATACTGTCTACTGGAGAACTTAAAGTATTTACACTTGTAGAATAAAAAACTAGAATACTTACTGCTGGAAAGCTTGATGAAATAGGAGACTGCAACTCAGTAGAAGAAATGGTAGTTACTTATGTTGTTGCTATAGGTGATTAGACAAATGTTGAAGTTGTCACAACCATGCTTGAAGATGTCTCCGGGCTAGATGTAGCAACTTTTGCTGGAGAGGTAGGAAGTGATGCAATGACTTCTGCCGCTATCCTCACAGTATCATCTACCTCAGTGGCTTCTTCCTGTTCATCATTGTCATCTTCAATGTCTTTTATTATAACTAATTCAGTACTCGGTTGGTGAAGATGGTATATGTTCTTCCATGTGGCATTTGCACTCTTCACAACCGATTCAATATTGTTAATCAGAATTAAACAAGTATTGAACTTCAGTGTCATCTTATTTTCATTCTCCTTCAATGCCTTCTTTATTTCATCATTTTTCAAGCTCGGCATTAACTGTTTCAGAGTTTGATCAAATATGTCTTTTACAGTTTGCCTTGCATTGGCCCATCTCATTTTTATTTGATCTAATAAAGCTCCTGGAATCTGTTGGGCTATTTCATCAAGAGAGTATTTCCACTGTCCCATATTTTCAATGACAGCATCTTCAATCTCCTTTTGTTCTGTTTCCGATCTTATTTCATATTTTAAAGATTTTATATTACTTACTCCAGATCCTGATCCTTCTCTCAAAAGTTTGATCTTCTCTTGAAGGGTTAGAGGAGGCTTTTTGAATATTATATCTTTGTCCTTTTTGTCTGCCTTACCCTTTGCACTTCTCCTTGTAAATATGGTAGTGGGAGGCTTAGATACCTTGGTGATGAATACCTTTCCTTTCTTCTTTGCAGGTTCTGGTTCCTCTGTTTTCTCATCCTTTTTCTCTTCTTCTTCAATGTCTTCTCCTCTACCCTTGGTTAGCATTTGCATTTTGGCTATCCTCTTTTTTCCTTTATTTACTGCCTGTGGAAGCTTTATACTTAATTCAATTCTCACTTTTGCTTCTTCATATGTCCCAAAATATGGAGCTTTGGGATCAACAGGCTGATTAAGGAGGGCTTCAATGATATTCTTTGTTTCATCAATGTTTACCTCATACGGAAGAGGTTTCACATGTACAATCCTCGGTTTAGCTGCTTGAATGTATACTTTGTCACAGTCCACCATGAAACAAATATCATCCTTATAATCCTCCACCAACTTCTGTGGAATCCAGAATCTATCGTTCATTTTCTCCTTGAAAGACTCAAAATAACTATCCATGATGTTCTCAAAATTTTCACCCATTTCTGAAATATATTCATTTATCTCATAAAGAATTGGCACATCCTTTCTCCATACTACTTTTCCTTTGGAAGGGAAGAATTTCTGAACATAGAAAAATAAACAGACCAATAGAGATCCAAACTTACATGGATTGTTTTTGGAAGTTTGAATGCTTTCCATGTTCTTGTTAAACTGTTTTAACAATAAATCTGCAAGGTCAAATGATAAATTATTCTTTACCACTTTGTATGCTAGGTCTATGGCTTCGCAGGGAACACTATTCTACCAACTTGAACTGTATATTTTATGAGCAATGATGTGTGTTCCAAACTTCAGTTCAGCATCAGTAATGCTGCTTACTTTCATGCCTCTACCATCCCACTCGGCTAGGGTTTTCTTCTCCAGCTCCGGCCGACCTAGGGTTTTGGTAGATTTAACTTTATTTAACATGGGAAGACCGGTGATTCAGTGAATCATCTTCTTAGTGATCTCTATGGGTTGCTCAAGCCAAATCTTGCCTTCGTGTACATGACTAAGAATGTATCTAACCCATTTCTCCTGAAAGTTTCGAGGTAAATGTGTAATGTGAACTAATCCCTTGTCTTCCAGATGTTTGTGCTCTGGTTTTAGAACACCATTCGCACACAGTTCCTCATGCACAATATCTAGCTCTAGGTTTCCTATCTCTTGAATTGCACAATTGAAATGATTGCGAATATTGTTAACAAGTAGTACCTTAGGAGGAATCTGAGATTGAGCTCCGTTCGGGTCTAGGGTTGCTGCAATTGCGGGCACGAGTTTGAAATCTGGTGCTCTCCATTCCCCTTGGATTATCATTTTTGTTCCTTTCTTCGCTGAAGCGCTGGATGATGCCATGGTAGCTCACAGAGAATTCTTTTCGCAAAAGTATTTGAATCGCTTGATTGCTCTAGAAATTTTCTGCTCTCAAAATGCTAAAGTTCACGGTGAAGAATGAGTTTGATTTCTTGCCTTTTGTTTACAACTCTGTCATTAATGCTTAGTAGAAATTAGGGTATGAATTCCGACAGACTGTCACCCACTATGAATTAATTGCTCGGTAAAAACTTTGCAACTTGGTGAATTTGAGAATTCATATTGCTCTGACCTCGCTCGCTAAAAATTGATACCGACCTTCCTATGATCTTATTGCATCTTGTATGCCGATTTAGATCTTTCTTTTAATTCAGTTCTGGAATTGCTTGAAATTTGTCTATGAGAATACAGTTCCAGTGCTTTGTTGGGAATTTAGTTTGAGTCAGTAGAGCCACCCATTCCATTACTTGGACTGGTTTGCTCTGTAGATTTAGGAATCCACTGTTGTCTCATCTGTTTCCTGATCTTAGTTGCTTCATTCTTCTTTCCATCTTCAACTTCACTAGCATTCATGCAATTTTTGGCTATATGACCGAGTTTAGTGCATTTGAAACATCTTATGGTATTATCTCTTTTCCTTAGATGATGTTTTATGTAGTTCATGCAAATGTGTCCATATTCTCCACAGTAATGACATCTACACCAAGTGTTGTAATCCCATCCAAACATTGCTTTCACAATTTGTTCTGCTAGATTGAATGTTTTGGATCTGCACTCGGATGCCTTGTGACCTTGTTTGTTGCATTTGTGACAATTACCTTTGAACTTGGTTTTTCCTTGCATTCATTTGCTTTGTGACCATGCTGATTGCAGTTGTAGCATTTTCCATTGAATTCTGCTTTTTCATTGCTCCAACATTTATTTGAAGTATGTCCTATTTTGCCACAATGATTACAAGTAGGTTTCTGATTCCTTTGAGTACCTTGCTTAGAAGATTCACCTTCTCCTTTGTATCCAGGTCTTGCTTTTCCTTTTTGCCTATGAAGATTTTGATCATGCAGCTGATTTAAGTCTTCTTGGTTCTTCAGCATTCTTTCATTGATTTGTTTTTTGGTGTTTAGGTCATCCACCAATCTTAGATTGATTTGCTTTTCAAATCTTAGTTCTTCTCTTATGCTTTCTATTTCTGATCTTAGAGTCAGAATTTCCTCATTTGTATGGGAGATCTGATCAATTAGGTTTTCTAGCTGAAGGGTTTTATTTTGGACTTCATTGTTCCTTCCATCTAATTCATCTTTCAACTTGTTTCTTTGTTCTAAGATCTCACAAAATCTTGTTGAGTGTAGTTCTTGTTCTCTTTTTAATTTTCTTACTTCTTCCTGCAGAGACCCATTCTTTTCTAGGAGTTCTTTGACAGCATTGTTTGCTTCATCTGAGCTATTTGAGGGAAAAAGATCTTCAATCTTTTCTTCAATGTAATTATGATCATTCATCTGATTTGCAAGTTCCTTCCTTCTTCTTAGGGATTGGGAAAGATGTTCTTTTGCTTCTTTAAGTTTAGCTATAGCCATTTCCAGATCTAGCTTTTCATTTTCAATCACCTTGTTCAGTTTGAATACCTCCATTGTCCTGGATCTTTGCTCAAGCTAGTTAAGCTTTATCTTGAGAACCAATACAGCTCTGATACCAATTGTTGGAAATATTCAATAATTAACCAAGTTACTGAGAGGGGAGGGGTGAATCAGTAACTTCAAATTTTTTTTCAATATCAGATGTATTAACATATAGTTCACTTTATCCTTTTGCATATAGAAAGCATGAAACATAAAAGCATTCACAACAATGACACATAGATTTGGTTACCCAAAAACCTTCCAAAAGAAAGTAAAACTGGGGTGGGGATGAAACCCACAAAGCTTTAATACTGCAGTATAAAGTTGGCCGGTTAAGGCTTACATTGATCACTTCTGATGATCTGCCCTGCTAGGAGCAATAAGCACTGCTAGGTCCACCTTGTTAGAGGATTTACAAACATACAATGAAGTATGCACTCGGTTAAGAGATTTTACAAAGACTGTTAAGTCTACCCGGTTAAAGGATTTCAAGCTGATTCACTTGTTAGGATGAAATAGTAGATCTCTTACTTTGCAACTGGATTGCTGAATGAGATTCGCTGATGTACTGATCACCTTCTATGATGAATTTTGTCTCTGCTGCTCCTTATGTATAGTAGCCCTTTGTAATTCACTAGTTTCTACTTTTTATCTCTTCTTTTTATTCCACATTCATACTACTTGGTATTTGTACAACATTGTTTATATACAAGTCTAAACAATTAATTACAATTACAAAGTCGGCTTAACAAATAAACATAAGTGCTACTAAGTCGGCCCAAGTATGGTTACACGGTTCCTGCAAACTAACTCGGTGACTTTCTGATACTCAGCGTCCACTGCATTACTCGGCATCATCATGCACTCGGTAGAAGTGAAGGCTCGGTTCATACTAACCACTCGGTAAGTTTTGAACTCGGTAAATACTTGTGACTCAGTAGACATAATGTCACTCGGTTTACACTGTCCTGCTCGGTTTGCACTATCCTGCTTGGTTTGCACTGTTCTGCTCGGTTTGCACTGTCCTGCTTGGTTTGCACTATTCTGCTCGGTTTGCACTGTTCTGCTCGGTTTGCACTATTATGCTCGATTTGCATTGAGGATGCAAATAAGTGTTGTCACTAGTGGCAATCCTGCTTAATGCCAACAAGTATCCTTTTGAAATGGTTTATGGTATTAAATCAAGGCTTCTTGTAAATAATATACTACCTATTTACAAGTTTATGCAAGAGGAAGAATTAGAAATTTGTGATCCTTTGCAAAATAGGATGATCCAACTTGTTGAACTAGATGAAACAAGAAGAGAAGGTCAAAAAGAAAATATGAGACTACAACAAAGATGAAATATCTATTTGACAAAAGAGAAACTGTCAGGAAATTCCATCCTGAAGACTTGGTCCCTCAATGGAATGCAAGGAGTCAAGATATGGGCAAACATAAAAAAATTGAATCACTATGGTTGGGTCCTTATATTATGCATCAAGATCATGGAAAAGATTCATATTATCTGAGAAATATGGATGGTGAAGAACATGAATTGCTAGTGCATGGAAAATTCCTAAAAATTTTCGTCAATTGAAATCAATTTTGTTCCATGCACAGTAGTTTTGTAGTGTATAGGTGTGTTTTATTTCAAGTCGTGTGTTATTTTCTTGTAGTAGGTTAAATGCTTTGTCTGTTCTGCCACCCAGAGATTCTGGTTTCTTACTATGAACTTACATTCAAGAATCCTTAGATAGAGCCACTGTTGGAGTACTTTTAGGGTTTTATGAGAAATATCATTTGTTGTTTATTTAGCCTCCAAAGTCTGTATTTGTGTCAAAATGCTCATAAATCTGCAAGAAATTATCCTATCGAAATCTAAAATTTGAGTTTACGAGATGGAAAATACCCTTATACCTTTTCTTAGGTCAAATTGCCCTCACTAGGGTTTCTATTTTCAAAAAATACCCTAAGCGTGCCCTAAGTTGTTATATTTCCAAGTTACTTTTTGAAACACTTAAGGACTTATATGTGCACGTGGTCTTTATATGCTTTAGTGTTCACTGTATCTCACAACCAATTTGATAAGTCTTCAAACATCTAGAGATTCAGTGACAAAGCCCTTTTCCTTTGTTATGTCTCCTTAGTCATGTAATCTCCAGTTGTAATTGATGGTTAATGAAATGATCTGGTGATTCGGCAATAGTGCAGTCTCTAATTCTCTTGATTCCTTGCGGTTTCCTCAAAACATTTGGAAACCTAGGGCAATAGTTATATTATGTTCGCTAGATATAACAGTGAAGTTTTAAGATGATCAGAGATTAAGCGATAACTGTAAATGAAAGTCAGGATCAATGGTTTGTATGTTATCTCAGTGTTTACTCTATAGTGCATAAAAGATTCAGCGATTAAGCGAACAAGTATTCACTGAATCTCCAATACTTAGATTTTAAGTAGAAGATATTAAGAGATTCAATGATCAAAGGTGTTTTTTTATTCAGTCACTTAATCTCCAAATTCCTACATGATAGTTAGGATAAGTTACTTAGTGATTCAGAAAACACAGTGTTCACTTAATCTCACAAAGATACAACTTAAGGTCTTTTTATCTAGAGATCTAGCAAAAAATGGGAAAACATGACAAGATAGTGTGTCATGCCCCGCAAGGGAACCGGGGAAGAGAACAAAGATTCTCTTTGTTAAAGAAAACCTAAGTAATAATTTATGGAAAAATTTTGAACTTTAAAAAGAATTATGTAATCAAAACTTTAACTTAGATTCCTTCCAAGGTTCCCTTTTCATTTTAAACGCATGATTCATTCAAATCCATTAGGTAAACTAACAACAAGATTTAATTCTCAAAGCAAACTGCATCATATCTTTAAGAAATACAAAATATTTTCATTTCAGCTTTCCATTTAAAAATCATTTATATTCCTAAGTATCCTTTATGAACAATGTAACTTATAAAATTTATCCAACTCATTTGATACATTAAAATATACTAAATTTGGTTTTTCAATAGCTTCACTTAAACAACAATAATGAAAGCATGTTACATAATTTGGAATGTTACAAAATCCTTTTTCTTTCCAACATACATCTTAAACATAAAGTTCACATTTCCCTTTTCCCTTCTTCCTAAGTCTACCCATTCCAATTACATCATTTTGAAATACATCATTGATTACATTGCATTCAACTCCTCATAAAAGGTAACAAGATTATGCATCATGAAATATAATCACAAGGCCTTCATTCTTCAAATCTGGTACATAAGCAAGCATGAATCTTCAAGCATGTATCTGCAAAAGATACCTCGATAAAAATGTTTACCACCCAACCACGTGGGTACGTATAAGGCCCACTCCCCCGTGCTAGGAGATAAACACCAAGGTCCACAAAGAAGGAATAGCTAGGCCAAACCTAGAGTTGGGTAATCTTTCCCAAACTACCAAATGAAAAGAGAGTCAAAGTATAGATCTTTCCCAAAAGGTTCTAAGGCTTGGGTAGAAACTCTAAGCAACAACCTAAGTGAGTGTCATCACATAGCCCTCACCCCTTGGGTTGTCCTGGTACTAGCCACTCTGGGCCCCGACCCCCAAGTAGGCACATGCGGGATCAAATGCCTTTCGTACAGACAAGTGCCATTCGATCGTACCTACGCATAGGTACCTTCTCCCACTCCCATCCATAGCCTTTACTATCACTAATGGCATGGGTGAGGCACATTTAATCTTTTTAATGTTTTAACCCATTCCCATCAGTTTAATTAAATTTTCACTTGTTAAATAACTCTTCAGTCGGTTATCCTGGTTCTAGCCACTTTAGGGCCCCGGTCCCGCACTGAGAGCCACTCACTAGGTGTCGTTAGGTTTTCTACCCTCAACCCATACATCACAATTACATCATACACATAGTAAAAGCATATTGCAAACACCTTTGAGAACTACTACCAAGAATTGAAAATAATAGGATAGTTATGTATGTTTAGAGAAATTAGGTATGTTTAGAATGTTTAGAATGTCTTGACTCTAAACCCTAAACTGCTCCTTACAAACATTCTATCTCAATAAAGACATCTAAATGTACTGAAAATAATCTCCACTAAACAAGGAATGAACAATCTTTCAGGTTTAAACAAAATTTCTTTCTAAACCTAAAACCTGGCTAATCCTGAAAATTGACTAAGTCTGATTTAAATAAAAAAATCTAAAATTTAAAAGTTACAACTTAACTCCTAGGAACCTGAAACCTATTCCAATGGATTCAAAGGGTACCTAATCCCTTTATACAAGTATAACTTAAAGTATAAGAAATTATTATACTTAAATGTTATAATTGTATAAAGTCTGAATCCGATTTTCCTCGGTTAGCACACTACCGACCTAGCTCGGTTAACACACTACCGACCTAGCTCGGTTGACACTTTACCGACCTCACTCGGTTCACACATTACCGACCTTACTTGGTTAACACATTACCGACCTAACTCGGTTCACACATTACCGACCTAACTCGGTTAACACTGAGCTGACCTTACTCGGTTAACACATTGCCGACCTAACTCGGTTAACACTGAGCTGACCTAACTCGGTTAACACATTACCGACCTTACTCGGTTAACACACTGAGCCGACTGGAACTGCAGAGAATGACTGTCAACTTTGTCTTGTGGGTAAAACTGGGTGTTATGGGGACTAAGGTTGCCTAATATGAGCACGACCCATTTGAGATATCCCAGTTTCCCTTCAGAAACGGCCCATCAATCCTCCCTACCTATCTAACAAATATATTCTAGATCTGGGAAAAGAAAGGGTGGCACATAAATGGACATGAAACAGTAAGGTTGCAACAAAAGTTCTAAAATCTGGAAGCGTTCATAATACATCCAGTGATAGTAAAATACACTACCCTACCAGATCAAAACCACTTCTACCCTCCCAGGGAGGTTTCACCACAGTGAACATACAAAAATTCGTAAAAAAACTTTCTACAAACACATTTCAAATACATAGAAAATAAAACATATATATATATTTTGCAACCATAGCACAATATACAGAAACTTTTCCAGAAATCTAGATTTACATTCATTCTACAAGATAAATCTGCTTCTCAGGATGGATTCCAACCTGGAGTCCTGCGAAGACCAGTTGGAGAAGAAGGAAGATCAAACCCTCTCCAGTGTTTCCAACACTCCTTTGAATCCCTTTGCTCGCAATCTTCCAGCCTCTACCCGTAACAATCCAAATGCCAAACTCACAGGATAAATTTTCTACAATAATAATACTAATCCTCTTCTCCCAACTCTCTTTTACACAGGAAATCTTTCCTGTAAATAGGATGGAGGAGGTGGTTGCACAGGTAATCCAACTGGTGCAACCATCTCAACTATCCATCCGTTAAAGAGATGGTTTTGAAAACTCATTCCCGTAAAGGAATAAATAAACTATAATCTAAGTCCTTTAATTTAAGGATATTAAAATAAGTATTATAATCTTAAAACAATTTATTAAATTATTTAACTATGGTAATAGGATAATCCTATTTACCATACCGCTAATTGATCTAATTATTTATTAATATAATAAATGATTACATGGTAATAATTATATATATATATATATATATATATATATATATATATATATATATATATATATATATATATATATATATATATATATATATATATATATATATATATATATATATATATATATATGTATGCATATGCATATGTGTACATATATTATTATTATTACAAATATTATTACAAGCACAATATTATTATTATAAAACATATTATTATTTTTATTGCTATAGACTCTTTGTCATTATTAGTATTATAAAATAATACCATAAATAAGGTACATTATTATTAATGTTAAACATTAGAATAACATTATTATAAACTATATGGTTTATTCATACCTTAATCCCCATTCTAAAATATATATGCATATATTAAGTAGCCACTAACATAGGTTAGAATTTTACCACTATTATTATTTAAAACCTCTTATTATTAATATTTCCTTAGACATTAAAATACCATAAAATTAATCCTTATCATGGGTATTAAAACCACATGATTTAATTGCACTCAAAATCGCTCCTAATGAGATACACTACTAAATCATACCCTCAAAAGAACAATAATCTACATCCATGATCTACTAACAGAATTGAACATATCATGAAGGCAAGAACTAGCTACAAGATCCTCAATTCCATCAACTACAAAACCACATAAGACATTCACACAAGGGACTGACTCGACACTTCCCACCTAAGGATAAAAGGATCAAAGGTGAAGTTTCTTCCTATGGACCTGGTGATACCTCCGTAACAACAACAACGATCGAGGATTTTGAGGGATCGGTCAGACCTGTGAAGCCAGGTGGAGACGACACCCGGTACCTGCAATCCTGCATCACCAAGAAGAGATACATATATATACATATGGAGATACAAATCAGATATATGCAAGCAGATGACCAGGATCGATACATCGTGTGGACCTCAACTAAGTGAGTAACTACGACTTCGTCCTGGAGTCATGAAAAATACATCAGACACATCCATGAAACATAAAACATCATGATAGTGGTTAGATTCAAATAATTGGGTTAGATCCATATAAAAATAGATAATTTTCTAATCTCATAAACATGTAATTACTAACCATAAATGAGCATATTCATCATGTCATCATCCACAAAACATAAATGTAAATGTATAGTCTTGACCATAATAATAATAAAATGTCCAAATCAGAAAAGTCTAAGTATCACCATAGGAGAGGTATTACATAGTGGTTCTTCCATTCAGTGAATAAGTGAATAAAGGATATCACTAAATCTCAGAATAAAATGGCTAAGTTCTAAGTGTTTTAGCGATTCGGCGAATAAGGCATTTGCTCAATCTCATGATCAAGTAGTGAAGCCCTCTAATATGGAGTGATTCACCGACAACCACAGATAGCTTTCAAGATCAATGACCAGTATTTAATTTCATGAAGAAACCCAAGTTAAATAAAATATTCAGTGACTTGGTGAATAAAGATTATTCACTGAATCTCGCAATTAAATCATGGTTAGGAAAATCATTCAGAGATCACGAGAAAGGCTTTTTTGCTTGATCTCTAGATTTAACCCATGATAAGTAAAATATTATGAGATCGCGAGAGTCTTTGTTCGCTAGATCTCTGAATAAAGTATGGTTAAGTGCTCATTAATGAAAAAGTATAATAGTTGTTGCTACGTGGAAAAGTACTCTGCCAAGTTGGAATAAAGCAAAAAGTTAGGCAATCAGACCTAATTGAGGGTTTTAAAGCCAAATACTATGATCATTTCTTTTTTGGTTTCTTTTCGAGTTTTTTAATAAACTCGTCAACATCCAAGCTATGGAAAGCCTTGATTTGAATTTGTTGTACAGAATTGAATGTAGAAGTGATTGGGAGTAGATTTGTAATGATCTTGGAAAATTTAATCATTCAATAATTGATTATATATAGACAAGACATCATTGATCTCAGGACTCAATGTTTTCTAAAAATAGTTGAGATTTTTGAAGCATTGGCAGTGAATTTTGAAGTAAAGGAGAAGTTGCAAAATTTAGAGCTATTCAAAATTGAGAGATGAGTCAACCAGAGCCAAGGCAAGCATTTTCCAGTGGAGAAGCCATGGAACAGGGTGGTGAGGAGAAAGGAAAGCCCAACTACTCAAGAATTTGTCAAATTGCTCCCTGGTTCAAACTAGAACAAAAAGGCTACCGATGAGGCCTTTGAGGATTTGATGGAGAATTGCAGGGACCCTGTCACTCCATCAGGCTCAGGTTATACTATCTTCACATACTTTTACAATAATAGAAATAAGGCTATCCCAATTTGCAATGCATGGGCCTTAGGAATGGCAAAATTGATTTTCCCTAATGTTTTCTTGGATGTTGATCTCATTATTGAGTTAGCTAGGCTGTATGACCCCATTTCAAAAACTATTAGGAAAGGTGACCATTTTGTCCTAGTAACTCTGGATAGGGGGTCTTTTATGAAGGCTTTTGATTTCTATTCTTCCTCTTCTATAGAGATAGACCTAAAGAAGGAAAAGCAAAAATACATGAGTCATGTAGGATCTGTGAAGAGCTAGATGGTTAGACATATCCCAAAGATAGGAAAATATATAGCCCCTCTCCCAGCACACATGAATGCCCCTTATGAGTTTAAATCCCTCAACTTCTATATGAAGTTTTTGTGTCATGGATTGTGTAGAGCTCTTGGGATAGATGGAGATGTGGAGATGCTGCCAACAGACTTATTGATGATTATCCTTGATATTCAGAATTCCCATGCAAACACAAACTATGATTGCATCTAGTATGTAATCGATAGGATGCATGAGGGTTTAATTTCTATTAAACAGTACAAGTGGCCCATTATGTTCATGCTTTATTCACTTCTAATGCATCTGATTTTTAATTTCAATGTTAATAGTTTGGATGCACAAGTGTTGAAGCCTAGGTTCATGTTTTAAGGTCAACCTAATCTAGTGCAGTATTGGCTAAGGGTGTGGAATAACACCTCTAATGAATGCAATTTCTACATTTTTCAGAATTGGATAGTCTTTCGAATTCTTAAAATAATGGGTACAAGTGTATTAAGGTTACAAGTTAGGGTTTTGAAGCTTTTGAGGCCCATGCAATATGAAGATAAGTGGCAGGGAAGCCATAATTGGGGTGATTTCTACTTGGGAGAAAATTTTACAATAATTTGAGTTTATGGATGCTCGTAGCCCCCACACTTGCTTCGAAAATTTTTGCCTCCAAGGGTGAGGGCGCTACTACCAAGGCAATTCAGGATAGGAAACTTCTTGATTGGTAAGAGGGTGCTACCATAGCTCAGCTCTTGTCTAAACCATTTTAAAATGACCTCTGGTATTTGTAGATATGGTGATTTTGAGAACTTCATCATAACTGCCAGAATGACATTGATTGACAACATTGGTACAATCAGGGAACATGAAGGTTGTGATGATGAAGATATAATAAGGAACATCTTGGATGAGGATGAGATTGGTATGAGGCTCACCAGGTTTTATGTTTTATTGAAACTTGAAGCTCAAATAAGAAAAGCCAAAATTGATTTTGGAGGTTTTTTCCTTGATCTCCCTTGTCTAAAAAGAATTGATAGGATGATTGAAATACATGGTGCCTTGTCTAGTCAGCTAGAGGAACTTCTTCAAGAAAAATTGGATGTGGATAATGATTATTGTTCTTCTGACTATGAAGAGTATATTGATGAATCACAGGAAGGTGATAGTGCACCTCAAGCCAATGAATCTCCTGTCATTGATATCACTCAAGACCCACAAGAGGTAGAGGATACTCTTGAACCACCATAGAAAAGGAAAAGACTTGATTTAGGTTGGCCCTCGAAGGAGAAGAAATAGAAGAAAATAATAGATAGAGCCTTAGCTCTAGTTCCTGGTGACTGAGCCTATCATCACAATTTGAGGAAGACCATTAGAGAAGGGAAAAGGGTGGCCTCAAAGAAAGAGGCGAAACTACCTCTGTTTCTTGGAAAGGATGAGAGGGAATTGTACCGGGAGGAATTCCTCAGTTATGACCAATTTGTCAAGAGTAATGAATTCAAGAATTTCCTTATTTGGAAAAAAGAACAAGAGGTTGCAAAGGCTCTACCAGAAGGCATGGAACCAAGTGATGAAACTATGAGGGCTCTAACTTCTTATGATCATAGCATAGAGAACATCTCTGATGAGGAGGCTAAAGAGATGGTAAAATCCAGTGGAATGCTTTTGGTGCCTGGATGGGATTTGACCTTAGCATTCATTATTGATCAGATAAGGAAGCAGCTAGAGGGAAGCATGTATTTTGAGGCTCACATTGGTGATATGATTAGGGGAAGTGGATATGACCCTAAGTCCCAAGCTGTGGCAATGTGGTCCTTATCTCCAAGGAACCAAAAACCTTCTCTGGTTAGCATAGAAGATAAAATAGAGGGTGACAAGATCATCTAGAATGTCCAAAATACTAGTGATCTTGAAGTGTCAAAGGCTGTGACACATTTTTCCCACTTGAATGAAGCAAAGATAGCCCAACTGTCAAAGAGATATGCACAATTATTTGATAATTTATTGAAAATAGCCAAGGAGAGAGACTTGAGGCTGATGAAGATTAAGGTTTTGGAGGATGAATTAGAGGACTGAAAAGCTAAGCTTGAAGAAGTTTCTAAAGAAGTTCCCACTCCAACTCTATAGATTGAAGCTGTAGTCCAATCAGGGACATAGACTTCTGATAAAGCAGTAGACAATTCAGAGAAAGAAAAGCTTGATGAAGCCTTAAAGGCTATCTCTAACATCATGCAACATATATATGATAGGATTAAAGAGAAAATGGACTCAGTCCATCAATCATTGGGCATGTTGCAAAAGGTCAATGAGAATGTGAAAGAGGTAGTGGTTACTTTTGAGCCACTCTTCAATGTATGGTCTGGGAGGAGAACTCTGTTTGAAAAGATAGATGCACTACAACCTCATCGATAGGATATCCCTGAGGTGGTCACTGAAGTGTATGAAAAGATAGAGTTGATCAGTACCTCTTGGAGATTTTTCAAAGGCAAAACAAATCAAATAAAGGCTAAAATGGCCATGTTTGGTCAAGGATATAGTAAATACTTTCCCTCATTGTATAGAGATGATGGTAATACCATAAGTATCAAAGAATGGAAATGACATTATTAATATCCTTAGACATGGATAACATTATTAATAACCTAATCAAGGTGGAAAATGACTGCATTAAGTTTGTTGCTAACATAAAGGACATCACTGACTCTAGATGATAGGAAAAGCAAGTTAATGTTGTAGGACTTGTAGGGATACAATTGGCCTTTAGAAGATGACATGGCAGCTTGGGATAAGAATACCAAGCCAAAGAAGAAGAAGCCAACAATAATTGATGTTGAAGACATAGACAAAGAGTAAGGTTCCAACATTGCACCTGATGTATGAGCACATGGAGAGCAATTATCATACAGAGGATGATGTAGGTTTTCTAGATGGAGTTCATCAATCACATAACAACTTTAGCAGTTTCTTTGAATACCAACAGACAAAGGTGCAACTCAAAGGGAACTCACCATGAGAAGAAACAACTTTTGGTGCAAGTTTCTTTCTTTTCTATTGCAACTTAAATATTTTTTGTACTCTAGTGCAAGTCACTGTCAAAACCATCCGAAGCTTGTTGCATCATTTTCTCAAGGATTCCAAGATGGCTTTTCCTATATATAGAAATTTCTAAATCACACTAGTAGGTGGTGAAATACTTAGTATAATAAGAGTTTATAGATTTAGTGTTTCGATTCTCAGGAATCCAAGTTTTTGAATGTACTGATTCAAGAAGTTTATCAATAAAAATATACTGAAGTTCCATGTATATCTTTTGTTGTCTTCATAAATGGAAGTGACTTCTTTTTGTATTTAATTTTCAAGGCATTTTAGGTAAATATTTCTACAAGGTAGATAGTGGGGTTGAATCTTGAGTTCCTTTCAAGGGAGGGGTAAATTTTGAGTGAGGTCTCAGAGATTTCATTATTTGTGTATGAATTTGATGATATAATGTATGCATAAGAGGATAATTTGTAAGGCATTTTATTTGGGGTTTGGGTTTATTTGAGTTGAGTGATTTTCTATAGATGTAAATTTGTTGACTCTAATGCTCTAGGATTTGGCACTGGTCATTACTTAGATTGCACTATTTTCACCATCAATCAATTAAAATGATGATTTACTTTAAAGTTGTGAGAGATTTATATGTTTAGATCTATATCAAGTATACAGATAACTATTGTGATATTTGAAGAATTCAATCAAATAGGTATACCCACCTATAGCTAAAAGCTCAAAGTGAAGAAGGACACAGATCCTTAATACCTTAGTGTTTTCTATTGTTTGATGCATCTATTGGGACTACAAGAGTTAAGAATCAGATGTTTTCTGATTAGTTTTGATCATCTTCTATTTTAAAGACTAACAAGCTGCTCATCAAATTTATCAGAACTCTCATGCAATTTCTTTAGCTTGTCATTGGCATTCTTCAATTCTCCTTTCAATTTCTCATTCTCTCTTTCCAAATTCTCATTTCTCATCATCTGGCTATTGAGTTCTCCTCTCAGATATTCTAGTTCCTCTTTAGTCTCATGAAGATGTTCATGCAAGGTACCTACCTCTTGTCTTAACTTAAAATTTTTATGTTCCTTGTCCTTCAAGGCTTGATCCTGATCTTTTAGGGAATCTTTAGTAGTCTTACTTTCTTTCATCTCTTGACCCATCTTGATAGCTAATGCTTCCAACCCCCTCTTGATATTCTTCTTGTCCTTATGCATTTGTTTATTCTCTTGAGACAAGGCTTCATTTTCTTGAGACAAGGTTGCATTGGCTACTTCAGATTCCTCAGATCCACTTTGTTTAGACAATTGCTCAATGTAGTCTTTATTTGATTTGTTAAAAAATCTCTCTTCACTTGGTCAATGAATACTTCAACTGATCTTTCAATTCATTTATCACCCTTTCAACTTCATCAAGTTGTCTTCTGTATCTCAAAGCCTCCATGATTGCCTTTAAGGAGCTACCCAAGATGTTAGGATTCTTCAAGGGCACAAGGGTCTGATACCAAATGTTAGTATTATAAGGCATTGAGAGGGAGGGGGTGAACTAGTGCAATCAAAAATTTGAAATTTTTACTGATTATCTTTCCAGCTAACCAACATGGAAATGTGAATATTAAATAACAATACAACATATTAAATATTCACACATTTGAACACATAACACCAAGATTTTTTTGTGGAAACCCTTGTTAAAGGAAGAAAACCATGTGTGGGGATGATGCCCATAAGATTTCACTAGTGCACTTGGAAATCAACCCTATTAGGAGAAATTACAATGACCTTTCTAAGGTCTGTACTTGATTAAGAGTACTTATAGTCTGCTTACAAACCACAATAGTCCTGTTAAAGACTACCTAGCTAAGGAATTTAAAAACTCTAGCTAAAGAGCTATCTTGCTAGAGGATTTTCACTTCAGATTTGTTAGGATCATGCTCACCCTGTTAGGAGTGACCCTGTTAAAGGATGTCTCTTGCCAATTTGTTAGAATCAATGGGTAAAGAATGATCTGATATTTTCACTCAATGTATGAAATATCTAATGAATTCCAGATCAATTACATTTCTTTGAATACTTTACTATCTCTGTACTATCTCCAAAAATCATCACATATCATCGCAACAACATCACAACTCTCTGCAATATTAAATTATTAACCATTTATATACTTGTTCTAGATTGGTGCTAGAACCCTAAAATGTTTTACGAATCAACCCTCAAATCCAACTTATCATTAAGAGAAAGTGTGCCAAAATAAAAATTAAACCTCCTTGATGTTGGCCTAAAACATTAAAACCCGAAAACATGTTAGCTCAACACAAACATTTAACCACATCACCGATCTAACCGTGTTCGCTGGTTCACTGTTCTAACTACTAGTTTCACTTCAATCATCCACTTCATAAATAATTCATTGTTGCTTTTTTTCCACACTATCACTAGTTGATTGAACACTTAGGCATTCTTCTATCCGATCCTTGAGTACCATTAGAAAATATGTTTTCTTTTCATAAAAAAACATGTTTTTAGCAATGAAAACACCACAACACACTCATGTGACCAAAACACATATGACCTTCATCAAATGCCCACAACAACTTGGTGAAAACTTCATAATTTTTTTTTTCAATCTTATAATATGTGAAGCATACAATGTGATGCATGTTTTGGATTTGAAAAATGTTATACCAATTGAAAGTTATAGATGTTTTTTAATCAACCAATCAATGAGGACTTTAGACATAATCCGATTAGAAAATAAATGATAATTATTTATTAAACTCAAAATTAGAAAAAAATTATATTGGTGGAAGGCTGAGAATCTCTTTTAAAAATCCTTTTTGTTTCATCAATTTTCGGTTAAAAAGGTCATCAGCTACATGGTCAAAGTTTGGAAATGCAAGGAAATATCATAAACACATTTTTTGGGTTGGCTTTCCAGGTTTTGCATTCCCAAGCCAAATCCCATAGCAATCTCAAGACAAATTCCAAGCTTGCAGATTTGTGTCAGAGGTATCATATATGTGATACATAATGGATACCATCCATACGAGTATGATAATACAAGTACAACAATACGAGTACAAGGAATTTTTAATTTTTTAAGAATATTCTTTTAGGGTTAGGGGTTCCAATACGAAGTTGGGTCCTCTTTTTGGCCAAAAAGTGGAACTATTTTCATTATTTTTAAAATTTTTTTCCAATTGACCTAAGAATTGAAGTACTTAAAGATTGAATCTCAATAAAAGTCAATAATAAGAATTGTAGTACTTGAATTCTACTTCCCAAATATGTAATTTATTTGGACACCCAAATGATACACATTTATTTTCAATAGGAATTAAACTAAAAACCACATTTTAAAAGTTAGTTTTTTTAGGACCATACTATGCCCATGTATGACAAGCATAATTTGACCTAAATGTGTTAGATATTAGTTGGAATTGTTTTTTCTTTCGTCATTCAATTTTTTTTTGTTGATGTCAACATATGACAGATACTTCAGTTTTGAGTTGGTTATATCAGACAAATTGTGTTTCTAGTTGCTACAGGAACTTGGAAAAAAAATGTAAGAACATTGTATGACAATTAGGAGTATGCGATCTTTGTTTTATCATTTTGAAGATGTATAGACCTTATATCTAAGGTTGCATGTTAGAATATAAATGTCCTAATCAACTAAGGGGGGGGGATGAATTAGTTGATGCCAATATTCAATACTTTAAACTTTAACTTCAAACTTTTTGTTGAAAACAAAATATTGATCTGAAAAGTAAATGCAACAATAGAACACATACATATGAACACCAAGATTTTTTCTCAGGCAAAATCATGTTAAAAGAAAAACTGCGGTGGGGATGGTACCCACAAATATCTACACTATGAGTATAATAACCCTGTTAAGAGTTCTGACCCTGTTAGGAGCTGAGTATTATAATAGGCAAGTCCTGGTTAAAGGACATACCTTGTTAAGAGTCTTTTACAATGTGATCCCTATTAAGGAATTGACCCTACTAAAAATTCAGCCCTACTAGAGGCAATAACCCTATTAGGGGTGCATAATAGATCAACCTAATAAAGAGATTTGAGAGTTAAAGCCACCCTCAGGTTCTCCAAACCTCACAACTTCAAGGGTAAGAAAATTATGATTTGAAACTACTTCCAACACTCAACCACTGCCAAGCAAGCTCCATCTTGTGTCGAAATGCGCAACTAGTATTCTCCAAAAAGCATCCAATACAACCTAAAGCTCACATTCACCTCTAAAATTTGTATATGCAGTATGTCACATCTATTTTCCAAGGATTTCAATCCTTATATACAAGTTACAACAATTAGATCTAGGTTAGCCTACATAGGATAAATCCTATTTACAAAATAAAAATAGACCCATGGTAAGATGCACATGACACCTCTTACAATGTTACAACATAATAATTACATCAATTTATCATCCAGATCCATAAATCAAGCTTTCTCATCAAAGTATTTGAAACGTGTTCCATGTCATCCTCCAAATAGGTCTTTTCCAATACACACGCCATATCTGACATGACTTGTATGATCAAAAATCCATATGATCGCAATAAGCTCTCCAGCCAGTGTCCAACATGAACCTATGTTTGATCATCATGACTTAAACAACCATGAATGCTATCCACAAAGTTCTGCAATCAACTCTGTGAAAATAACATTTTCCGTCTCATGAAAAATAGTCATCAGGAAATCATCCATAACTCTATCAGATCAATTCATAAGCATGTGAGATCACATCCAGTGACCTAAGACATCATTTAGATTCTCCATCTAAGTTCACACATGCCAATTTGTTGTATTGTGTCTATACAATTCTTTGCAACTTGTTTGCAAGATTCTCTAAATAACCAGTTAGTAAAATATGTTGACATCAATGAAAAACACTAATTGGCAGCATCCAGACAGGCTTCCCATATTGGAATGCAATAATTCCAATCCAACTTCTGATAATCTCCCCCTTTGACATTGATGGAAACATATGAGAAAAACCATCAACACAAAGGTCCAAGGTGTATACTCTACCTGCTTCATGTGTTTCTCCTTTTTATCTACAAGAGGGTTACTGACTCCCCCTTTTCATGTATTCCCCTTGTCAAGCTAGAGGGTTATTACATGTCTCCCCTAGACAAGTTGAAGGGTTTTTATCATAGTATATCTCTCCTCCTTTGACATCAATGGAAAAAAGGGTTCCATAGTGTCTCCTCAAAGTAGTGCAGTAGGTGTCAAACCACATATATCTCTTCTATGTTATCAAACAGTTACTCCCCCATAGGATTAAATCACTGCATTCAGTCTTGAAAATAATGCTCTAAATAAGTGAGGACTGAAGCATCTATGCATTTCCTTTAGTTTCCATTGGGAGGGTCTCTGACCCCAATTATACCTCTGAGATACTCAAAGGTCTCTTTATTTAGTGGCTTGGTGAAGATATCTTCAATCTTCTTCTTAGTATTCACATACTCTTAACTTTACTTCTTTCTTTGCTACCTTATCTCTTAAGAAATGATAGTTTATTGCTATATGTTTTTTCTTAGAATGCATAACAATATTCTTTGATATAGTTTTTGTGCTAGTATAGTCACAATGTATAGTAATTGAATCGTCAAGACATACTACAACATCTATCAAAATTTTCTTCATCCATATGATTTATGTACAATTGATTGCTATTGCAACATACTTTGATTCTATTGTAGATTGAGAAATATAGTTGTGATTCTTACTAAGCCAAGAAATCAACCTTTTACCAAGGAAGAATGCTCCTCCACTTGTACTCTTTCTATCATCTACATTCCTTGCCCAATCAATATTAGTGAAAGCATGAAATGTAAATTCCTTTGATCTATCATACCATAGACCAAACTTAACTATGCCCTTTAGATATCTTAATATCCTTTTCACTTCCATAAAGTGAGACTCTTTAGGATCTTCTTGAAATCTTGCAACAATTCCAGTTGCATTAGCAATATCAGGTCTACTATGTGTTAGATTTTGAAGACCTCCAATAATTTATATATACTTTGTCTATGGTACATTCTTTTCTTCATCCTCTAAAGATAACTTAGTCCCATCTACCATAAGAGTTCCAACTTCCAATAGGTTTACTATCATCCATGCCAAACTTTTTCAATAGTTCTTTAAGATATTTGGTTTGAGATATGAATATCCCTTTCTTACTGTGACTGATCTGCAATCCAATGAAGAATTTCATCTCCCCAATCATAGAAATTTCAAATTCACTTTTTATCTCATCTGCGAATATATTACTCATTTCTTCATTTCCTCCAAAGATAATATGATCAATAAAAACTTCAACAATCAAGATACTTTCTTCATTGATCCTTACATATAGATTGCTATCAGCATTTCCTTTCTTGAATCTCAGATGAATTAGATACTTATCTAATCTTGGATACCAAGCTCTTTGTGCTTGTTTCAAACTATATAAATCCTTCTTTAATCTGCAAATTATTTCTTGATAAAGGAAATCCATCTGGTTTCTCAATGTATACTTCCTCTTCCAAGTCTCCATTAAGAAAAGTTGATTTCACATCCATTTGATATACTTTGAAACTATTATAAGAAACATAAGCTAAGAATAATATTATTACCTCAATCCTAGAAATAGGAGAAAAGGTTTCTTCAAAATGAAATCCTCCTTGTTGTGAATACCCTTTACACACCACTTTGGCTTTGTTTCTAACAAAAAATCCTTCTTCATTCATCTTCTTTCAGAATACCCACTTAATACAAAACACATTTTTGTCTTTAGGCCTTGGAACCAATTCCCAAGTGTTATTTTTATGAATTTTCTCTAGTTCTTCCTTCATGGTTTGGATCCATGATTCATCTCTACATGCCTCATCTGTGAACTATGGTTCTACTTGTGAGATCAAGAAAATGGCATTTGTAGCTTCCAACCTCTCCTCTCTATTCTGTGATCTTGTTCTAGTTCCCTTACTACTGTCACCAATGATCTGTTCCTTAGGATGATTTATCTGAATATATTTGGGTGTGGTATGCTCTTTTAACTCCACACTTATGCCATTTTCAATCACCAAAACATCATGAGATGCTTCATTTTATTCATTCTCATCATCATTCTCTATTATCTTCACATTGTTTTGATTTTCATTCACATTTTCAAATGTAATCTCTTAGGGATTAAAATCACAATACCTTTCTCTAACCTGAAACTTTTCACCAAATCTCACATTAACACTTTCAATAAGCTTCCTAGTTCTCAGATTGTAACATCTATAAGCTTTTCTTCTAGTAGAATATCCAAGGAATATACCTTCATCACTTCTAGCATCAAATTTTCCTATGCATTCATCTCTCTTAATGCAACATTTACTTCCAAATATTTTAAAATAACTAACAATAGGTATATTATCATACCATAGCTCAAATGGTTTCTTGCATGTACCTTATCTGATTTTTACTCTATTCATTGTGTATACTGTTGTATTGACTATTTTTGTCCAATGCATATGTGTAACTTTTCCTTCTATCGACATGGTTCTTCCTGCATCAAGAACTATTTTGTTTCTTCTTTCAGCAACTCCATTTTGCTATGGTGTCCTAGGTGCAGAAGTCTGCCTCATAATACCATGCTTCTCACAAAAGGTATTGAATTCATATGAAGTGAACTCTCCACCTTTGTTTGATCTTAAACACTTTATATTCAAGCCTGTCTCATTCTCAACTTTCCTTATAAAACTTAAAAGTATCAAATGCTTTTGATTTTTCTCTAAGAAATCCAACCCACATCATTCTAGAGTAATCATAAGTGAATATGATAAAGTACCTATCTCCAAAGTATGACAGTCTGAGTAGGTCCACAAAGATTTGTATGAATCAACTCTAGCTTTCTTCTTCTTGAATATCCTTTTCTTGCAAAACTACTTCTTGTCCACTTTCCCAAAACACATTCTCTACATGTGGTGTTAGTAGGTTTCACAATCTTAGGTAGATCTCTAATAGCATAATTTTTAGATGCCTTTACCATGCTATAAAAATTTATATGACAAAACCTTCTATACCATAACCAACTGTCATCAATCTTTGCAACAAAACAACTAACCTCAGTAGTGTTCAATTGAAATATATTATATATGGTCTTAGTACTAGATGTGTTCAAATCTCCATTAGCTCCTCTAATGGAGAAATGACCATCCTTGAATTCCAAATGATAACCCTTGTCCACAAGTTGTCCAACACTTAACAAGTTATGTTTTAAACCATCCATAAGCAGTACATAATCAATTTTAGTCTTTCCATGTAAAGTAATTGATCCTTTACCAACAATCATTCTAGGAGTATTATCACCAAACCTTACAACTCCACCATCAAACTTCTTCAGTTATATAAATTTATCCTTGTCACTAGTCATATGGTGTGAACATCCATTATCAATTATCCAATCAGTTTTCCTATCAACATGAGAGACTAAAGCCATGGACATGATCCTCTTCTTTGATAGCAATAAAACCCAAAACATCATTAAATTCATCATCTAAATATTCAAATCCATCACTAGCATAGTAGCATTCCTTATCATTCTTGTAATTTCCATATTTAGGATTATGCTTAGGTACTCTAGTTGGACATCTAGATACAAAGTGAGAAACTTTATTGTAGTTAAAACATTTCAAAGGTAAATTCCCTCCAAACTTACCTTTACCTTTCATTTCTCAAATAGTGACCAGGGCCATAATTTTCTTATCCACTTGGTTGTCTAGCCTTAGAATCTCTTCCTAATCTTCAACATATTCTCCAAGATCTTTTTCTTGCTTGTTTTTTCTGCTAGATCCAACACCAATAGACCCAGTTCTCTGGATAGTAGCCTTAAATGTTGTCTGTACCTTAGGTAGTGCATCCATTAGCTCTATAGTTTTAAATGTAGTCAACTTAGCCACTAACATTTCTCTTGTGAAATACTTGTATTGTGGTATTATCTCAGGTCCAAAGCAAGAAGTTTGGGTTTGTAGGTAGGAGTCATAGATCTCAAAATATTTTCTATGACTTCATCTTTTGTATAAGTAGCTCCATTATTTTTGATTCCAATCACACATATAGATACTCTATGAAAATATATCATTACTGTTTCATCATCCCTCATCTGCACTATCTTCATCTTTGTTCTCCAATTCTGCAACTTTGCTCGTTTAGTGTATTCATCTCCTTCATAAAGTGTAATTAGTCTATTCCAGATCTCACTTGACTTTGTTAGATCTTTGATTTCCATAAATTCACCATCAAATAATGCATTAACTAAAGATTCCTTTGAAACAACATTACACACAAATATTTTTCTTTCTTCTTTAGTATTAGTAACTATCTCAAGGTATTCTTTCTTTATGATAGAGATATCTTTCTAGGTAATGACACAATATTTCAATCTCATACACATCAGATGATTATTCATCTTCTCCTTCTACATGTAAAAATTATCTATATCAAAATTAGGAATTTCCTTATTGAATAAGGCCATCCTGATCTTTAGCTCAAGCTGTTAAGCTTCCTAAATGAGGACCAAAAACTTTGATACAATTTTTTATAATAGAAATGTCCTAATCAACTGAGAGGGGGGGGGGGGGGGGTGAATCAGGTGATGCCGATATTAAATACTTTAAAATTTAACTTCAAACTTATTGCTGAAAACAAAATACTGATATGAAAATTAAATGCAGCAATAACACACATACATATGAACACCAAGATTTGTTCTCAAGGAAAACTCTGTTAAGGGAAAAAACCTAGTGGGGATGGTACCAACAAATATCTGCACTATAATAACCCTATTAGGAGTTATTGTTAGGAATAGTCCCAAAAGATAACTGAGAGGGGGGGGGGATTGAATTAGTTATCTACAAGATTCAATACTTTATCTAATTTAGCATTAAAGAACATTAAGTACATACACAACAAGATAACATTTTACACAACACCAAAATTTTGGTTACGGGGAAACCCAAATAGGTAAAAACCCTAGTGGGAATTAACATCCACTATAAACTACACTAGAGTATAATGATCCTTGTTAGAAGATCTTACAACATTTTTAGGAGTGGATTTTTACAACATGAAGTATAGTGGCTTGGTCAAGGGTCATACCCTATTAGGAGTCTTTTACAAGTAACCTTGTTAAAGGTGAGGACACACTATTCGGGAGCACACTACTCAAATGGTGAAGGCTGCAACCTTCTGCATAATAAATACACACTATATCTAGATCTTGGTGAACTGGGAAATAGACCTATTGTATTGGTCAGTTCCAATGAATATCATATACTCTCTACTTCTTCACATAGATCTTCAAGTGGTGATTGATTCAACTATGATGGCTCAATACATTCACATCTTTTGCTCTTCTCTATCAATCACACTTAGCAATCACAATTGACCAGCTATAAGTATCCTTCTCCAAATACTATAATCAAGTTGGCTTCTTAGAACCTTTTTGAAATCATATTAGAGAAACAATATAAATCTTCAATAACATCTCCAATTGCTAAAATAAACACGTAGCACAAAAAGGGACTGCACGACCCAATATGACTAGATGCATTGCTTTACATAGTTATCTCCACCAAATTAACTGAAACTTTATTCTCAAGCTAAAATATGTTATGCGATCTTGACCAAACATTCTTAACTCATCACCAAACACAAAACCAAACACGCATATTAAAATGATAGGCACAACTGCTGAAACAATATAAACACTGTCAGCTCCATCAGATAAACTCCAGAAACTGTAACTGGAAAATAGAAACATCATAACTCAAATTGTACTGCACAAATACCTTTGCATCTATAGACATAGCTTCACAAAAATTTCTACAACACAAATATAAACGCACAAGGCTCCAACATAACCATACTGAGAATCACATACAAAATGTTTCTTGTAACACTGTCAGGAACACTACTGTCTATACTCAGAATGAACCTTTGCATCTATGATATCATGATGATAACATATCCATAAAAATATGTTGAAGACTCTATGCATAGAAATACAACACATGTTGCTTACCATATGTTGTCATCAATGAAAAACATACAGTCAATACTATTTTGCTAGCAAATCTCCAACAATCTCCCCCTTTGGCATTGATGGCAACATATGGAATGAAAAACACCATCAATCCAAATGTACAATTAATTTATAACATTCTCCATTTCCTCAAAAAAACTCCCCCAAGGATGAATTCTCCAATTGCTGCATCTTTTACTACGAACTCCCCTTTCTACTACATGCTCCCCTTTCTAGAATAAATCAACTATTTTTTTTCATGACTATATACTCCCCCTTTGACATCAATAGAAAAGGGCACTAAAACAAGTAACCACAGGTACTACTCCTGAAGTAGAGTAGTTGACCATTCATTAGTCATTGAGGAATAATGCACTACAACAAACTCTAATCAGATACAAGGAAGGGAATTACTCCCAGCTTCTCCCTGAGATACTCAAATGTATCCTTCGGTAAATGCTTTGTGAAAATGTCTAGTAACTGTTCTCTTTTTCTCACATAATCCAATTTTACTTCTTTCTCTACAAATTTTTGTCTTAGGAAGTGATATTTTATCTGAATGTGTTTTGTCTTTGCATGCATCACAAGGTTATTTGACATGTTGATAGTGCTAGTGTTGTCACAATGAATAACAATAGGATAATCAATTTGGATTCCAAAATCCTTTATCATCTACTTGATCCACACAATTGTAGAACAATTTAATGCTACTACTACATAGTCTACTTCTATTGTGGACTAAGAAATAAAATTCTACTTCTTTCTTGTCCAAGTAACTAGTCTATCTCCAAGAAATACTACTCAGGTCCTTAGGTGCTCTTTCTATCATCAACGCAACCTACCCAATCTACATCTATATACAAATGAAGTTATACATTCTCCCAATTAGGATACCATAAGCCATATTCTATAGTTCATTTCAAATATCTGAATATCCTCTTTACTACCATAAGATGACTTTGTTTAGGTTCTGCTGCAAATATTCCAACAATACTAACTACATTAGAAATATTTGGTCTAGATTGAGTAAGATATATGAGTTTACCAAACATAGATTTATATAGGGTTTTGTCTACTACTATAGAATCATCTTCTTTTGAAATATTTCTTCCTATTATCATAGGGTTACTTACTGGCTTGCAATCATCCATCTTTAACTTTTTTAATATTTTTTTCACATACTTAGACTGATTAATGAAAATACCTTTATTTGTCTGCTGCACATTCAATCCCATAAAGTACTTGATAGGTCCAATCATGGTCATTTCAAATTCACTCTGCATCTCTTTAACAAAATCTGGACTAAGTTTTTCATTACCACCAAAAATAATGTCATCAACAAAAATAGAAACGAGTAATAATCCATCAGGTGTCTCTCTTATGAATAAGTTACAATCTACTGCTCCTTTCTTGAATCCAATCTTTTTTCAGTAACCATCTAGTCTTTCATACCATGCTCTAGGGGCTTTCTTAAGTCCATAGAGGAATTTCTTCAGTTTGTATACCATATCAGGTTTGTTTGATAAACTAAATCCTTCAGGTTTCTCTATGTAAACTTCTTCCTTCAACTCTCCATTTAGGAATGCTGACTTGACATCCATTTGATATAATTTAAAGTCTTTAAATGTTGCATAGGCTAGAAATAACTTTATGGCTTCCAATCTTCTTATAGAGGAAAATGTATTAGAATAATCAATTCCTTCTCTCTGCGCATATTTTTTACATACTAGTCTTTCTTTGTTTCCTACTACTATTCCATCTTTATTCATCTTATTTCTAAATATCCACTTGCTTCCAATCACATTTTTGTCACTAGGCCTAGGGATGAGTTCCCATGTATCATTCTTAACTATCTGATCTAATTTTTCTTTCATTGCTTCATGCCAATCTGAATCATTACATGCATCTTCAACACTTAAAGGTTCAATTTGTGAAAGTAAACATACTGCTTCATTGACTGTTTTTTCTTTTGATCTTGTCATGACTTTGTTGTTCTGATCTCCAATAATATCTTCTTTTGAATGGTATCTAGATGTGTATTTTGGAACATTAGGTGTGACTCTCTCATCTATCTTCTGTGATTCTTCTTCACTTGTTTCAAGTTCATTGAATAATACATCAATGCTGTCAAACATTTCTTCAACAACTGCTTCTCTACTGGTAGGTATAAGTTCTTCTTCAATCATAGGTGCATAATCATGATATCTCTCTTGAATCATAAACCTTTCATCAATCTTAACATGTGCACTTTCAATTATCTTCTTTAATCTTAAGTTAAAACATCTATAATCTTTTCTTTTAGCAGAGTTACCAAGAAAAATACCTTCACCGCTTCTTGCATCAAAATTCCCAATAGCTTCATCTCTCTTGATATAACACTTGCTTCCAAATATTCTGAAGTATTTTACTATAGGTACATTCCTAAGCCATAGCTCATAAGGTGTCTGTTGGAAATTTGGCTAATGTGATGCATAGATGTTGTCATTATGGCAACATATGATCTCTATTAAGAGCTCAGAATCTGGAATGCAAGTATGCAAAGTTGAAGAAAGAAATTGTCTAAGTTTGGATACAGTGATCTTGACAGAGCACCTGATGAAGATTTAGTTGGCGACGTCCACTGAAGAAATATTTTTGTTTGCGCAGTTAACTGAAGCTTCTATAGAGTATGAGGATACCCCATCTCAGTGCGCATAAAGTTTGGAGCAGTACGGACAAAGTTACTCAAAGTTTACCGAAGATAGTTTTTGCAGACAGAGTAGTTTTGGAGATAGTTTTAGTGAAAGAGTTAAGGGATTATTTTTGCTTGTCAAAATAATGACTTAACATTATTAAGGGATGAAATCCTAGATGTTTACTCTTGGATAATGATTTTGGATGCCGACCATGTAAAGTTATTAGCTTTAATAACTCATATATTAGGCATACTTGAAATGTAATGAAATATAAAAGTGATATGTAAAAAGAAAGAAAAGATAACTTGCAATAGTTGTATATTGTGATAGCAGCAAAGGCTATTGATGCGAAGTTGTAAGCAGTAGCATATTACAGTCAGAAACATTTTGTATTACCTGTTTGGGCAGTGAGTTCAGCTGGTGATCAGGTTTTGTAATCTAACTCCTAACAGGGTTAAGGCTTCTAACAAGGCCTAAAGTCCTTTAACTAGGACAGATCTACTATACATTGTAAATTGATTCCTAACAGGGTCCAATATCCCTAACAAGATACTTTTGATTAGTGATCTTTGTGGGTACCATCCCCACCAGGGTTTTCCCTTGGCTAGGGTTTCCTCGAGAACATATGATGTGTTATGAGTTCTTTCTATTTACTACTATGTTTGTTAATCAGCTTGATAATCTTTGTATGCACTAAAGTAATCTGTTATATCCATAAGTGGGCAAAAGAAAAAGTTTGTGAAATACTGATTCAACCCCCCCTCTCAGTATTTCCTATTTCTAACAGTGTCTTGTCTGCACCTAGCCTTAATTGAATTCTGTTGATAGTATATATTGTAGTATTGACTACATCTCTCCAATAGGTGTGTACAAATTTTCCTCCAATCATGATAGTATGCGCTGTGTCAAGTATGATCCTATTTCTATTGGAAAAATAGTCAGTGCTCCCCTCAGGATTCATGACATGGATTAACCGCCTCCTGTGTCTTCTATAAGTCTAGTCGTTGTATCGAGCATTAAAAGGTCAATCTTTTAGTGCAACGACAACCACTACTTGTAACAAGTGGTATCAGAGCTTGGTGACAGGTTCGAATCCCCTTGGGTAACGCTGAGGGGGAGATTGTTGGAAAAATGGTCAGCGCTCCTCTTAGGATTCATGACATGGCTTAACTGCCTCCTATGTCTTCTATAAGTCTAGTGGTTGTATCGGGCATTAATAGGTCGATCTTTTGGTGCAGTGAAAATGACTACTTGTAACAATTTATTCTTTATGCAATTCCATTCTGCTGAGGGGTTCTAGGTGCACTTAGCTGTCTCTTTATCCCATGTTCTTTGAAATACTCATAAAATCTGTTAGAGGTGAATTCTACTCCTCTATTTGATCTTAGACATTTTATCTTTAATCCAAATTCATTTTCAACTTTATCTTTGAACATCTTGAACTTCTCAAATGCTTCAGATTTATCTCTTAAGAATGCAACCCACATCACTCTAGAATAATCATCAACAAAAAAAATAAAGTACCTTTAACCATAGTATGATCTTTTTTGAGTTGGTCCACATAAGTCTGTATGCACTAGATTCAATTTGTTCTCTGCCGAATTATGCTTGTTTCTGAAAGAATTCTTTACATGTTTTCCCATCACACATTCTTTGCATATTGTATCAACTAGTTTTGTAATACTAGAGAGGTCTCTTACTGCCTTTACATTGATTATCTTTATTATATTGTCAAAGTTGATGTGACATAGTCTTTTGTGCCATAACCAACTTGTTGGAAATTGCAATTGAAATAATTTTTGTATTGTCATTGATGTCAAACCTTAATTGGTAAGATTGTTGCTACTTAGGAAAGTACTATATCTATTTGAGTGCTGCTAAGGGGATAGGCAAGGTTGGTAACAATAGCACCTAAGGGAAAGGTTGAGTTATCTTGATACTACAAAGTGTACTTGACTAGTTGCACAATGATGAGATAATGTATTGTTTATCTTAGTAAGACTGAATACTAAACTGGTAGGTTTAATTGAGAAAAGAATGGAAAATCATGTTTAAGCCGAGTAATGTTAGTGTCGACCGAGTCAATGTATGCCAAGAAAAAATATAGTGTCGACTAAACAACAGTTAATTGCCAAGGAAGATAGTGTAAGCCGAGTAAACAATTTTAGTAATGATCGAGTTTTCTACATGAAGACTGAGTGGATGATCACAGTATTGACCGAACATCAACAATTTGATATTTGAAGAGAATTTAGTTTTGGAGCTGACATTGTTGTATTCTTGGATTATGTAAAATGTGTTGACTTTATTTATTGATTGTCTAAAAGCATTAAATGCATTTTAAAATGTTTTATTGTAAATATTTAAGAGATTTGAGATGATTCTAGAAAAGGAGCCGAAAAGCATGAAGCAGGTAGATTAAATGAATCTATCCTAACCCTAAGATCTATGAATGAGATTGAGTGGAAAAAGATGAGTTAACCTAATTGAGGAAAATATAAGTGACCTTAGCATTTGGATATGAAAGCACATGGGTGAACAAAGAATGTTGGAAGATCAAAAAAGTTTTACTGACTGTTTAAGCAGAAAAGGCTGAAGGAGAATTGTGGTGGTTGCTTGAAGAAAAGTTTTGAGAAGATCAGAGATGGAGATGGAAAAGTTTCAAAGTTAGCAAACCAGCATTAGTGTACGAAATCAGATCTGATATTTGCAAAGTGAGTTGTATATTTATCAAATAATATTGCTGCTACTTTCTAACTATTGTAATAGTCAAAATCTTTTTAGTAGAGGTTGACCTAACAGTCATATGTTAAATCCTTTGAACAAGGTTGCATTCTAATAGAGAGTATGTAAGTCCTATAGCAAGGCTCACTTTTAACAGGGTAATTGAAATCTTTTAACCAGGTTACACCTGACAGTGTGTATTATAACATTTGACAGGGTTGGCTTTTTACCAAGCTCACTTCAGAAGAGTGAAAATAATAGTAGCATGTTACAAAGTGGTTTTTCCCACATTGGGTTTCCACTATAATCCTGGTGTTAATACTTGTGTGAATGTTTTGGTTTGTTTTGGTTGTTGGATCTGATTTAAGGAACAACTAATTCACCCCCCCTCTTTGTTGTTCTAAATCATATTAACAATTGTTATCAGAGCTTTGTTTCTTATTATTAGTGTTGACAGAAATCAAGTTTAAAGGGGCTTGAAGCAAATGATCAGGATGTATAAGAAGGAGGTACTGAAACCGAATAAGGAAAATTTCCTTGCATGGAAAAGTTTGATGAAGTTGCATCTAGCCGGTATTGGTGACTCTGCAAAGTACTACATTGAGAATAGCTATGTCTCACTTGTCACACCTTTGACTATTGAGGAAATGAGAGCTAAGCAAGAACATAACTAGGCAATGCTGGAAATTGCATCTACCCTAAGCTATCCAAAATTTGAGGACATCAAGGACTGCACAACTACTAAGGATATGTGGGACACACTTGTAAGAATATATGGTGGTGACCTAAATGTGCCGAAAGCAAAGGCCGATAGTCTTAGAGGTAAGTTTGATGAAATGAGAATGAAAGAAGGTGAAAACATTGTACAATATTGTGGTAGAATAAAAGAAGTTGTGAATGCTATTAGAGGAGCTAATGGGGCTATTGATGATGAAACTATAATTGGGAAAGTACTAAGAACCCTACATCCTATATATGCTATTAAGATCTCAGCTATTCAAGAATCTAGATGTAACTCTGCTAATGTGCTTACTTTGGAAAGTTTGGTTGGTAAGTTGACTGCTTTTGAACTCTCTAACTATGATAATTTCACTATTGGAAGCATTGGAAATGTTGAATCTACTTTCAAGTCACAACTAGTTCTGAACAAGCCAAAGAAAGAAAAAGAAAGATGCATCAGTGAAAGTGACAGTGACACTTATGATGAAGACCTAGAAGATCTAGAAGCTCTTATGGCTAGAAGACTGAGAAGGGGAAAAGGAAAATATAAAGGTAAACTCCGTATTATATGTTTTACATGTAATAAAGTTGGTCATATAGCTGCTAGATGTCTTGACAGGAAGGATAAAGATGATGAAGGAATAACAAACACAAAGACATAAGAGATGAAAGAAGCTACCGATGGAACAAAGACTATAAAGGAAATGGTAATAAATCTTGTTAAATTACTGAAAAAGAAATTGACACTGATAGTGATGATTTTGAAATTGAGGTAGTCTATGTGGCAATAAAAGATGAATCTGATGAGGATGAGAAAATTGCATTGATATCCTATGTGAACAAGAATGATAAATGGATTATTGATGGCGTTTGTTCACATCACATGACTGGTGACCAAAATAAGTTTGAGACCTTACATCATTATAGAGGTAAAAGTGTAAAATTTGGTAATGATGCACCATGTCCTATTAGAGGAAAAGGTTTGATTAAACTGACTAATAAGATATCTTGTGAAAATGCATATTGGGTTGAAGGTCTTAATTCTAATTTGTTAAGTGTTGCTCAACTTAACAAAACTGGTTACCGAGTGGAATTTCATCACAAGCAAGCTAAAATATTTGATGCTACTGGAGAACTAATTGGAAGCGGAGATTAGACTAGAAGTAATTTGTTCTATCTTGACCTATCTGAAGTGTTAGCACCTTGAAAAATTTTCATGGCTGTGGCTTTTCCCCCCTGGTCTCTGCAGTTGTTTTTAGGTCTTTGGCCTTAAACCCTTGGTTCAAATTTTTGAAAAACTAGCCGTTGGTGTGGAAACCCTTTGTTTTGTCCTAGCCCTGTTCTAATTTGTCATTACTTTTTGGATCACTTAAAGGTCCTCATTCACATGTGCTTAATTGTTATCCCCTTTTTTGCATGATCACGTGAACTTTTTTCATGTTATGCGATCTTGTGACTAAAGGTTTTATACCCCCGATGGCCTTTAATTTTCCTAAGTCCTCTGTGCCTAAATGTTTCCTTAAAAGCCTAAGTCCTAGCGCTAATATTTTCCTAAGTCAGCAATTAATTTTTTCTATGTTTCAGCTTAAATCTTCCCTGGGCCTGGCCTTTGGACACCATCTTGATCCAACAGTTGTTATGAAAGTGAAAAGGTTTTGTCAGAGGCTTGCGATGTCGCAACGACCATTGATTCTCTTTATGACATGACGCTTCAAACAGGTGGGTCCAAAGTGACACATATGCATAGTTGGCAAGCTCTGATTGGTCCACGGGTGAGTGACTGGATATCCTGTCAGTGGGGCCTGCAGTAGGCCTTTCCAATCCATGGTCGGTGCATGATCTTAAGGAATATTCTTCCCCTTTGAGATCATGCACCATCCATTGATTTAAAATCTTTCCTGGATGTGTCAGTGGGACCTGGTTTTCAGATGCGTTAGAGGGTCCTGACCTTGTCAGTAAATCAATGAACAATGTAAGTTCTTATGTGATTTGTTAGAGGCTTCAGATTTCATAATAGCTGTTGCTTTCTTTCGGTGTCAGAGGGTTGTCAGGGCAGGGAGGAGATTCTAGATCAATGGTAGGCATGTAATCTGATGGAATCTTGTCAGGCTATGCGAAGATGAGACAACCGACAATCTTCTTGTGCAGGCCCAGTTAATTTCCTCAGTCTTTTGGCTGTCCTAATAGAATGTTTGGCGGTTCTGACAATTTTTAGTGCTTTTCAGTCATTCACAAAATGAGATGGCGGTATTCTAAAAAGGCTGGTGATTTAGCGAGTGTGTATTTGCGTGATCACTAAATTACTTGGCAGGTAGATAAAGTTCTTCGCGAACTGATGAAAGCCTTTAGTCACCAGTTCACCAGATGTGGTTGAGATGAGTTAGGTTCCCTTTGTTCGCTAAGTCATGGAGTTAAAGGCGGGTTAATTTTTTCATTACATGAATAGGAAATGCCTTGTCACATGTTCGCTTGGAGTTAACCCGAGGGTTGCAGTTGAGTTAAGAACATAAAGACTATGAAATAGAAAGATCTAACGGTCAGGACTTAAAGTTGGCCCAGATTTAAATTATGACCGCCAATTCGTTGTTGGCACTTGAAAGTGATCGTTGAAATTCAAATTCAAATTTTTTGAGGGTCTCTCAACGATAGAAAGGACTAGAATTCAATGCAAAAGCAACTGGAGTTGGAAAGAGATGATTTGTTTGTCGTTGCAGTGTGGTCTAGGGTGTGATGATCGATTGCAGAGATCTGTACCATGCAAGAAATGAGAAGAATGGCTTGAGGTGTGTGGCAGGTGGTTGAATAGATTGGTTTTCATGGTGGATTTATGATCTTCTATACACTGTTCTAAGAATTATCATAATTGGAGATCAATTTTTGATCTGTTCTTCACCAGGATGCTTGGTTTTCCCCAAAGTGCAGTAATTTCTAATCTTTTGAATTGTTTTGGTCGGTGGAAACCCTAACCCTTACCATGGTTATCCATAGTTTTTTGCATCCTAACTTGTGTAGGATTCCAAGATAACCAGGGGTATATATGGTTGCAATTTTGACTTTGTAAGGGTTCTGAAATCCTGGTTCCTGAGGGTTCCTTTTCAGTTCCATGAAGGGTCCTTTTCCTGTAGATCTTCTCTACTTCTTTGCATATAGGGTGTTCTTTCTTCCTTTGTTGGTTCAGGGAATATGATACATGCTGTAATTGATTTGTCTTATGTATGAGGATTCAGTATATTCTTACTATTACCAAACTATCTCTATTTGAATTTTGAATTCATTAATCATACATCAAGGGTGTTTGATTTTTTTATTTGCATTTTCCATGTGTTTGCAAGTGGAGTTCTCTTTGTAGAGATAACTAGTTTAGGATTAGTTTTCATGTATGTATGAGCTGAGGTGTCAAAGATATGTCATGCTTGTCTTCTAGTGAATGCTGGTTAATGTATTATCTATTTATAGGTCTCTTCTAAGGGGAGGGTTAAAATCCTTTGGATGGGTAATAACATACTTGAATACATAGGTGGATTGCTAAGTGAGGTTTGTTAATGGTGTATGATTGATGTAAGGCATCAACATATCTGATATATTGTCTTCTTGTTTCATAGCTCCTTATTGCAGTGATGTATTTGACTCTGTTGCCCATTGGATAAGGTACTGGTCTATGAGAGACTTAGGGCATCTCAAGGGTCCTTTCAAACCTATCATTAAATCATTTATATTCAGTTCCACCCTTTCCCTTTTATGTTGTTAGGATAGGTCTCTAGTTTTCATACCCATTCTATGCAAGTAGGGCTATTGCATGAGATCTTGGTTTCATTGAGGTACATGATACCTACAAGGGTTTGAAGACTATTCCACAATAATATATCTAAAGGCTTATTGTTTATCATGAGGTGTCTTAAGTGTGCAGATAAGGCAATACCCGCCTGAGTGATGTGGAGCTCAAAGAAGAAGGAGGATTCCTTTCAATCCTCATCAATTGGACTATTTTCTTGTCAAACTTGAGTGTCTGACTTAAGATCCAAGCCCATCTATTGATTCAAGTTTGGTCCTGCAAGAAAAAGAACCAACAGACTGGCGACTCTATTGGGGAGAACAACAAAGAAGTATATCTGTTAGGATATCTAGTTGGGGTTATGTTGTTATATTCAAAATATTTTGTTGACCGGATTGATTTACCCATCTGAGTCCCCAACAGACTGGCGACTCTACTGGGGATAGAATAAAAGACAAGTTTAAGATGTCCAATTCTTTTCTTTGCTGAATCATCCCAGGGTCTGGTTAAATGATCAAAGAGTCAAAAGTACAAAACACATTTGTAAAATCTTCTCACTAAGTGTTGAGTGGTGGCTCTGATGTCTCTGTTTGATCAGTGTAGTCCCTAGTAAATAGTGTAAAGATCCTGGTGAAGTTTTGGGTGATTGGAAGAAGCTCCAATACAAGCACTATATTTTCCTCTGTAAGGAGGTGGCGACTCTACAAAAGTAAAGAACCTGGTGGAGCTGCATGATGAGTTCTAGATCTGCCCTGTTCTCAGTCGACAAAATCTATACTACATAAGTTCTAGGTATTTTGGTTTTCATATGCTCTATTCTTTATGAAAATCAGTTGTAAAAAAATGTTTCCCTATCAAGTGTTGAGCACTATATAAAGGGATGAGTAATAGTGGGCTGTTCCTCATGGAGGGATATAGGCCTTTTTGTTTTGATGGCATTGAAGGTACCCCTAATGAGTTCCCTATTGAGATTGAGGAGTGCTTGCCTAGATTCCTGGCTAGTGGATCTATTTTTGCAAGCTAGCATATAGATGACCTCATGGGTCTTTTTGGTGAAATGGATATTGAACATTAAGATGTTGCTATGAGGCTGCTTGTGCAGACATTTTCTAATGGTGCAAGGAAGTGGTTCCTATCCTTGCCTTCATGTTCAATCCATTCTTGGGATGTGTTGAGAGCTAAGTTTGTTGAGCATTTTGATAAAGTTGCTGCTCTCAAGAAGGAATTAGCAAGAATGAAAATGGAGAACTGATAGTTAGAGAAGGACATAAGATTGCTAAGATTGGTGGTTCCTGATGTTGATCATGAGGAGGCCAGTGTTTCTAATGTCAATTCTCATTATGCAAAAATTATTGAGTATGAAGCTAATTTTGAGGTCAGTGCATATGAGGATGTTGAAGATGAATTTGAGGATGACAATATTTCCTTTTTCTTTGCAGATTTTTTTTCTTGTCAACATGAGAAGACAGTTTTCTTGTCCCGGTATGATGATGTTTTGTGTGAAGGGAAGAGTATTGAGTATGATGCAGATGATGATTCCTGCAGTTATTGTTTCACACAAGATGATTTAATGCCAGAGATGTGTATTCTTGTTCTTGACAGGGATGATATTTGTGGCACTAGGGGCGAAGCTGAGGAAGATGATAATGAAGCCCAAAGTCCATTGAGCAGTGAAAAGATTTCAGCACTCTTGGCTGAAGAATTCCAAAGGTATGCACCTGTTGTGGGCTTTGATTTGCAACTCCCCTATGCTATATCCTTTGACACTGATAATGAGGCCAGTGTGCAAAGTGATGATGTTCCATTTTCACTAGAGACCCTCTCATGTAATGACTCTGCAAAAGAAGAGGTAGAAGGACATGAAAGTGTGTTTTCTTGTCATAGAAATTGCGATGATGAACAAGCCTCTTGTTCAAACTCCTTTCCTTCTTTTGCTGAATATGGTAGTGATGGTGGCGGCGTTGAGGACTTTGTCTTCAAAAGTTGGGACAAATTTTCTTTTGATAAAAATGATGATTTTATGAAGAAGACCTTCACTTGGTTCATGGTTTAGTTCACAAAGATATCATGGAGGAACCAAGTTGCTTAGTGGATGAGGCAAAGTATGAAGGCAAATTTGAGGATCCATGTCCTTTTCAGCTAGGTAATCCTATGGTAATGCATGATAATCAATATGTCACATTTTCTGATGCATTACTAGATGGAATTTTTATTTTTTCCAGTCATCAAGGAGAAGTAGATGACGTTCCCTACTTCCTAGAATATGAGTATGAATGTAATAGTTATGACTGGAAGAACATGGGTAGTGATCAGTACAATTTTATTTTTCAGCCCATGGTTATTCATGTATGTTGGCAGTTGGGTGATCAGGATAATTTCAAGTCTCTGGTTACATATGTGGATGAAAATTAGATTTTTGATTCAGGTGGGTCACTGGTTTTCTCTTGGTGGCCTAGGTCCACTAAGTAAAGTTGTAAATTTTTTAAATCTCTGCAAATATTTCCCTTTCCTGTTGTGTGTTTCCCTTCCTGTTTCTCTAGTTTGGTTGTTAGTTTTTGTGGTCCCTGTGTTTTGTCCTGTGGGTGGTTTTCTCTCCCAAAAATCTTGAATTCTTGCATGGGCACAAGTTACCTATCATCCCCAGACAGAGCCACTGTTAGCACCCTGAAAAATTTTCATGGTTGTGACTTTTTCCCCTGGTCTCGGCAGTTGTTTTTAGGTCTTTGGCCTTAAACCATTGATTCAAATTTTTAAAAAACTAGCCGTTCGTGTGAAAACCCTTTGTTTTGTCCTGGCCCTATTCTAATTTGTCATTACTTTTTGGGTCACTTAAAGGTCCTCATTCGCATATGCTTAATTGTTATCCCCTTTGTCACATGATCATGTGAACTTTTTTCATGTTACACAATTTTGTGACTAAAGGTTTTATACCCTCGGTGGCCTTTAATTTTCCTAAGTCCTTTGTGCCTAAATTTTTTCTTAAAAGCCTAAGTCCCAGTGCTAATATTTTCCTAAAGTCAGCAATTAATTTTTCCTATGTTTCGGCTTAAATCTTCGCTAGGCCCAACCTTCTGACACCATCTTGATCCAACAGTTGTCGTGAAAGCGCAAGGGTTTTGTCAGAGGCTTGTGATGTCACGACAACCATTGATTCTCTTTATGACATGGTGCTTCAAACAGGTGGGTCCAAAGTGACACGTATGCACAGTTGGCAAGCTTCGATTGGTCCACGGGTGAGTGACTAGATATCCTATCAGTGGGGCTTGTAGTAAGCCTTTCCAATCCATGGTCGGTGCATGATCTTAAAGAATATTCTTCCCCTTTGAGATCATGCACCATCTATTGATTTCAAATCTTTCCTAGATGTGTTAGTGGGACCTGGTTTTCGGATGCATCAAAAGGTCCTGACCTTGTCAGTAAATCAATGAACGGCGTAAGTTCTTATTTGATTTGTCAGAGGATTCAAATGTCACAATGATCGTTGATTTCTTTCAGTGTCAGAGGGTTGTTAGGGCAAGGAGGAGATTCTAGATCAACGACAGGCATGTAATCTGATGGAATCTTGTCGGGCTATGCAAAGATGAGACAACCATCGATCTTCTTGTGTGGGCGCAGTTAATTTTCTCAGTCTTTTTGTGGTCCTAATAGAATGTTTGGTGGTTCTGACAATTTTGAGTGCTTTTTTCTTATTCATGAAATGAGATGGTGGTATCCTAAAAAGGCTGGTGATTCAGCGAGTGTGTATTCATGTGATCGCTAAATTACTTGACAGGTAGATAAAATTCTTCACGAATTGATGAAAGCCTTCGGTCACCAGTTCTTTAGATGTGGCTGAGATGAGTTAGGTTCCCTTTGTTCGCTAAGTCACGGAGTTAAAGGTGGGTTAATTTTTTCATTGCGTGAATAGGAAATGCCTTGTCACATGTTCACTTGGAGTTAACCCGAGGGTCGCAGTTGAGTTAAGAACATGAAGACTGCAAAATAGAAAGATCTAATGGTCAGGACTTAAAGTTGGCCTAGATTTAAATTATGACCACTGATTCACTGATGGTGCTTGAAAGTGACGGTTGAAATTCAAATTCAAATTTTTTGAGGGTCTCTCAGTGACAGAAAGGACCAGAATTCAATGTAGAAGCGACTGGAGCTGGTAAGAGATGATTTGTTTGGCGTTGTAGTGTGGTCTAGGGTGTGATGATCGATTGCAGAGATCTGTACCATGCAAGGAATGAGAAGAATGGCTCGAGGTGTGTGGCAGGTGGTTGAATAGACTAGTTTTCATGGTGGATTTATGATCTTCTATACACTGTTCTGAGAATTATCATAATTGGAGATCAATTTTTGATCTGTTCTTCACCAGCTTGCTTGATTTTCCCCAAAGTGCAATAATTTTTGATCTTTTAAATTGTTTTGGTGGGTGGAAACCCTAACCCTTATCATGGTTATCCGTAGCTTGTTGCATCCTAACTTTGGTAGGATTCCAAGATAACTAGTGGTATATATGGTTGCAATTTTGACTTTGTAAGGGTTCTGAAATCCTGGTTCCTGAGGGTTCCTTTTCGATTCCATGAAGGGTCCTTTTCCTGTAGATCTTCTCTACTTCTCTGCATATAGGGTGTTCTTTCTTCCTTTGTTGGTTCAGGGAATATGATACATGCTGTAATTGATTTGTCTTATGTATGAGGATTCAGTATATTATTATTTTTACCAAACTATCTCCATTTAAATTTTGGATTCATTAATCATACATCAAGGGTGTTTGATTTTTCTATTTGCATTTCCCATGTGTTTGCAAGTGGAGTTGTCTTCACAGAGATAACTAGTTTAGGATTAGTTTTCATGTATGTATGAGCTGAGGTGTCAAAGATATGTCATGCTTGTCTTCTAGTGGATGATGGTTAATGTATTATCTATTTATAGGTCTCTTCTAAGGGGAGGGTTAAAATCTTTTGGATGGATAATAACATACTTGAATACATAGGTGGATTGCTAAGTGAGGTTTGTTAATGGTGTATGATTGATGTAGGGCATCAACATATCTGATATATTATCTTCTTGTTTCATAGCTCCTTATTGCAGTGATGTATTTGTTTCTGTTGCCCATTGGATAAGGCACTGGTCTATGAGAGACTTAGGGTATCTCAGGGGTCCTTTCAAACCCATCATTAAATCATTTACATTGAGTTCCGCCCTTTTCATTTTATGTTGTTAGGATAGGTCTCTGGTTTTCATACCCATTCTATGCAAGTAGGGCTATTGCACGAGATCTTGGTTTCATTGAGGTAGAGGATACCTACAAGGGTTTGAAGACTATTCCACAATAATGTATCTGCAGGCCTATTGTTTATCATGAGGTGTCTTGAGTGTCCAAATAAGGCAATACCCACCTGAGTGATGTGGAGCTCAAAGAAGGAGGATTCCTTTGAATCCTCATCAATTGGACTATTTCTTGTCAAACTTGAGTGCCTAACCTGAGATCCAAGCCCATCTATTGATTCAAGTTTGGTCCTGCAAGAAAAAACACCAATATAAAGAAACATGTTTAATTGCACAACTTGATGATATTTGGTTATGGCATAAAAGGCTATGTCATGTTAAATTTGACAATTTGGTAGAGATAATCAAGAAGAAAAAGGTAAGAGGTCTACCTAGATTGAGGAAACCTGAGAATGTGATGTGCAAGGAATGTCAGTTAGGAAAAATGACAAAGTCAAGTTTCAAGAGCAAATCTTTTACTTCTGAAAACATTTTAGATTTTGTTCATACTGACCTTGTGGACCTATAGGTGTACAAAGTTACTGTGGTGCTAAATACTTTATCTTATTTGTTGATGATCATACTAGGATGATGCATGTAATGTTTCTAAAAGAAAAATCTAAAGCTTTTCAATTCTTTAAGTGGTATTTGGCTAAAGTTGAGAAGGAGACAGGTAGAAACCTAAAATGTCTTAGATCTGACCGAGGTGAAGAATTTACATCAAATGAATTTAATCTATTTTGCAATTATAGATGAATGAAAAGATAGATGTCTGGACCTCGAACACTTCCACATAATGGTATAGCAGAAAGAAGAAATATATCTATCTTGGATTGTGCAAGGACATTATTGATTGAAAATAAAGTGACACAAAAATACTGGAAATAAGCTATAAGCACTGTTGTCTACACTCTTAACTGGGTACAGATTGAGAAAGGTACAAATCTGACACCCTATGAATTATGGCATGGGCATGCACCAAGTGTTAAATACTTTAGAATCTTTGGAAGTAAGTGCTATACATTAAAAGACACTAGGAATGGAAAGTTTGATGCTAAGAGTGATGAAGGCATATTCCTAGGATACTCCACAAAAAGTAAAGCTTATAAGTGTTTGAATTCTAACACTAACAAAATTTTGGAAAGTGTGAACATCAAAATTGATGAGTATGCAGAAATAAATGAAGCTGATAGCAAAAGAGAACCAAAAGATTATAGATCTTTTGTGTACATTGAGGAAGAAGAAGAGGCAAGTAATAGAATTGCACTTGATGTCAAGTCTTGGGTAAGCAATGCCGAGCAATAGACAAATGCTGACGAGTATCAAGAAAATAGAGCTGAGAAAGAACAGGAACATGCTGAGCTACAAAAAAATGCTGCCAAGTATCAGGAAGAGGTTGCCAAGCATTCATAAGTTGAATCTGACAATCTTGTTGGGGAGCCTGATGAAATAGAGGAGAGAAGAGCTGAACCTATTTAAGAAAAATATGTAAGAAGACATCACAAGCCTGAATAGATAATTGGAGACAAGGATACTGGAATTCAGACCAGAAGTAAGACTAAGGATCCAACATGCCTACTATGTGAATTTGAACCTAATTCAACTAGCGAGGCATTGGAAAATGAAGATTGGATACAAGCAATGAATGAAGAGATTGACCAGATTGAGAAGAATGATACTTGGACTTTGGTGCCGAGACCTGAAAACAAAAATGTTATAGGAACAAAGTGGGTGTTTCGAAATAAGATAAATGAAAATGATGAAATCACTAGGAACAAAGCTAGGCTAGTATGCAAAGGATACACACAAGAAGAAGGAATAGATTATGGGGAGACATTTGCCCCTGTAGCTAGATTGGAAGGAGTAAGAACTCTGCTTGCATATGTTGCTTATAAAAATTTCAAGGTATATTAAATGGATGTCAAGTCTACATTTTTGAATAGTATACTAGAAGAAGAAGTTTACATAGAACAACCAGAAGGTTTTATTGATCCAAACAGAAGACACATGGTGTGCAAACTGAACAAAGCACTATATGGATTGAAGCAAGCTCCTAGAGCATGGTATGAGAGGTTGCACAACTACTTGATATAGATTGGATTTTAAAAAATAAATGACACAAGCAATCTATACATCAAGGATGAAGAAGGTAAAGGTATCTTGTTGGCAAAATTTTTTGTGGATGACATTATTTTTGGTGGAGAAGATGCATTGTGTAAAATATTTTCAAATGAAATGCAAACTAAATTTGAAATGAGTATGTTTGGTGAGATCAAATTCTTTGTTGGTTTACAAGTATATCAGAAGAAGAATGGAATTTTCATTACACAGTCTAAGTATGTTAATGAAATACTGAAAACTTTTGGGATGAAAGATGCTAAACCAGTGGGAACTCCTATGGTTACTGGACAAAAGCTATCTAAGAATGATGATGTTGCAGAAGTGAATCAGACTTTGTACATATCCATGATTGGAAAGTTGTAGTATGCTATACATAGTAGACTAGATATTGCACTAGCTGTTGGGATTGTGGCAAGATTCTCTGCCAATCCTAAGGAAACACACATGATGGCTATAAAAAGAATTATGAGATACTTGGAAGGAACTACTAACTATGGTCTATATTATAAGAAGGATGACAAATTTGAACTCAGAGTTTATACAGATGCTGATTGGGTAGGAAATGTAGATGATAGAAAGAGTACTAGTGGTGGAGCTTTCTTTCTTGGACAAAGATTAGTCTCCTAGATGAGCAAGAAACAAAATTGCATTTCTCAATCTATTGCTGAGGCTGAGTATGTTTCTGTTGCAATAAACTATTCAAATTTGGTATGGATATAATAATTGTTGATAGGAATGAAAGAAGAAATCACTGAACCTATTGTTATTTTCTATGACAACACAAGTTCTATCAATATTTCTAATAATCCAGTGATGCACATGAAGACCAAGCATATTGCAATCAAGTATCACTACTTGAGAGAATTAGTACAAGACAAAGAATTCCGAATGGAATATGTAAATAAAAAAGGACAATTAGCAGACATATTCACTAAAGCTTTACCTAGAGAAGCTCATGAGTATTTGAGAAGTCAATTAGGGGTCCTTCCCCTTACCGAGGCTACCTAGAAAAGCTAGGAGCACTGCATAGAATGTGCTACAACAGAACATTTGAAAAATTGATGCAAAAGATTGTCACACTTTAGGCCTGGCCTAGAGTTGTGAAAAAGAGAAAAGACAAGGAATCAGTCATAAGCAAGATGACAGAGGGAGAAACATTGAGCTGCACAGATATTATCTACATTTGATGGATGTATGTTTTAGTTGCTACTTTGACATTTTTTTCAAAGAGGGAGATGAAATGATATGATAACACATAACACTGAAAGGTAAGAGGGAGATGAACTGAGGAGATGAACTAGGGAGATGAACTGAAATGAAGGATTATGATAGAGGGAGATCTGAATACTTCTGATGGTCATAGAAGTGAGGATTATAGGATTCTGAATCAGAATGAAGCTAAGGATATTACAAATAATTCTTTGATGGACAGATAAGTTTTTGGATTGGTTGGTAATCCATGTGTTATTCAGGTGATATCATATGGTGTTGCCATCAATACCAAAGAGGGAGATTGTTGGAAACTACAATTGAAACAATTCTTGTATTGTCATTGATGTCAAACCTTAATTGGTAAGACTATTGCTACTTAGGAAAGTACTATATCTATTTGAGTGTTGCTAAGGGGATAGGCAAGGTTGGTAGCAATAGCACCTAAGGGAAAGGTTGAGTTATCTTGATACTACAAAGTGTATTTGACTATGTTTCACAATGATGAGATAATGTATTATTTATCTTAGTAAGACTGAAGACTAAACTAGTAGGCTCAACCGAGCAAAGAATGGAAAATCATGTTTAAGCCGAGTAATATTAGTGTCGATCGAGTCAATATATGCTGAGCAAAAATATAGTATCGACCGAACAACAGTTAATTTCCAAGGAATACAGTGTAAGTTGAGTAAGCAGTTTTAGTAATGACTGAGCTTTCTACATGAAGACCGAGTGGATGATCACAATATTGACTGAGCATCAACAATTTTATATTTGAAGAGAATTTAGTTCTAGAGCTGACATTGTTGAATTCTTGGATTATGTAAAATGTGTTGACATTATTTATTGATTGTCTGAAAGCATTAAATGCATTGTAAAATGTTTTATTGTAAATATTTAAGAGATTTGAGATGCTTCTACAAAAGGAGTCGAAGAACATGAAGCGGGTAGATTCAATGAATCTGATCTAACCCTAAGATCTATGAATGAGATTGAGCGGTAAAAGATGAGTTAACCTAATTGAGGAAAATATAAGTGACCTGAGCATTTGGGTATGAAAACACATGGGTGAACAGAGAATGCTGGAAGATCAGAAAAGTTTTACTGATTGTTTAAGTAGAAAAGGATGAAGGAGAATTATGGTGGTTGCTTGAAGAAAAGTTCTGAGCAGATCAGAGATGGAGATGGAAAAGATTCAAAGTCAAAAAACCAGCATTAGTGTACAGAATCAGATCTGATATTTGCAAAGTGAGTTGTATATTTTTCGGATAATATTGCTACTACTTTCTAACCATTGTAACTATCAAAATCCTTTTAACAAAGGTTGACCTAACAGTCATATGTTAAATCCTTTGAACAAGGTTGCATTCTAATCGAGTGTATGTAAGTCCTAGAGAAAGGCTCACTTTTAATAGGGTGATTGAAATTCATTAACCGGGTCACACCTGACAGTGTGTATTGTAACCTTTGACAGGGTTGGCTTTTTACCGAGCTCACTTCAAAAGAGTGAAAATAATAGTAGCATGTTAAAAAGTTGTTTTTCCCACATTAGGTTTCCATTATAAATCCTGGTGTTAATACCTGTGTGAATGTTTTGGTTTGAACATTTCTATGTTTTACAAGTTAAGTTACTGCTGGGTAGTGGACCGCATTGTTATATGTTTCTGTTATTGAATCAGTGATGACTGAGTTTGTTTTGGTTGTTGGATCTGATTTAAGGAAAAGTTTTTGAAATTTTTTTATACATCAAGACCTAAGAACAACTGATTCGCCCCCCCTCTCTATTGTTCAAAATCATATTAACACAACTATCATCTAATTTAGAAACAAAACAACTTGCTTCAGAATTAAGATAAAAAACATTACCTTTTGTCATTGATCCTAATGCAATCATTAATCTTTTGTTATTAATGATGCACTTATTATTTTTGAATTCCAACTGATATCCTGGTGAGGACACCTAGGTAGGGCTAGTGTGGTACCTAGTGTGTGCTTAAATTTTGGCTTGTAGTGGCACTAGCCAAGCCACTAGACTAGGGTGTAGTCCTAGTCCTTTTTTTTTTGGTGTGCTCAATGTGTGGTCTTCTTATCTGGTTCTCCCTAGGTCTTATTTTGAGGTGTGTTTTGGTCACCAAGTTAGCCAAACTAGCTAGTTTGCTAGAATGATAAAATTGTGGACCATGGGATATTTGTTATCCTCATGACCTCTTTTGTTTTATAAGGTTTTCCATGGTGTGTGTGTGACCTTAGTTTTCTCAGGGTTGAGTGTGCTTGAGTTTTAGATGACTATCTTAGCCATTTGTCAAATGTTGCTTGACAAATTCCAAAGTTGTCATGACAGTTTTCTTTACAAATCTTGTAACCGATTTACTTTGAGGTCTAGCTAGATCCATGTGACCTAACATTGAGGAGGGACTACAAAACTTAGAAAACCCTAATTTCCATGAATTGGGAAGTGTGTGTACGGAGGAGAAAGTTGGACTGTTGTAGATTTTTGTAATTATTTTTTGATAGTGATATACATTTTTGACATGATAGAGCCTAAGATGGATTGAAATGTTGAGTGTAATACTTGCATGCGATCTTTTTTAATGCATTTGAATTCATAGATTAGTTTCTAGTATTTCATTTCAAGTTTTGGTTAGTGTTTCTTTATTTTCTTTGTTTTTTTTTTTGTCTCGGGTTAGCCTTGACAGAGTTTAGAAGAATGGAGTGCTAGAACACCTTCCCACTGAAAAAACTATACGGTTCCTTGGGATTCATGTCTAGACTCCTTGTATTATATGTTGTGCAGAGGAGGGGCCCTAGAAGGTCTGACATGCATCTATAATTTGATGCCCTAGGCAAGTAGACTGGTTTGGTTAGGGATCAGTGAGTTACTGTAGAGCTAGTGGGATGATTGGGGACACTCAAAACCTCAATCCAAGCACATGGAGGGGAGATACAATGCTTTACAAAGAATTTCCAACACTGAGGAACATTGGAGGAAGGTAGACATAGGATCTATAGACAAACCCTCACTCCAGCTCACACAGTGAGTTCAAAACCCTTAATAATAGCCTTAATTCTAGTAAGTACTATATGGATAGTATTGGCAAGGGAGACCAACAAAATATTTAGGTATTCCCAAAAGGGTACTCGAATCTATAACTGGTTGGGTGCTCTATTCAGACAAATTTGGAGTTATAAGCAAAAGAGACCAATTAGGCCTACTTAGCCTAGTAGCCTTTTTAGGCCAGTCAGCAAGCCAATTTGAATAGCGATAGGATTGGATTTGTTGGATTAGGTTTGTAAAGGGGTTTTGAATGTAGGATGATTGAAGAACAATTCCCCTCTCCATTTGAAGATGAATATGGGTTACACTTCTATTCCGTATAGAGGTGAGCAATGCTAGAAGAAAACAAAGAAGTACTTGAAACTGTGAACCTTAACAAAATATTGATGTCATAGACTAAATTGCATTGAGAGAAGTTTGAGACTTCTTAGAAGGAGCTAGATTAGCACCCTTGAGGCTAGGAGTTTAGCCTTTTGAGTTCTAGGAGAGCCTAGGACATAGCTAGGAAGGGCTATGTTACATCAGATTGGTATCAGATTGTGGTAAAAGGTTTTGAGGATAGTGGATGTCTCTTTATACTGGTGAATCAGTAGGGGAGAACAAAATGGTCACTAATGTAGATTTGGCTAAGGAAGTAGAAGAGAAAAAGGAGAGAAACAAACTCCTTGAATATGCAATGGAAGAGATGAGGATCAAGATACAGGAAGTAGTTGATCAAAGAGCACAAGAGATGGATAGTGGTGCTGAAAGTAGTGATAGAGGAAAGAAACCAGTTGATGTGGATGACATCATACCTGAACCAGATCCTTTAACAGGAGAGGAACCATTCTTGAAGGCCATCAAGGCTATGAATGCAAAAGCTTTTGAAGGATTGCCACTTTTTAGTGGAAAAATGGACATTGAGACTATCATGGAGTGGATTGAGGGCATGGAAAATAATTTTGAATGTGAAGGTGTGACAGAGGCCCAAAAGGTTAATTTTGCAAAATCTAGATGGAGAGGAGCAGCCTTGACATGGTGGAAGTACCTGCAAGATGAGAGGGTCAGTATGGGTAAGTTACCCATAGAAAATTGGAAAGCCATGATGAATAAGATAAAAGACAATTACTTGCTAGAGGACTATGAAGTTCAACTTCACAAGAAGAGACATGGATTGAAGCAAAAGGACCTAGATGTGGCCTCTTATATAGAGGAGTTTCAAAAACTATGTCTTAGGTCCAAAATCCAAGAAGAGGAATCCATTAAGGTGGTCAGATATCTAAGTGGACTAAAATGGAACATTCAGGAGGAGATAAGTTTATGGACTCCTACCACAGTCCAAAAATGCCATCAACTAGCTACCAAAGTTGAAGAGAGAAAAAAAAGAAAAGAAACGAGACCCCAATAATAGGGGTAGAGGTAGAGGAAGAGATCAAGTGAATCAAAAAGGTGGTTATCAAGGCCGAGGTAATGAGCAGAGGAACCAAGTAGAATCCAAATTGACTACGCATAGCAATGAGACCAATCCAAGAGGAGGCCATTCTAGGGGTAGAGGTACACAAGGAGGTGAAAATAGAGGGAGAGGTACAGGCAGGGGAAGCTCTTACTTTGCAAGCATGAAATGTTACAATTGTGGCCAACTGGGTCACCCAGCCTACAGGTGCCCTAAGAATCCCTCTTCATCAAACAATGGGAAAAGAGTTAACCTTGTTCATGAGGAGATATCTAGTGTCAAAGCACTTGAAGTAGACCATATTGAATTAGAAATGGGAGTGAATCTAATATTCAAGAGGGTTTTGATAACACAACCACTCAAGGATGAGCCTAAGCATAGGAGATTCCTATTTAGGATGAGATGTAAGATTCTTGGGAAAGTGTGCAAAGTAATTGTGGATTCAGGGTCCACTGATAATATCATAGCAGAGGAGGCTATGAACAAACTGAAATTAGAAAACTTTCCTCATGTCAATCCATACAAGGTGACATGGCTAAACAAAGGGCATAGTGTATTGGTGAATGAGCAAGCTTGGGTGGAGGTATCTATTTTCAGGTATAAAGACAAGTTACTTTGTGATGTGCTACCCATGGATGCATGTCATTTGCTGTTAGGAAGGCCTTGGCAATTTGATAGGAGTGCAGTGTATGATGGCAAGGAGAACTCCATCTCCTTCAAGAAGGATAACAAGACTTTTAAAATTAAGTCCTTGTTGGAAGTGGAGGAATCTCAGTCTAAAAACCCAAGCATATTAATGAGTGGAAAAAGGAAGTTCATCAAAGATCTTAAGGACAAGGAGAGTGATGAGTATGCTATCTTACTCAAACCCAAGGAGGAAGAGAAGGTCAAAATAGAGCCATTACCAGCAGCCATACAAGAGTTGTTGGAAAAATAGAAGGAGATTATGAGTGATGGTACACCAACAACCTTACCTCCTAGAAGGCTAATAAGTCATCAAATAGACTTTGTACCAGGTGCATCATTTCCCAATAAGGCAGCCTACAAGCTCACTCCAGAACATAACTTGGAAGTAGCTAGACAAGTACAAGAATTATTGGATCAAGGGCTGATTAGAAAGAGCATAAGCCCATGTGTAGTCCTAGTTGTGTTGGCATCAAAAAAAGGTGGTAAGTGGAGGCTTTGTACAGATTCAAGAACCATAAACAAGATTACAATCCGGTATAGGTTCCCTATACCTAGAATTGAAGATTTGATGGATTGTCTTGGAGGGGCAATGTATTTCACCAAGCTGGACCTTAAAAGTGGATACCATCAGATTAGAATCAAGGATGGTGATGAATGGAAGACAACCTTTAAGACCACTAATGGGTTTTAGGAGTGGAGAGTTATGTCATTTGGCCTCTCAAATGCACCTAGCACATTCATGAGGCTTATGAATGAAGTGCTTAAGGATTTCATAGGTGTATTTGTGGTAGTGTATCTAGATGATATACTCACATTCAGTAAGATAGCAACAAAGCATTTGGAGCATGTGGAGAAGGTCCTAAAAAGATTGCAAGAGGAGAAGCTTTCCATAAATCTTGAAAAGTGTGAGTTCTTCAAACAGGAGCTTGTTTATTTGGGGTTTGTAGTATCCTATGGATCACTAAAAATGGATCCAAGTAAGGTGGAAACTATCTTGAGTTGGCCTACACCAACATCAGCAACAAAGGTGAGGCACTTCCATGGTTTGGCTCAATTTTATAGGAAGTTTATAAGGTAGTTTAGTGGTATTTGTGCACCAATGGTGGACACCATTAAAGGAGGTCTCAAGACCAAGTTCAAATGGACTCCTATAGTAGATCAAGCATTCAAGAAACTGAAACAACAAGTAGCAACACAACCTATCCTGAGGCTGCCGAGCTTTGATAAAATTTTCTCCATAGAGTGTGATGCTAGTGGATTGGTAGTAGGAGGTGTTTTAAGCTAGGAAGGTAGACCAGTGGCCTTCTTTAGTGAGAAACTAAATGAAGCTAAGAAGAAATACTCTTGTTATAACTTGGAGCTGTATGCCTTAGTACAATCATTGAGGAAATGGAGGCACTACTTGCTACCAAAGGAGTTTGTAGTATTTACAGACAATTAGGCCCTTAGCTATATCAATACACAAGAGAAGTTGAGCAATAGGAACCTAAAATGGATGGAGTACCTTCAAGCATTCAATTTCACAATCAAGCATAAGAAAGGGCAGCTAAACAAGGTTGCAGATACACTTAGTAGGAGGCTACTTACCATTCAAGAAGTACAACTAAGTAGCATTGGAATAGAGAGTTTCAAAGACCTCTACAAAGATGATGAAGATTTCGGTGAATCCTACAAGGTATGCTCTGATTTTAAGAATCATTTCCATAGTAAGTTTTCTAATTTTACCTTGAAAAGTGGTTTTTTGTTTAGGGGTAATCAGTTGTGTGTGCCCAAGGGATCCATGAGGAAAAACCTCATATAGGAAAAACATAATGGTAGTTTGAGTGGTCATTTTGGAGTTAACAAAACTATAGATCTTGTACAGAGATTCTATCATTGGCCTAAGTTGGTTAAAGATGCTACCAAATATGTAGAGAAGTGTGTAGTGTGCATGAAAGCAAATGGAGGATCTAGTAATGTAGGTTTGTATCAACCTCTACCAGTGCCAAACAGACCATGGGAGTGTGTGAGCATGAATTTCATTGTGGGCTTGCCAAAGACTAAGCATGGTTATGACATCATATATGTTGTGGTGGATAGATTTAGTAAGATGAGACACTTCATACCTTGTAGGACTACACATGATGCTAGTAACATTACTCATTTGTTCTTTAAAGAAATTGTACAGATCCATGGACTTCTCCTCAGCATTGTTTCAGATAGGGTTGTTAAGTTCATGAGCCACTTCTGGAAAACATTATGGAGTAGATTGGGTACCAATCTCTTATTTGGATCTTCTTACCACCCTCAGACTGATGGCCAAACTAAGGTGGTTAACAAAGTGTTGGGGAATTTGTTAAGGTGTCTAACTAAGGAATATGGGCAGACCTGGGATGCGGTTCTTCCTCAAGCAGAGTATGCATACAATGATAGAAAGAACAAGACTATAGGTAGAAGTCCCTTCAAGATTGTGTATGGAATGCACCCAAGAGGTGTATGTAAACTTAGAGACCTTGGAGCCATGGAATGCATGAGTGGTCATGATGAAGACTTCACTCAAACAATGAAATAAATTTAGGAACAAGTAAGGAAGAACATCCTAGATTCAATTCAAAATTTGAAAGAAAAGGTTGATGAGAAGAGAAGGAACATTGAGTTTGAAATAGGTGACAGTGTTATGGTTCATCTAAACAAATCAAGGTTATAGAAGGGCATGTCTACCAAGATGGAAATGAGGAGGATTGGCCCCTGCAAGATCTTGGCCAAATATGGGGCCAATGCCTACAAGATAGATCTACCTAGTGGACTAAATATCTCCCTGATATTCAACATTTCTGACTTGATCAAGTACAAAGGTCCTCTTGCTGAAGTGGATTCCAATGCTACAGACATGTATGCTAATGTAGAACATCAGGCCCTACCTCCCAAACCAAAACTTGAGGCAGCCAAGATCTTAGACTCAAGAGTCAAGAAGATTACCCAGCACAAGGTCTATATGGAGCACTTGATTAAATGGAAGGACAGGCCTGCATTTGAGGCTACTTGGGTGGAGGCAGTAGAATTCAAGAAGTAGGGCATTCCAAAGGATCTACTAGTCCCAGGAGGGACTTAAGCTTTTTTTGGGGGGGGAGTATGGTGAGGACACCTAGGTAGGGCTAGTGTGGTACCTAGTGTGTGCTTAAATTTTGGCTTGTAGTGGCACTAGCCAAGCCACTAGACTAGGGTGTAGTCCTAGTCCTATTTTTTTGGGTGTGCTCAATGTGTGGTCTTCTTATCTAGTTCTCCCTAGGTCTTAGTTTGAGGTGTGTTTTGGTCACCAAGTGAGCCAAACTAGCTAGTTTGCTGGATTGGTAAAATTGTGGACCATGGGATATTTGTTATCCTCATGACCTCTTTTGTTTTCTAATGTTTTCCATGGTGTGTTTGTGACCTTAGTTTGCTCAGGGTTGAGTGCCCTTGAGTTTTAGATGACTATCTTAGCCATTCGTCAAATGCTGCTTGACAAATTCCAAAGTTGTCATGACATTTTTCTTTACAAATCTTGTAACCAGTTTAGTTTGAGGTCTAGCACTGAGGAGGGACTACAAAACTTAGAAAACCCTAATTTCCACGAATTGGGAAGTGTGTGTACGGATGAGAAAGTTGGGCTGTTGCAAATTTTTGTAATTGTTTTTTGATAGTGATATAGATTTTTGACATGACAGAGCCTAAGATGGATTGAAATATTGATTGTAATACTTGCATTCGATTTTTTTTTAATGCATTTGAATTCATAGATTAGTTTCTAGTATTTCATTTCAAGTTTTAGTTAGTCTTTCTTTATTTTCTTTGTTTTGTTCTGTCTCGGGTTAGCCTTGACAAAGTTTAGAAGAATGGAGTGCTAGAACACCTTCCCAATATACAAACTCTACGAGTCCTTAGGATTCATCTCTAGATTCCTTGTACTATATGTTGTGCAGTGGAGGGGCCCTGGAAGGTCTGGCATGCATCTATAATCTGATGCCCTAGGCAAGTAGACTTGTTTGGTTAGGGATCAGTGAGTTACTGCAGAGCTAATGGGATGATTGGGGGCACTCAAAGCCTCAATCCAGCACATGGAGGGGAGATACAATGCTTTAACAAGAATTTCCAACACTGAGGAACATTGGAGGAAGGTAGACATAGGATCTATAGACAAACTCGCATTGATTCACACAGTGAGTTCAAAACCCTTAATAATTGCCTAAATTCTAGCAAGTACTATACATATAGTATTGGGAAGGGAGACCAAAAAAATATTTAGGTATTCCCAAAAGGGTACTCAAATCTTTAACTCCTTGGGTGCTCTGTTTAGACAAATTTGGAGTTATAAGCACAAAGAGAGCAATTAGGCCTACTAAACCTAGTAGCCTTTTTAGGCCAGTTAGCAAGCCAATTTGAATAGCGATAGGATTGGATTTGTTGGATTAGGTTTGGAAAGGGGTTTTGAATGTAGGATGATTGAAGAACAATTCTCCTCCCCATTTGAAGATGAATATTGATTACACTTCTATTCCTTATAGAGGTGAGCAATGCTAGAAGAGAATATAGAAGTACTTGAAACTGTGAACCTTAACAAAATATTGATGTCATAGACTGAATTGCATTGAGAGAAGTTTGAGAATTCTTAGAGTTCTAGGAGAGCCTAGGACATAGCTAGCAAGGTCTATGTTACATCATATCCTTTTTCAAGCAACTATCCAACACTTAGTAAGTTATGCTGTAAACCATCAACATATAGAACATCATGATTGTTATTCTTTCCATCCAAAGTGATAGCTCCTATACGTATAATAGGTTTAGGAGTGTTTTCTCTAAATATAACCATGCCACCTTTGTACTTATCCAGATGTACAAATCTATCTTTTTCTCCCACCATGTGATGTGAACAACCATTGTCAATGATTCAGTCTGTTCTGATGTTTGCTTGTGAAATTAATGCTAGCTCTTGTGCTTTCTTTTCATCTTCAATGTCCATTTCATCAAACATTTTTTCCATGTCTTCAATTGCAATAAATTCAATTTCATCTTCTCTTGAATCTTCATCTGATACTCCATCTTCAACATAGTAACATTCTTTTTGTATACTTAGGCTTGAAATTTGTTTTGAACTTCTTAACTCTTGTAGGACACTTAGATGCAAAATGAACAATCTTGTTACATGAAAAGTATTTAAATGGTAAATGACCTTCATATTTTCCTTTTCCTTTTCTATCTTTGTTAGCAATCATAGAAATGAATTCGTCTAGTTCTTTATCCTCATCTTCATTATCAAAATTACTAGAAGTGTTCAAGGATTTCTTACCATGGACTGAGGCTTTGAATGTTGTTTCATTTTTAGGCTCTGTCTTCAATCTTGATATCTCGAATGCTAAAATATTTCTGATTAAGATATCTCTTTTGAAATATTTTGAAAACTACAGTCTCATCTACGATGTTTATCTTGCTCTCATATTCTTCTGTCAGAGTAGTCATCAATTTATCCATTATGTCTTCTTCAAAAATTTCCTCACCATTGTTCTTGATTCCTGCAATTGCTTCATTAATTCTTTGATTGTAGGCTCTAATTTTCTCTTCAGGTAGCATCTCCAAAGTATTATATCTTTTCTTCCATGTCTTTTTGCATGCATTCTTGACTTGGATATCTCCTTCAAACATGTCTTCTAGATACTTCCATATTTTGTAGGCTTTATCTACTTTCTTGATGTCTGAAAAATCACTGTCAGATAAGGCATTGATAAGGGCTTCTTTGGCAATTGCATTTTGAGTGAACATTTCCTTTTGCTTAATAGTTGCATCATCTTGTGCAAGATCTTTTAGAGAGGGAATCTGAACATCTTGAGTAGCTACTTCACAAATCTCAAAACCAATGCATTACAAATGTGCTATCATTTTGTTCTTCTAGTCTAGATAATTATCTCCATCAGACTTAGGACTTTCTTTTCTAAAGAATGCCATCTGATCAACCTCAAGCTATTAAAATTTCTCTTCGAGTCACTTGGCTCTGATACCAATTGTTAGGAATAGTCCCACAAGATAACTAAAAGGGGGGGTGCGTGAATCAATTATCTACAAGATTCAATTCTTTATCCAATTTAGCACAGAAGAATATTAAGTACATACGCAACAAGATAACATTTAACACAACACCAAAATTTTGGTTACAGGGAAACCCAAATAGGTAAAAACCCTAGTGGGAATTAACACTCACTATAAAATGCACTAGAGTACAATGATCCTTGTTAGAAGATCTTACAACCCTGTTAGGAGTTGATCTTTACAATGCATGAATTATAGTGACCTAGTCAAGGGTCAGACCCTATTAGGAGTGTTTTACAAGTAACCTTTGTAATGGTGAGGACACACTGTCCGGGAGCACACTGCTCAAAATGTGAAGGATGCAACCTTCCACACAATAGATACACACTATATATGGATCTTGGTGAACTGGGAAATAGACTTGATGTCTTGATCAGTTCCAATGAATAGTATATACTCTTTGGTTCTTCACATAGATCTTCAACTGATGATTGATTCAACTATGCTGGCTCAATATATTCTCATCTTCGGCTTTTCTCTATCAATCACAACTGATCAGCTATAAGTATCCTTCTCCAAATGATATAATCAAGTCATCCTATTAGAACCTTCTTGAAATCATATTAGAGAAACAATATAACTCTTCAATAATATCTCCAATGGCTAAACTAAGAGCGCAACACAAAAAGGGACCGCACAACCCAATCTGAGTAGACATGTCACTTCACATAGTTAGCTCCACCAAATTAAAAGAAACTTTATTCTCAAGCTCAAATACATTATGCGCTCTTGACCAAATATTCTTAACTCATCACCAAACACAAAACCAAACACACATATCAAAATGATAGGTGCAACTACTGAAACAATATAAACACTGTTGGCTCCATCAGATAAACTCCAAAAATTGTAACTGGCAAATAGAAACATCATAACTCAACTTGTACTACACAAATAACTCTGCATCCATGGACATACCTTTACAAATATGTCTAAAACACAAATATAAACATCCATGGCTCCAACATAACCATACTAAGAATCACATACAAAACTCTTCTTGTAACACTGTAAGGAACACTACTGTTACAAACAACTACACAACTATTTGTACTCAGAATCAACCTTTGCATCTATGATATCATGATGATAACATATGCATACAACATATGTTCAAGGCTCTCTACATAGAACTACAATGCACACTGCTTACCATATGTTGTCATCAATGACAAACATATAGTCAACACTGGCTTGCTAGCAAATCTCCAATAGTTTGATCCTATTAGGAGCTGAGTATTATAATATACAAGTCCTGGTTAAATGAAAAACCCTATTAGGAGTCTTTTAAAATGTGATCCCTGTTATGGAATCGACCCTGCTAAGAGTCTAACCCTGTTAAAGGCAATAACCCTATTAGGGGTGCACAATAGATCAACCTCATCAAGAGATTTGAGAGTTAAAGCCATCTTCAGGTTCTCCAAACCTCACAACTTCAAGGGTAAGACAATTCTAATCCAAAAATTCTTCCACCACTCAACCATTGGAAAGAAAGCTCCATCTTGTGCCCAAATGCACTAGTGTTCTCCAAACAACATCCAATGAAACCTCAAGCTCGCATTCACCTCTGCAATTCGCATATACAATATGTCACATCTATTTTCCAAGGTTCTCAATCCTTATATACAAGTTACAAGAATTAGATCTGGGCTAACCTACATAGGATAAATCCTATTTACAAAATACAAATAGACCCATGCTAAGATGCACATGACACCTCTTAAAATTTTACAAGATAAAAATTACATCAATTTATCATCCAGATCAATAAATCAATCTCGCTCATCAAAGTACTTGAAACGTGTTCCAAGTCATCCTCCAAATAGGTCTTTTGCAATACACACACCATATCTGATGTCACCTATATGATCAAAACTCCATATAATCACAATAATATCTCTAGCTAGTGTCCAACATGAAACTATTTTGTCTCATAATTACTTAAAAAACCATGAATACTATCCACAAAGTTCTGTAATCAACTCTATGAAAATCATAGTTTTAATCTCCTAAAAAAACAAATATCAATAAATCATCCATAACTTTGACATCTCAATTCATAAGCATGTGCAATGATAACTAGTGACCTAAGACATCATTTAGATTCTCCATCTAAGTTAGCACATTCTAATTCACTGTACTATGTCCATACAATTCTCCGCAATCTATTTTCAAGATTCTCTGAATAACCTGTCAGTAACATATGTTGACATCATTGACAAACATTAGGTGCCAACATCCAGACAATCTTCCAACATTATCCTAAACATATTGGAATTCAATAATTCCAATCCAAATTCCAACATCGCATGGCTTAATGTGATGATTTGAATGAGTTGCAGTTGTTTTGGCAAAGACTAGTTACAAGACATAGACATAGAACTTGACAGAGTTAGTTGCTAAGTTTTGAGCATAAGCTGGTTGTGAGCTGGAATTGTGTTATGTGAGCTTTAGGCATGGAAGAAAACACAAAATGGAGTACACTCTAGGATTTGTGGCTTGATTGGGTAATGCTGATGACAGTGCTAGTGTATGAACTTGGATAATTCCTTTTGGGAGTTGAATAGGTTGTGTAACATGTTCCATGGATTAGTGAGCATTAATTATGGATCTTGGTGCATAAATTAATATTTGTAATTGTTTTATATTTGTATCAGGTACTATATGTGCCTTAGAATTATTTAATGTAATTGTTAATACATTGGGGAAGCCCTAACATTTTGGCCTAATTGAGACTTATAACTTGTATAAAGGAGAGTAAATTCTCTAATGTAATGTGAGGAATGTGTATGGGAGATATTTGTGATTGTGCATGTGATAATTGTAATAAAAGTATAGATGAAGAGAAGAGGTATGAGTGAAATCTATGATCATTCCTCGTGCACTTTAATGTAACTATAAAGGAAAGTAAGTTTCAATTAGTCAGTTCAGTCATTTGAACAATAAATTCACTTCATTGTATTTGGACAGTGAGTCATGAAGGTTGGTTTAACCTTCTCCTTGGAGCAATGTACCTTTTTGTTATCATCAAATTCTAACAGGGTTGAAGGACCTTTTAATAGGGGTTTTGTCCTTTAACATGGACTATTGTACTGGATGTATTGTATCAGCTCCTTATAGGACTAGGTCTCCTAAGAGGAATATTTCTATACTAGTGTACTATCTAGTGGGTTCCATCCCTACCAAAGTTTTTCCATTAACATGGTTTTCCCTGAGAACAAAAATCTATGTTATGGTTTTTTTGTCTGTCTTGTTCATCTTGTTTAGCACTATTATATTCTTAATTAATGATTTGGTTTAGAAGTTTAATGTTTACAATTATTATACACAATTGATTCACCCCATGTCTCACCAAGACTAGCTTTCAGACAAAGACTTATTCAACAAAAGAAAGATTAGATCCGGTACATACAAGTCTCTGTGGTCCTATAATAATAAGGTCACATTATGGTGAAAGGTACTTTATGATTTTTGTTGATAATTATTCAAGAATGATGTAGGTTTCTTTTTTTAAAGAAAATCTTGAAACTTTTGATAAGTTCAAGATTTAAAAGAAAAATTTTGAGAATGAATCAAGATTGAAGATTAAATGCTTAAGGTCTGATAGAGGTGGGTAGGTCACATCAGATAAGTTTAATGTATGTTGTGAGGAATATATGATATATAGAAATATTTATGTACCCAGGACACCACAACATAATGGCATAGCATAAAGGATAAATAGAACCATTCTTGATGTTGTTAGGAAAATGATTCTTGAAGGAAAGGTACCAAAAATTCATTGGAGGGAAGCAATTAACATCGTAGTCTATACAATGGATAGAGTTTAGATCAGACATGAATATGGTAAGACTTCATATGAGTTATGGTTTGGTCACATTCCTACAATTAAATACTTCAGAATATCTACTATATCAAAAGGGATGATGAACTAGGTTGGTTTGATCCTAGAAGTGATGAAGGAATCTTTCTTGGATACTCTAATAAGAGTAAGGCATATAGGTGTTACAATCTCAGACTAAAAAAGATATTTGAAAGTTCTAATGTGAAGATTGATAAAAAATTCTAGATTCAGGAAAGAATGTATGATGATGGATCAGATAATGAAGGTAACTAGGCTTCTATTCAAAACCATGATTAGGAGCAAGAAGTAGAATAGTTATTTGAGATTGACAATGGGATACAAGTAAGTATTGATGAGCCAAAAGGGAGTCCTAAAACACCAAGGTATGTATCAATGAATCATTCTAATAAAAAAAATAATTGGAGATGTAAAAAAAGGTGTGATGACAAGGTCAAATGTTAGAAATGAATTATTCTTAATTTCACAAGTAGAGCCTAAGACTATTGCTGAAGCTCATCAAGATAAATTTTGGATTAAGGAAATACAAGAAAAACTAGATAAAATTCAAAAGAATGATACTTGGGAGCTTGTACCAAGGCCTAAAGACAAAAATGTTATAGGAACAAAATTAGTTTTTAGGAATAATATGAATGAGTAGGATGAAGTTGTAAGAAATAAGAAAGAATTGTTTGTAAAGGACATTCATAGTAATAAGGTATTAAATTTGATGATACTTTTACACCTATCGCTATATTAGAGGCTTTTAGATTATTTATTGCATATGCATCTCATAAAAAAATTGATTTATCAGATGTGTTGGTTCCTGAAAAGGATTTTACATTATGAGAGACACCAATATGCCTAAGAAATTTTTTAAGGAGGGGTTAGTTCCAAATGTGGGGAGATCTGTAGGTAATTGGACCAGCGATAGGGACAAGAGTTCCCTATGCACTTCTGGCTATGCAAAACCAAGGAAGGTACACCTAATCTAGGTCCACATACAACACTTCACAAGGATTTCTAGATTTTAATAACATATAAATGCTAAGAAAATACTAAATGATAACCAATCATTTATTGATTGTCCATTACCATTTAAGAAATACAAATTTTAGGTCAAAATACTTTAAAGATTTTGACATATTTATATCAAATATTAGGAATATAGCCAAACCCCATTAAGTACATATCATTGCAAAACATACTAATTTATGCCCAGTGCCTTATCCATTGGGCAATATTTTTATTGCAAAGAAAGAAAAAATAAACCAACAAACGTCAATGATTCAGGATCCCTAAATATTACTACATTATGACAATATTGATCAATTTATCACCAGATTCATACTACTTATAGAAATTCTTGTGCAAACAAAATGAATCTATGTTCTATCCAGAGCTATTTAATTTGATCTCAGATCAAAGCTAAGGAAAATCAACATACACAGATAAATTCTATGCAATGAATCAAAAAATTTATTGCTCAAAGAAATAGACACAAAGGAGAGATTTGAATCCTAGATTTTTGTATTCATATGTATTGAATCATGTTTCTTGTATACACCATGCCTCAAAATATATACCACTACAATAATGGTAAAAAACCATGAAACCTGCTATTTTCAGTAATGATAAAACCTAATACAATATACTACACCCTAGACTGGAAACTGGTATGCAAAAGCTATCCTAATTTTTGAGCCTTTCTAAATGATCTTAATCTTTTTTTTATAGAATAAGGATTGCAAAAAGCTTCAGATCATTTAGGGATATGATAAAAAGGTGTCACATCAGAGAAGACAAAACACAAGAACTACAAAATAGCTCACTAGTTGTAACTTTACAATGATGTCCTCTGATTTTCTCACCAAGATCTTGCAACAATTCCAAAGCCATTTCAAGTTTCTCCGAGTGGTGTCTTTGTATTTATGATTCCTTTCTGCAAGATTTTCCTTTTGTAGTTTATTTCTTTTAACAAATTGGGGAAGTGCCACCCATTGCAGCTTTAGTGGGGACTTCTTCTTTCATTGTTTCTTCTGAGGCATACTGGTCTTCCCAAGATTTGAATGTTTCATCACTTGGCTAAGGAAAAGAAACAACCTCATCCCTCTTACTTTGCAAAACATCCCAGTGATCTTTAATTTGTTGAACCTCTTTTCCTAGGAACCCAAATGTGACCTAGCATTCTCAATAGTCTCAACTATTTGGACAAAAAGAATATTACTATCCATATTCAAAATATTACTCATCTTTATTGACAACTCATCATCCATCTGTCTGATCTATTTCCTTATGTCCTTTAACTGACCATTTTTCCTGAAAATGTTGGCAAACAATTCAAAACAAGACTTGGAATATTCTCTTTTCAATACTAATGCTTTCCTTTGAATATTCTCTCTCCTAGATACAAAATCTAGCAAGCCTTTAACCAACTTGTGAGTACTCTTTATTGTTGCATCAACATCCTGTTTAGTCTTTGATAAAGAATAAAAGAATTTTAGTTTATTCTACCTCAAAATCCACTTGTCCAAAATTGGTTCCACAGTGGCCTTTTCCCTCTCAAAAGAATTCAAAATTTCAATTAGTTTCTCTCCACTCATGTACATATTAGTTGGCTCAATGCCCTCAATGAATTACAAAATTTTATCTCTGAGCTTCTCCTCATATTTCATGTCAATTTCTAACTTTCCTTCTCTGAATAGTTGTGTTTCACCTTTTAATTTATTTCCCTTTTCTATCAGTGCTCTTCTTTGGTCCTCCAACATTTCCCTTTTAATAAATTCTTCTTCTTGAGTGATAGGAGGAAAAGGGGAAGGAGGGTATTCAATAATGGGGCTCGAGGAGGTAGGCCGAGCAAGGGAAGCAATTTGTAACTGAAAACATTTGAACTTGTAATTGCCCTCCTAATTGTTTTTTAATTTAGAAATTACCTTGTCTTTTTCACTTACACCTCTCTTTAACTCACCATAAGCCTTTAAAGCAGTCTCCAATTTAATTGGGAGTTTATATTTTTCCTTGACTTAGTTTTTTGCCACCTTCATACTGAGTTTGGCAATCTCCAATGCTAATTCTGAAGCCTCAACTTCTGAGCTCTCACTAACCCTTTTTACTAGTAGATTGCCAGAATGATCACTCCTGATAATCTGCTTGCCCTTATTTCCTTCTTCCTGAGATACCACATAACCAAATCCTAGTGATCATCACTAAAAGTGACTCCCTTGATGGCTTTCTTAGCTTCCTCTCTAGATTAATGAACTAGTTTGGTTTGCTTCCTGATTGCATCAAAGGAAATTATATCAACAATGTCCCATTCCAGAAGGATAAGTACTCTTGCATTCTTGATTAGTTCTCTTCCTTGCTCTGGGGTAACTATCTCAAACCTTTGAAGCATTTCTTTTTTGACCTCATCTTCAATAGAAGCAAGATCCCTCTCTGGATGTTCTTCTTGCCTCTTCTCACAAGTCTCCTTAAACTGACTTATGTGAGTTTTCTAAAGGAACTGCACAAAAGCTCTAGCCTTAACAAAGGTATCATCAACAAGGAATTCATCACATGCCTGCTTAGTCACAAGATCTAGCTCTCTTCCTAAAAATTAACCAATAGTGAAGTCCATCTCTACCCCTTTAGGCTCCTCAAGCACTCCCTCCTAGACTTCCTCATAGGCCACACAAATATGACCTAGACTCCCCATTATTTGCAACTATTCTGTTACCTCCTATTGGTCCATAACGTTAAAAGGAGATTGAGAAGGATAACAAAAACCCTCACTCTATTTTGGTCTCTCTTCTAATCTTTACCTTTTAGGGGAGGGATAAGATCCTAAATCTACATCAATAGGCCTCTTTCCTCTTGACATGGATGGATCCTCAACTTATGTATGTGTTGGAAATGCCCTTGATGATGATGGGACATCTCCTAATCTCTAAACCTCTTGATGTATGCCAGCCTTAGGCACTAGCACATTGTATCCTATCTTCCTCTATACAACATACCTACTGGGAGGAACCATTCTTACAAATGCTAGTTTTCTCAAAACAAATTTGGCCCTTTCTAGCTCTGATTATACTACCATGTCCTTCTTCTAGTTTAGGGTCTAGATTATACCCTCAAAATGGCTCATATGGGCCTTAATCTTCTTTTTAAAGGGCTTAAAATATCTCAAAGGATCATAATAGTTGACAAAATATTATACAAAGTCCATGGTTTTCCTACATACTAGCCACTTCTCCTTCCTAATGTCCTTCTCTTGCAGATCAAATTGATTTCTTATTATATCTTTAGGAAAGTGAAAAATATGGTCCATGGTAGAACACCTGGTCCTCTTCTTAAACATATTAGTATAGAATCCCTTAGGATCTACAGACCTTGCAACTGATGTGGCTATGTGGTAAGGTTCTAAAACTTTTCTCATGCATGTCCATCCACTCTTTGTTATCACAAATTGGTGTGCAATGGTTATGGATGGAAAAATAGAACCCCTACCTTTCCCTATGAGAGCCATATCATGTAAGCCTCTAATTTGTCTTAGGACCTCTTCTATGCCAACCTTCAAAGGTACTTGGTATAGGAAAATAAAAGGAGTGCCTCTAAAACCATACACTCTGAACATAGTTGAAATAGGGTAAAATATGACATCTCCTTAATTGTGCATTAGTTTGCTATCATTGGAAAACTATTTTGGCCTTAGGAAAGCTAACAATAGCCTTGGGATCCTTGAATTTTCTAAGAACAATAGGGCCTTAAGTCTAGATGCAAAGCATCTGTCAAAAGTCACAAAACTGGCCTCATTTTTATCCCATGTCATATTCAAATTCTATAACTGGGCTGGTATCTCCTCACCATCCTTTTCTTTCATCAAATCCATGTCCTTTGCAAAATAATTAGAGCCTTTGTAGATGAACATATGCATCAATAAGAAATACCATCCAAATGGTCTATCTACTTTGGACTTCTGAATACCAGTTAGGCCATTATGAATTAAATTGTTAAGGAAAGGGACAAAGACAAATGTTACTGACAGATATGGGTGTAAGATCTGAGCCATCATGAACATATAATGTACTAGAATTTCTGTTTGTGAATCTTCACCAAAAATTTGACATAGGGACCAATACATACCCTCTACTTTCAAATTAAAATAATCTAGTTTGATGGGTTCTAGTGTATTTGGTCATACCACAGTCAACCCTCTTACCCTGTCAAAAAATGCTCTCAAAGTTCCACTTTTGAGATAGTCCCTCCGTGCCTTGTAAAATTCTCTAAGTTTATCAAAATATATTCTTTCTAGGGCATCAAAAGGCTCACTTAACCAAAACACCTCTCTAATATCATCAACAATAATACTAATCAGAGGGTTCCCATTTACATCCCTAACCACTCTTGCTACAAGGTCATAATTCTTGGCCACCTGGAGTAAAATATCTGTAACCATATATTTTTTTGGGACTACAAGTTTCCCTACATCAAACTACCAGACATTACTGCTAGGAGAAAAAACATGTCTTTATACAAACCCTACTCTAAATAACACCAAACCAGACACTCCAATATTTTCATCTCTCATGTAATTACCCTTGTTATATAAATCATATATAATTCTAAGATGAGGGTTCTTGGGTATAAGTTCTTTCAACTTGGAGGAGTCATTTATGGAATGGTCAAGCTATTCAAGAAAATCTTCATAGACAACCCTTTCTTGATAATCAATTTTGCCTTTCAATTTTCTTCATGGTTCCATCTTAAAACCTAGGGTTTAATAATCAGCTTAACTAGAATTACACTTAAAATTCTCTTCTCCAAACCCTAACAATAAATTTCGCAGTTGAAAGATGGCAGAAACACAATAGTTCTTATAATCACTCACCCATTTGGAAATGCACCAAAAAATAATTGATAATTGTACCAAAGCTCTGAAAATTTCTTTGAAATCCTTTGTTATGTTTAATTATAGAAATGTAGCATCAACTGATATACTAAGCAAGCAAAAGATATTAACTCTCGACAACCAAGCCACATGTTCCTACCATTACTTCTTTGAAAATTCAAAAAAATTTAGTTGAACAAGCATGAAACATTTTACACCAAAGAAGGAAGTTTAAAATAGAACCATTGATCTTGACTTGAAACACATCGGACGGTTGTCACAATCCCTTAATTAGAAACTTTCAATCAAATTCCAATCTAGGCTTTATGCCCTTTTTTTGATAGTTAGATCTAACAGAAATCAAACTATAACTTCTTTCGCCCCACTAATCTACTCAGGTCCCATGATCATCATTGGATCTATCCCAATCCAATGGCTTCCTTTATTCCATCTGATTCTGAGCCCACTTACTTTTTACTGACTTAGAAGATCACACTATTGGCAAGTTGACTATATTGGTGTATATGACTTAATATAGTGTTGTCATTATGGCAACAAAGTCATATAGTGTTTTGGATTCAGCGCACTTGATGAGAAGATCGAAATTGGCTGTGTTGAAGATTGGACAGTGTACAGAGTACCTAAAGATCAGAGCATCAGCGCATGTGCATATGATAGAATTATGGTATGCAACCTAGAAGTTAAGTTGGTCACATCATATTCATGCTAAGTCTAAGAGTGCATGATCAGAAGGTTCATTATGAGGAAGATATAGAGAGTTCAAGTTGCATAGACAGTGAATGCCAGATAAGAACACAACAGGCAACCGACTGTTGGTATTTTGGTTTGTAGTTATAATATTATGTTGTAAAGGCTATGCGCCTATTATAATTAGGTTGCCAACATGTAATTATGTTTGTTTGTAAACACGCTTGAGCCAATTCAATTGGAAGCCTTGTATGTAATCGGTTAAAGGGACGACCTAGTTGTTTGTTTTGTATACGCATATAAATATTAGACACCCATTGTAATTAGTATGAGAGTTGATATAGAGTGAAGATAAGCAGAGAATAAGTGTGCAAAGAGTTGATAAGATGTATTAGAGATTTGCAAGAGGTCAAAGCATCAACACATCAAAGGAACTGAGCAGACAAGTAGTGTCATAGTGATAGCTCATCCAGTAGATATAGTGTGTATCTAAGATCAGAAGGTTGTAGCCTTCACCACTTGAGCAGTGAGTTCTAGGAAAGTGCATCCACACCCCTAACAGGGTTTATTGTAAAAGAATCCTAATAGGGTCTGACCCTTGACAAGGTCTACTGTACTAAACATATTATAAAGCAAATCCTAACAAGGTTAAGGATCTTCTAACAAGGATCATAAAACACTAGTACAAAATATTAGTGGGTGTTAATTCCCACTGGGGTTTTTACCTATTTGGGTTTCCCCATAACCATATTGGTGTTATGTGTTGATTTTATGTTTCATTTTTATGTGAATGTTCATTTCAATATTTAATTATTCAAGTTCAGTTTAAGATTAAGTAAAAAAGATAAATTATAGTGAACATTGATTCACCCCCCCTCTCAGTGTTCCCATTCCTAATAATTGGTATCAGAGATGTGGTCCTTAGAAAAGAATTTTAACCACTTGAGGAGATCATGGACAAAGCAGAAATGAAACATCTGAAAATAAATCTTGAAGCTACTCTTGAAGACTTGGATAGATCTGAAAAAGAAATTGAAGAACTTAAAGAAAAAGTTAGTGATGCTCAAGTAGTCATCAAAAGGCTAAAAAAAGATTTGAAAGAATGCTCTACTAGTGATTTAGGGATTATGATAAAAAAGATCAGTGAAGAAAATTCATCCTTGAAAGAACAAATTGAAGAATTGGATGATAAGCTAACCAACAATCTGGAAGTCTATGATGAACAAATCAAAGAGAACCTTCAACTAAATGAAGAATTGAGGCAAGAAAACATAGAAATCTTGGAGCTAAGGAACAACAAAGAAAGCTTGGAATCTGAATTGAAAGAGGCATATAATCACATTGATAAATTGCACACTAGTTCTGATTTGATAGAATTTTAGTTGTATACAAGAAGAGTGAAAGGAGATACTAGCTGCATTGGTTACAATGAAGCACAAAATAAGATCGACAACATGCGAGCAAGAATGAAAGCACAAGAAGACACCTCAGATGTTAAGGAGACTAGAAGTGAGACTAAAGATGATGTTGAACCATCCTAGAATGAGTGCAAGCTAGTAGATCAAACTTCTTATGCATGTAACAAGCATGGACATATAGCAAAGAACTATACAGAGGTAAGACCTTTCAATGGTTACTATTATTCATGCAATAAATTTGGTCATAGAGCTATGAATTGTAAGAGAAGTCAAAAAAACAAGACTCAACATAATTAGAGAAATCAAAACTAGTCAATGTAAGAAGTTCTCAGAATGTTACATGTCAGATATGTAACTATAATGGTCACTCTACAAGATAATGTAAAATGGTGACCCATGTCAATGCATCAAGGAATATAAGGCCTCCAGTCATTTGTCACTCTTGTAACAAGGTTGGAAACATCTCAAAGTTTTGTAGATCAAGGACGTAAGGTCAGGAAAGCCCTAAAAAGCGTGAAGAACCAGTATTGGATCCCAGAGGAGAAGTCAAGTTTGTGAAAGCTTCAGAGGATGTGAGCTTAATTTGGTCAGAAGATAAGAAGGATAAGATTAATGAGAATGTATTGGATGCATCCATAGTGGACACACCCTCTACATCTGCATGAATGGCCCTCAGGGTCATAGGGGGAGCTAATTTAGCTCTAGACCCCTACGTGGCTGGTATACTCACCCTCAGAGTATGCACCATTGGACTTAAGCTTTTGGAGACTAGGAGAACCTATGTGAAAAAGTGCACAAGCTGATTGTTTGCTAAACGAAAGTTAAAAATTTTCAATGACAACCTGGTTTACGTGACAAGCATTAATGGTAGAATTTCTACTTTAAAGTACACATAAGTTTGTAAATCTCTCTTTGCATTCTAATTCAGAGCGATTGGAAAGCATAAGAGCCCTAGCATTTGACAGTGAAGGATTGCAGATTGATTCATTAGTGATTAGTTGTGCATTTGATCAGTTGCGGAAACCCTAGTTCATCATGCCGATTCAGAAGATCTTGGAAACCATTCAGAAAACAATATACAAGTGATGGCTACTCCCATTGTATTTGATGTTGTGGAGAATAAAAGATATGTATTTAAGAGGCACCCATTCAAATCCACATTGGATGACCTAGATGGGGCATTCTCCCACACCCCTATGTGTATTATGCATGTCGAAGACATTAGGGCATACATATATTGTAAGAAAGAACCAGTAGGATTGGACAGAATAAGAGCACACATGGAAACAATGTTAAAACCTGATAAAACCTTCATGGATGAGTATGTGCAGTGTAATAATCATCCTATAGTTCAATATGCGACTGCATATGAGTTCTATGAGTTCAAATGGATAAAGATTCTACTTAGCAAGATTCACGATGACCTATTTTGGATAGGTGAAGTGTCGGTCAGGATTATAGGTGACCTAATTTATGAGATGATAGGCCTCTCAAAGACATGCATCATTCTTCCAGTAGGAAAGGATGTAAGAAAACTTGTTGAGAAAACATGCAAGTCAAGAAGTGATAGGCGCAGAATGACTATAGAGCCTATTGAGCAAGATGACATCAAATTGATGTCCATGATACTGGGATATAGGTTTCAACACACCAGAAGGGTGAACAGTGTGTCTGCGGCCACAATTCTTGCAGCAATAAGACTTGTGAGAGAGAATGGAGAGTTCAATCTATGCAATATCTTGCTCGCACAACTAATAGCCAACATCAAGGCTATCAAGTATGACAAGACCAAGATATTTAGATTTGGGTCTTTAATCATATACATGTACTTCCACATTCTTGGAAAGGTGTCAGATTTATACCTAGACAAGACTATTCTTACCATACCACATATATCCTTCAAGGAGACTACTGAGAGAACACTAAGAGATTACATGACTCTGGAATTGAAGACATTTAGGGTTGAGATGCAGATGAGATATAGAATACCAGAGAGTATTGTAGAGAAATACAAAGATTGTATTTGTTTCATGGTTGAGACTAACACAACATGCATGGAGATAGTTGAGCCAAGGATAAAGTGGATTCATCCACTTGGATATGAGGTTGAGGAACCAATCCTAGAAGCATATGCTCAAGTACTGTTATCAACACCTAAAGACCCTAATGAACCAAAATGGGGAACCTATGAAGAGAACAAGAGAAGTTGATGCAGTTTTGAACAATGCAGCAACAAAAAGAAAAGTTGCCAAGGTGACTTCGAAGATTTTGAGAATTCATGGAGTGTCTCAAGAAGACCTAGACAAAGAAAGGCAAGAGAAGATTGCTTCAAAATTAGAGAGCATAGCTGCAACAAAGATAGAATCAGATGACCCTAAGATGAAGAACGTAAAAATTGAGAAATCTGATGTTCAGAAGGGTAAAACTAATGTTACTCCTATGCCCAAGGAAACCATTGACCTTACTACTCCTCTTGAGTATAAGGAAATGCCTAAGAGGAAGAAAGAGATTATCTCTTGCCATCCATCCTCATGAATAACAAGAAATAGGAAGAGCACTCAAGCACCTCTAGAACTAAGCTTCAAACCTAGTCTCAGTGTGTTAAGTACAAGGATTATTGATGAAGGTAGAATTAATCAAGTACCAATCTATGAGAAATATAGTGAGATTGAAAAATCAGAGATACATGGAATAATTGTTAAACATATGTTAAAATTTAAGAACACAGTCCTAGAACTGAAGACTACAATTCTAGATAATGTATGGAACATATTGGAATTCCTAAAAAGATAAGCCATTGAAGAGGACCTAAGGATAAGAGAAAAGATATTAGATGAAACCCTCCTAGTATGCTCACTTGAAGAAAATACCCTATTGTTAGATCTAGTGAAGCCACATTTTAGAACCAAGTCAAGGACCCTGTATATAATGGACAAAAACTATGAGTTAGTTGCAAAGGAAACAAACAAAGCCTTTGAGAAGGTCTTCATGAACAGACACATGTATCCAATTACTATGCCCACAACTCAAGTAACCACAATGGTTGCAAAAGAGTCAGAGACCATTAATATACCATCTACAGGTCCACAAGACTCAGTGCATGTAGTTGATGCATCCGCAAAGGTAGAGAAGTCAACACCCATGTCAGGAGCACTCAGGATGATTCAATTTACATTAACAATGTAAAAGTTACTATGGCAGCCACAGACATGGATTTGGACAAGTTTGAAGAAGCCTTTGTAAACACTCAAGAGGCTAAGAACTTATGTGGTAACACTCCTAATCAACAAGAAATATTGATTGAGGATATAACTAATGAAAAAGAAGAAAAGATGGAAGAGGAGAAAGAAAAAGAAGAAGAAAAAGGAAATGAGCAATCTCTTGAAATGCCAATCAAAGTAAAGCAAGAAGTAGAGGACATCAGTCCTATCACTCCACTACCCTCAACAACATTGTTGTCAAGTTTGACACCTGACACAACCAGTTTGGATTCATGGGGAGAAGAAGACCTGATCAAGATCAATGTCTTAGCAATGGAGAAAGCCAAAGAGAAGTGGGTAATGAGAAACCCACTATTTGTTGAATCAGTCAACATATTGAATAGTCTATTACCTTTAGACAAGAAAGTGTCTAGGGTACATTCAGTTGATAATGTTAGCAACATCCTCACAATCTTCAAACAAAAATTTTCTACCTTGGAAGAGTCACCATCTCAAGTTGTAGAAGAAAATTATCAGAAGAAGAGACTGATTGAACTAGTCAGTAACTTTGAACTTGACCTAAGTTCTATAAAATCTGGTAAAGCATCTTTGAAGGAGTTTGCAACAAATGGAAGGAAGATCATTGCAGATTGTATGGATCAGGACAAGTTAACTGATGACCACTTCAAGAAGATACAAGAGGTAGAAGCTATGATAGAGAAAGTAAAGAAATTAGTGAAAGACCCATCCATTGATATAAACATGTGCAATAATGTATATCAAGGAAAAATTGAGAAGATTGAGAAGGCAGAAAAGGAGATGTCAAAGATAAGGGCTATGCAGACTCAGCTTAGAAATGCTCTTGCACCCTCACTAGATATACTTAATCAGAATATCAAGGAGATTGATGCCACCATGGTGACAAATGATCATGGTCCCAACATATATTTGGAGAATATGGATAAACTACAGTATGCTCTATGCACCCATCTCCAAATTGTTAATTCATTGATTACATTTTGGAAGAAGGAGATCCAAAACTTGCAGATAGCATATCTAGATGTTCTCTCATAGTAAGTATTTGTAGATACAATTTTTAAGCACCTTTTTCATTAATTTCAAAGGTGAAGTATGTATAGAATATGGAGTTATAGATATATAAAGAAGATGTACAGTAAATAATATAAGGGAGATATATGATATAATCTAACAAAAGTTTTTTATATAAGAGAATAGTTAGTAACTGTGCCATATTCCTTTGTTGCCATCAATGAAAAAGGGGGAGATTGTTGGAAAGTTGACTATACCAGTGTATATGAATTAATATAGTGTTTTGGAGTCAGCGCACTTGATGAGAAGATCAAAATTGGCTAAGTGTTGAAGAATGGATAGTGTACAGAGTACCTGAAGATCAGAGCATCAGCGCATGTGCATATGACATAATTATGGTATGGACCCTAGACGTTAAGTTGGTAACATCATATTCATGCTAAGTCTAGAGCTCATGATCAGAAGGTTCATTATGAGGAAGATACAGAGAGTTCAAGTTGCATAGATAGTGAATGCTAGAGAAGAACAGAGCAGGCAGCCGACTGTTGGTATTTTGGTTTGTGGTTATAATATTATGTTGTAAAGGCTATGCACCTATTATAATTAGGTTGTTGACATGTAATTATGTTTTTTTGTAAACATGCTTGAGCCAATTCAATTGGAAGCGTTGTATGTAATCGGTTAAAGGGCTGACCTAGTTATTTGTTTTGTATGCACATATAAATATTAGATGTGTCCATTGTAATTAGTATGAGAGTTTATATAGAGTGAAGATAAGTAGAGAAGAAGTGTGTGAAGAGTTGATAAGATGTATTAGATCTTTGCAAGAGGTCAAAGCATCAGCACATCAAAGGAACTGATCAGACAAGTAGTATCACAGTGATAGTTCATCTAGTAGATATAGTGTGTATCTAAGATCAGAAGGTTGTAGCCTTCACCACTTGGGCAGTGAGCTCTAGGACAGTGCGTCCACACCCCTAATAGGGTTTATTGTAAAAAAATAGACTAGCAGGGTCCGACCCTTGACAAGGTCTACTTTACTAAACATATTGTAAAGAAACTCCTAGCATGGTTAAGGATCTTCTAACAAGGATCATAAAACACTAGTAAAAAATATCAGTGGGTGTCAATTCCCACCAGGGTTTTTACCTATTTGGGTTTCCCCATAACCATATTGGTGTTATGTGTTGATTTCATGTTTCATATTTATGTGAATGTTGATTTCATTATTTAAGTATTCAAGTTTAGTTTAAGATTAAGTAAAAAGATAAATTACAGTGAACACTGATTGACCCACCCCCCTTTCAGTGTTCCCATTCCTAACACACACGGTAGGCACGATCCTACGATCACTATTCACCTTGTAACTTTTGATTATGGCATCACGACAACTGTTAGATTAAGAGAGACCTATCCAAACATTAACTTAGTTATCAAACCCACTAACTTCATCCCTCTGAGCATCAAATAGTTGGGGTGATCCCGTGATTAGTAAATGATGATTAACTTTTGATCAAGCCATTACACTAGCCGTAGGATTAAAATAAATCTGATAGTACCTTAATCATTTAACAGTCGGGCCCAGGAAAATGCACACCGTTGGATTTTTTATAATTAGATGGAAAATTTAAGTCTCAAAAACTTTGGTCCCACCTTCATTAATCTCCATCCATCTGGACATTAGACGGATGACATGATCCCACATTGAATATCATTTATGCATCTTCAAATAACAACTTTATGCTCACCGTTGGATCATTTCTCTACTGACTTCTCCTGATGATTTCGAGAAATTTGACCTCTGTCCCAGCATCACCATAAGGTTTCCCGATGAACTCATCAGCGTTCAGGATACATGAAATTAATGGTTACTGATCTACCTGTTAGGAATAACAATCCACAATACAACTGAGAGGTGGGGGTGAATTAGTTGTATGATAGAATATTAAACTTTAAACTTTGAATAGAAGCAATATCATATCTAACGAACATAATGAATTGCAACATAATAACACAATATTTTGGTCTCAGGGAAACCCTGTTAAAGGTAAAAACCCTGGTGGGAATTAGCACCCAAAAATAATGTACTGAGAGTATAGTATCCTTGTTAGAAGATTTAGCCCTATTAGGAGCTTATTAAAATATTACAGTACAAAGTCCTTGTTAGAGGACAGACCTTGGTAAGATTCAAGAAAAGAAAGGGGGCTCACTACTCAAAGAAGGTTAAATCAACCTTCAGAACTCACTGTTCGCAACAAGTGTATATGAAGAAATACACAATTTTTTGAACTGTCTAACAACAACTATCTTTTCTTGATCAGTTCCAATGAGGCTCACCAGTAAGCCTTTTCTCTACATCCAACAGACACAATCTCATAGCTTTCACAATCTTCTTTTCATCACATATATTCTTACCATGTCTTTTCCAAAGAAAAGATCTTACATATATACCCTAGTACATTCTACATGATCATGTCAGCCAATTAGGCTTTCCTAATTACATAAACATTTACATAAAATCTTGCTAAGATACACATAGATTGTTGGCAGTGGGCCAACGTCCCTCGTAGGGTTCATGACTTGTCTTAACCACCTCTTGTGTCTTTTATAAGTCTAGTGGTTGTATCAAGCATTAACAGGTTGATCTTTTGGTGCAACGGTAACCCTAGTGGTTAACAAGTGGTATTAGAGCTTGGTCACAGGTTCAAATCCATGTAGGCCACAGTGAGTGATGTTGGGAGGGGGATTGTTGGCAGTGGGCCAACTTCCCTCATAGGGTTTGTGACATGGCTTAACTGCCTCTTGTGTCTTCTATAAGTCTAGTGTTTGTATTGAGCATTAACAGGTCAATCTTTTGGTGCAACAACAACCCTAGTGGTTAACACTACCTGTTCTTTCTGATAGAATCATCGGCAAAAGATATCCCGATGACTTCATCACAGATTGAAAAGCTTGAAATTTGTGTTCGTCAAAGGTTCTTTATGCCCAATATAAATATTGGTGGGTCATATGTCGATCAACAAAGTTAAATGCATGATGAGACTTAGGAAATATTATTTTTGTTGGAGACTTAGGAACAATGGAAAAAATTAAAATTGGACCCGCTAGGTAAGAACTTAAAATAGAACATGGCCCCTCCCAATAGAAATTAAAACATGTGCAGAAAAGGTGACTTAAGTGAAACAAAATGGTAATGAAGAAATATAAATGGGGTAGGGTTTATGGATTTAAATGAAATTTTTGAAACCCTCTGCATTGATAAACCCCATTCCTTCATACATGAAGCAAGAAATAGAAATTTTCCTCAAATTTTTTTGTAGCGACAAGAAACCTGGCTAACAATGGCTCTGTCTGGGGATGTATGCCTCTTGTAGGCATAGAAAGAATTCAGAATCTCTGGATTAAGAAGATCAATTACATAAAAAAAATTACCTCTACACACAACTGAAAGAAACACAACAAGAAAAGGAAACCTAAAACCTACTATTCATGGATGATAAAAGTACCTCAGGAGAAGTACAAATGGAAATTACAAAACATTTACAATAAAATCCTTAATGATATAAGAATTAGGACATCATTTAGCATCAATGAGATATGGTCCTAACCAAATTGGGTCAAAATTTCCATGTTTTCCTTTATCTTCTAACCTGGAATTCCACATCAAAACCAGATCATTAATGTCCAAATTTCTAGCAATGGTCCTTTTGTCATACAAATTCTTATATTGGAGTTGCAACTTGACATTTATGTCATGAGCCTCCCTTCTTGATTCATCTAGTTGTATCAGGTCATCCATTCTGATCTTCATGTCATTATCCAAATCATCATCATATATTTGGATGAACCTATACATTTGTAGAAAATTGTTAAATGGTAGTCTATCATGAATTCCATATACCAAATCAAAAGGTGCACAACCAAATTCCTTCTTCCTTGTTACTCTATCAGCCCACAAAGTGTGCTGCAATTTTGAATCCCATGCCCTTTTGTTTTTATCAAAGACTCTCTTCAAAATATTTATGAGGGTTTTGTTCCTTGATTCAACCTAACCATTAGCTTGGGGGTGGTATGGAGATGAATATGAGACTTGAATCCCATACTTCTGGCAGAAAGTGTTAAATTATTTAGACCTAAAGCAGATGACATTATCAACTACTATAGTCTCAGGGAATCCAAATCTTGTAAGGATATTCTGCATAATGAATTCAGTCACCACTTTACTAGTGTCTCTCTTAGTGGGAATTGCTTCAACCCACTTACTAAAATAATCTATCGCTACTAAAATCCATGAGTGACCCCCACTTGATTTGTTTGGGATCTCTCTAATAAAATCCATACCCCACTTCTAAAAAGGGGCCTCAACTGATAGAAGCTTCAAGCGCAGGTTACCATTAAACTTCAATTTACCTGCAAATCTTTCGCAGACATCACACTTTCTAATAAAAAGTTGAGCATCTTTGAAAATAGTTGGCCACCAGAAAATAGACCTCAATATTTTATGTGCAATAGTTTGGCTATGTAATGGCCACCACACACACTATTATACACTTATTACAATATGTCTTTAGCCTTTTCATGATCAACGCATTTGAGAAAGACACTCTCATTGCTTCTCCACTATAACTCACCTTTAGAAATCACATACTTGATAGCATATAATTTTATAGTCTTGTTTCTATTATCATCCATTTCAGGAGGAAGAAACATCTTTTGTAGGTAACCAATATTATCCTTGTACAAATCACAATAGTCCATGTCACAAATATATGGACTTTTCTCTTCTTCAAGCATGTAAATATGATTAGCATCCAAGTTACTTTGGGCCATAAGTTTGGCCAGTCCAAGACCTCTGACTAGCTTTGTGATTTGGATATCAATATTGAATTCTTGGATTCTATTGATCCATCTACACCTCCTTCTTGAAACTTCTTGTTGTACCAAAAGATCCTTTACAGTAGCACTGGGTGTTAGGAATGAATGCAAAGTATTTTGGCAGTCATTCTGTAGCAGTTGTTGTTGCATTCATGACTTGGATTGTCATTGATGTCAACACAGTGATATTCTGGATATTAGTAGGAAAGTAGGTACAATTTTGTTTTGTGTACATGTTGTATTATAGATTGGCTTTTGCACAGTTGATGGTATGTTCTTTGGTGTGTTATTAACCTATGGTTAACAATGCAAAAAGAAATTCATTCATTTGTAAGAGTTATGAGCATTTTGGTGAAAGCAATGTTTAGACAGTGTTTCTGTGTAGCGATGTTTGGAAATCGAAGGATATCTCTTAGCTGGGATGGAATCTGATTTTGTGCAGTTAAAGGGATGTTGGAGACTCATTAATGAAGACGTGGTTCATAGCACAAACTTTGAGGATATGTTTGGAGAAAGTTACAGTAACTAGAAGCTGACAGTTTTATGTGAATTCTATGTGTAGCATGTAGAATTTATTATTTTGTAATTGAGGACTGACTCAGTTGTAATTATTTGAGTTTGGTATATAAGAAGGAATTTTTTCCGTATTTTAATGTGTACTATGAAGATTGAGATGCGAATATATGCATGAAGTAAAGAAAAGAGCTAATTCAGTGATGAAGGAAGACTCGTGAGTACAGAGATCTGGAATTGTGATCTTGTGTAGCAAAGAGTGCAATTTTGGCACAGTGTGAAGGAGGTAATATATTTCATATTATTCTATTGAATAATTCTAAGATCTTTTGGATAGTGGGTTTAGAGATCTTGCCTTGAAGCTATTTGGGCAGTGGGTCCTTCTGTCTTCCACAAACTCTTAACCGGGTTAGAATCTTTTAACAGGGATTCAAAATCTCCTAAAAGAGATTTATATGTACTGAATGTATTTCATAAGACTCCTAACAGGGTCCATCCTCTAACAAGGAACTTTCATATTAGTGCATCATTTTGTGGGCATCATTCCCACTGGGGTTTACTCTTTTCAAGTGGTTCCCTAGTTAACATATCTTGTGTTATTCTGCAATTGTGTATGATTATCTTTCTATGGTTGATCAGTACATTGATTATATTGTTTAAAGCTGTTGAATAGATAAATTATCAGATAACTGATTCACCCCCCCCCCCTCTTAGTTATCTTTGGGATCTTTACTTTCTAACACTGGGAACATATGAAACTATGGTTGCTCCAACCAAATAGAATCTAAAAGATTTTCCAACCTTAACCAAGGCATATGCCTGCTTTTCATTTATGTCATATTTTACTTTAGTTTCTTGTAAGGACTTGCTAAAAAAGGAGATAGGCTGCTCTAATCCCTCTGAATTATTCTATAGTAACATAAAAACCATAGTATATGATAAGAAGAAAGGGAAAATATCTATATTGGCTTACTATAATCAGGTGTCCTCAAGACAGGAGCATTCTTGATAGCTTGTTTGATCTTAAAGAAATACCTCTTTGCTTCTTTATTCCATTCAACCTTAGCACCCTTTTTCAACATTTTGGAGATAGGAACACCGGTCTCAGCAAAATTTGCAATGAATCTCCTAACAAAATTTATCTATCCAAAGAAACACTGAATTCCTTTGACATTTTTTAGCTGAGGCACTTTATTAATTGCATCAACCCTTTCAGGGTTAATCTTAACTCCATCCTTGGACACAATGTGTCCCAAGAGCTACATTTTGTTACCCCAAAGGAACATTTCTTTGGGTTAAGGGAAACACCATACTCCAAATCTCTTACAAAATTTTTGTCAAGATGGCCATAGTGTTGATCTTCTTTTGTTGAGTATGCTATGAGGTCATCTAGGTACACCACTACAAACTTTTTTATGAATTTTGCAAATGCCACGTCCATGTCTCTTTAAAAAGTTGCTCATGCATTTGTCAAGCCAAAAGGCATCCTGACATACACACACATTCCCCATGGAGTAGTGAATGTAGTCTTGAATTGTTCATTGTCTTTGACAATAACTTGATTGTACCCTGAAAAACCATCCATCATTGACATCAATTTAGATCCAGTAACTCTCTATAACATGACTTCCATGTTTGGCAAACCATAATTATATTTTAATGAATTTATGTTTAGATTTCTAAAATACACAGAGAGTCTGATATCTCCATTCTTCTTTCTTACTAGGACCAAGTTGGATACCCATGTTGAATATCTAATGGGTTTTATGATTCCTACTTCCCTCATTTTTTTCAACTCTTATTGCATTTTTGGTGCCAAGGTAGGGTTTATAGGTCTCAACTTTTTTCTTAAATTTTTTGTTTCCTCTTTCAAGGGAATTTCATACTGAAAGAGATATTCTCTATAGGATTTTAAGTCATCATAAGACCATCCAAAAACATGCCTATATTTTCTAAGAAGATCAATCAAATAATTTATTATTTTATGAGACAACCTTGCTCCAATATATACATTTTTAGAGGCCCCAGCTGTCCCTAAATTTACTTCTTCCAAATCCTCAAGTTTATTTATAGTCTTTACTGAAAAAGACTTATTATTACTATTATCAAATGGTCTTTCATGCACAACCAGACCTTTTGGAACTCTGTTTGATTTCAATCATAGCACTTCTTTACCAAAAATGGTATCCTTATCACTTAAGGTTTCCACATATCCATTGAAATTTATTTTTTTGTCTTCAAAGTTGGCTTCACAATGTAAAATCTCAAAATGTCTAGATCATCCTCAAAAATTTTCCAATTTTCAACATTGTCTAGTATAAAAGGTCTAGATTGAACCTCTATCTTTGAGATTCCTATAACGGTAACATCCTTTGGCCTTAAAGCAATATTGGCTAGCAATTCTTCCATCCTATGTTGACCTCTGTCCATCCAGTCAATACCAAATGCATCAAAATTTTCTAATTCATCCTAGACAACATTTCTATATTGCTTTTTTCTTTTGTTTCTTGAAGCATACTTGGAACTTATCTAAGATATTACTAGTTCAGAGTCACCAATAACTCTGAGGTCTCTTATCTTATGTCTTGAAGCCAATCTCAATCATATCAATTGAGCTTCATACTCTGCAGTGTTATTTGTACAATAAAACATTAAAGTAAATGGATACTTAAATTCCACTAGGAGATATTAATAGAAATCCTACACGAGCTCACTCCTTAAAGTTTGCACCATCAAAATACATGGTCCATAAACCAGCTTGTTGTGTTAAGTTGTTGTCATTGATGTCAACACAGTGATCTACTAGAGACTTGCAGAGAAGTAGACAATGTTTGGATTAGCGCACGTGGGATATTGTAGTTGGAGCTATGCGATGTTGAGGATATACTCTTTGATATGTTATATGTCTATGGTTACAAGCGCAAATAGAAATTCATTTATTCATGGAAGTTATGAGCATTTTTGCGGAAGTAGTATTCAAGGAGTGTTCTTGAGTAGCGGTTTGTGGAAATCGGATGATATCTCCTAATCGAGATGGAATATGGTTTTGCACAGTTAAAGGGAAGTTGAAGACACATTGTTATTAACGTGGATGACAATGCAAACTTTGAGGTTGCACGAGTGAAGAATTATTGTAATTGGAAGCTGACAGTTTTGTGTAATTTTGATGTAGTGTGTGGAAACTTTTATTTTTTTAATTGTATGCTGACTCATTTTTAATTACTTGAGTGTGGTATAAAGGAATGAATGTTTTTCCTTGTTATAATATGGTTGGATGTGTTGATGTATGCATGAAGTGAAGAAAAGAGATATTGCAGTTGTGAAAGTGAATTTGTGAAGGAAGACATGTGAAGTACAAAGATCTGAAATTGAGATCTCGTGAAGCAATGAGTGTGGTTTGGCACAGTCAGAGAAGAGGTAACATATTGTTGAGATCAGTAATCTTTTGGTATTATTTTGTTGAGTAATACAAAGATCAATTGGACAATGCATTCAATGATCTTACCTTGAAGTTGTTTGGGTAGTGGGTCCTTCTGTCTTCCATAACTCCTAACAGGGTTAGAATCTTTTAACAAGGATTGAAAATCTCCTAACAAGGATTCATATGTATGGAATGTACTTCATAAGACTCCTAACATAGTCCATCCTTTCACAAAGAATATTCATATTAGTGCATCTTTTGTGGGCATCATTCCCACCAGGGTTTACTCTTTGATCAAGAGATTCCCTAGTCAACATATCTTGTGTCATTATGTTATTGTGTATGAATATCTTTCTATGGTTGGTAATTGTATTACTTACACGGTTTAATGATGTTGAAGCTGATAAAAGTTATAATTATCAAATAAATGATTCAGCCCCCCTCCCCTCCCCCTCTCAGTTATCTTGGTGGACTTTACTTTCTAACAATCGGTATCAGAGTGGCAGGTCCTTGAAAAAAAAGTTTAAGAACTTAAGGAGATCCATGGTGAATTTTAGAAAAGAAAGCCCTAAATTTGATGGAGTAAATTTTGACAGCTCAAAAGAAAAGATGAAGACACACCTACTATGTTTAGGACCAGGTTAATGGTTTATTGCAAAGAATGATAAGACTATCATTGAAGAGGACAATCTTGAAACATGTACTGCCGATGAGAGAGATCTATTCATGTGTAACATACTTGCAAGAGAAGTAATTTTGACAGCCCTTTCAGAGAATGAGTACAGTCAGTTAAAATGTTTGAAAAAATCTTATGAAATTTAGAAAGCTTCACACTCTACTTTTGAAGGTGATGAACATGCAAAGAAAGTTAGATTACATAATTGGATATGTTCATTTGAAGATATAAGAATGATGGAAGATGAATCTGTTAGAAGCTATATTGCTAGAATGTCAGAAATTGTTACAGGCATAAAATATTGTGGAGGAACAAAGATAGAGAATGAAGTGATATGGAAAATTCTGAGGACATTGACTCCTGTATTTAAGAAGACAACACAAATGATTGAACACGTTATACCTTGTACTACAAAATTTACAAGAGAGACTCTTCTTGGAAGATTGGAAGCAACAGAGATGAACCTAAGGTTATGAGGAGACTTGCCTAGAATGGAGACAACATTTAGTGCTTTTAGTGTTCACCCTACTTTGTCAAGAAGCATCAGTGTGAGCGGTGATTATGCTGGCAGCAACAAATCTAGAAATGAAGACAGGAAGATTGAAGAATGTATTGCCTTTCTTGTGAAGAGAGAACTAGACGGTAAGAAATTTTTTAAATATTGGACTTGTCAAGAATATGGTCGTTTTTCATCTAAGTGTTCTAAGAGAGTTAAAAAGTACAGAAACAATTTCAAAGCTAGAAGATCTAAGGAATGTTATTATGCTAATGATGAAGATCTTGAAACTAGTGTAGAGAGAACTCTAAGTGAAAGTGATACTGAGAATAATGATGACATAGGATTTGTAGCAATTAAAGAAGAGAATCCTGAAACTAATGTTAAGGAAGAAAAAGCCTTAGTTTCTCAAGTTGAAAAGAAAGCTGATTGGATCATAGACAATGGTTGTTCACATCATATGACTGGAGACATGAAAAAGCTCTTAAAGTTTAACGATTATGATGGAGGAGTTATTAGAGATGGAAACAATGCACCTTGTTTGATTAAAGGTATAATATCTATTATTCTTGATGGAAAGACTAATACTGATGATGTTTATTTTGTGGATAGATTAAAACATAATCTTTTAAGTGTTGGACAGTTAGTTGATAAGGGATATCAAGTTTGGTTTATTGAGAAAACTTGTGTGATAAAGGATAAAGATAGAAATCTGATTGGAACTAGATCTAGAACCATAGGTAATGTATTTCAGTTGAATCCTACTGAGATGACATGTTTGATTACTAAGATTTATGATAGTTAGTTATGGCATAGAAGGTTTTGTCATATAAACTTTGACAACATTGTGAAAGTGAGTACTACACTTGCAGTAAGGGATTTGCCTAAAATTATGAAGCCTACTAACATAATTTACACAGAATGTGTGATGGCTAAATAGAAGAGAAGTTATTTTCCCCAGAAGAAGTTTACATCTACAGAAAATTTGGAGATTGTTCATACAGATTTGAGCGGTCCTACCAAGACTAGAGGATTCTATGGAGAAAGGTATTTTATGATTCTTGTGGATGATTTTACAAGAATGATGTGGATTGCATTTCTTAAAGAAAAGTCTGAAGCATTTGATAAGTTTAAGATCGTTAAGAATAAAGTTGAGAATGAATCTGGAATGAAGATTAAATGTTTGAGATTTGATAGAGGTGGAGAATTTAATTCTAGAGAGTTTAAAACCTTTTGTGAAGAAAATGGTATTAAGAGACAATTTTCAGCCCCTAAGACACCTGAACAAAATGGTATTGCAAAAAGAAGAAATAGAACAGTGGCTGAAGCAGCAAGAGCTATGCTATTTGAGAATGATTTGGTGAAGATATTTTGGAGAGAAGTAGTGAATACAATAGTGTATACAATGAAAAGAGTACAAACCAGAGCAGACATAGACAGGACACCCTATGAATTATGGTTTGGACATGCACCCTCAGTTAAGTACTTTAGAATTTTTGGAAGCAAATGTTATATAAAGAGAGATGATGATATTGGAAATTTTGATCCTAGAAGTGATGAAGGTATATTTCTTGGATATTCTTTGAAAAGAAAAGCCTATGGATGTTACAATAAAAGAACTAAGACTATTGTTGAAAGCACAAATGTTAAAGTTGATGAAAAGTTCAAAATTCAGGAAAGAATGCTTGATTATGAATCAGATGAAGAAGCTCATTCTAAACCTAACACTGGAACTATTGAATTATTTTATGAGACTAACAATGATTTATTTTATGAAAGCCACATTGAAGTCATTGAGGAACCTACACCTGAAGTGAGATCTGAGACATTGACACCTAATAAGAATTTATCAAGAAATCATCCAATTGGGAAATTAGTGGAAGCATTAAAAGAGGAGTTCTAATGGAATAAGGTATAAGAACAGTTATATTTGATTTCTCAAATTGAACCTAAAACTACTAGTGAAGCTTGTCAACATGAAAGTTGGATTAATGCTATGAAAGAAGAACTAGATCAAATTGAAAAGAACAAGACATGGGAATTGGTCCCTAGACCTAAAGACAAGAATGTTATTGGAACTAAATGGGTATTCAGAAACAAGATGAATGAACAAGGAGAAGTAGTAAGAAAAAAAGAAATATTGGTATGTAAGGGATACTCATAGCAAGAAGGAATTGAATATGAAGAAACCTTTGCACCTATAGTAGGAATTAAAGTAGTAAGAATGTCTTTGGCTTATGCAGCTTATAATAAATTCAAATTATATCAGATGGATATAAAATCAGCATTTCTGAATGGAGAATTAGAAGAAGAAGTTTGCATTGAGCAGCCTGAAGGTTTTCCTTTGACTCAAGAAGGAGACATGGTATGTAAACTAAAGAAAGCCTTATATGGACTAAAGCAAGAACCTATAACTTGGTATGCAAGACTGGACAAGCATTTGTTAAAGTTGGGATTTACAAAAGGAACATCTGATAGCAATCTATACACAAAAGAAATTGAAAACGGTTTGTTGGTTATAGTTATTTTTGTTGATGACATTACTTTTGGAGGAGAAGATGAAGCTAGTGACAAATTTGCTGATGAAATGAAGATTGAATTTGAAATGAGTATGATTGGTGAAATGAAATAATTTTTGGGATTATAGATAACACATAACAATGATGGTATCTTTGTAAGTTGGACAAAGTACCTGAATGACTTGTTTAAAATATTTGGAATGGAGAACTGTAAACCATTTAGAACACCTATGTTAACTGGACATAAATTATCTAGCACAGATCAAACACCGATAGTTGAACAGAAGAAATATAGATCTATGATTGGAGGATTGTAGTACTTGACTCACACAAGACCTGATATAGCACAATTAGTTGGAATTGTAGCAAGATTTCAAGCTGAACCTAAATAATCACATTATGCAGCAGTAAAGAGGATACTAAGATATTTAAGAGGCACACTGGACTATGGATTGTGGTATGAAAGATCTGATGATTTTACCCTATGTGCATATACAGATGCTGGCTGGGGAGGCAGTGTTGATGATAAGAAGAGCACCAGTGGTGGAGCATTTTTCCTTGGAGGAAGATTGGTTTCTTGGCTAAGAAAGAAGTAGAATTGTATCTCACAGAGCATAGCATAGGCAGAATATGTAGTAGCAACAAACAATTGTAACCAGATAATTTGGATGAAGAAAATGTTGAAGGATATTGGAATAAAGTTTGTTGAACCTATTGTCATACATTGTGACAACACCAGCATAGTTAGTATGTATAAGAATCCTGTATTACATTCTAAGACAAAACATATAAAGATTACATATCATGTAGTAAGAGAGAAAGTTGTTGAGAAAGAAGTCAAACTTGAGTACATAAGTATAAAGGAGCAGATAGCATACATATTTACAAAGCCTTTGCCTAAGGATACATTTGAGTATCTCAGAGGTATGCTTGGGGTTATGCCTCATCCTACTTTTGAGAAGTGATGCATTTGGTTGCATCTGTCCAGTGGTATATAAGCCTTATCTTTCTTCTGGACTGGATGTTGGTACTTCCTCGATGGGGGAGTATGTGTATCTGAGCTAAGTCATGAAGACTCTAGTGAATCTATTTTCTGAATAGTGTCTTTTGACATTGGAGTTGTTCTTGACATGATGATGAGATTTCTTTCATTGATGTCCATGGGGGAGAAGTGTACATGAAAAAACCATTTGAACCATCTGAACAGGAAAATGAAGTAAGATTTGATTGATGAAGAGGACTTGAAATATTTTTCTAGAGTAGCAGTATTGCAGTATTGGAGTTTTGGAACATTGGATGTTTCTTTAACTAAGTTTCCATCAATGCCAATGGGGGAGATTGTTAGGAATGAATCCTAAATGTTTGGTATCCATTCTGTAGTAGTTTTTGTTGCATTCATTACTATGATTGTCATTGATGTCAACACAGTGATCTACCAGAGACGTGCAAAGAAGCAGACATTGTTTGGATTAGCGCACGTGGGATATTGCAATTGGAGCTATGCGATGTTGAGGATATAATATTTGATATGTTATATGTTTATGGTTAAGATAGTAGACAATAATTCATTTTTTCATGGAAGTTATGAGTATTTTGGTGGAAGCAGTATCTAGGCAATGTTCCTGAGTAGTGGTTTGTGGAAATCGGATGATATCTCCTAATCGGGATGGAATCTAGATTTGCAAAGTTAAAGGGAAGTTGAAGATGCATTTTTAGTGATGTGGATGATAGTGCAAACTTTGAGGTCACACGAGTGAAGAATTATTGTAACTGGAAGCCGACAATTTTTTGTAATTTTGATGTAGCGTGTGGAAACTTTTATTTTGTAATTGTATGCCAACTCATTTGTAATTACTTGAGTGTTGTATAAAGGAAGGAATATTTTTTCTTTTTATAATATGGTTGGATGTGTTGATGTATGCATGAAGTGAAGAAAAGATCTAATGCAGTTGTGAAAGCAATTTGTGAAGGAACACATGCAAAGTACATATATCTGAAATTGAGATCTGGTGAAGCAGTGAGTGTAGTTTGGCATAGTCAGAGAAGAGGTAACATATTGTTGAGATCAGTAATCATTTGGTATTATTCTATTGAGTAATAAAAAGATCAATTGGATAGTGTGTTCAATGATCTTACCTTGAAGTTGTTTGGGCCGTGGATCCTTCTATCTTCCATAACTCTTGACAGGGTTAGAATCTTTTAACAAAGATTCAAAATCTCCTAACAAGGATTCATATGTACTGAATATATTTCTTAAAAATCCTAACAAAGTCCATCCTTTCACAAGGAATATTCATATTAGTGCATATTTTGTGGTCATCATTCCCACCAGGGTTTACTCTTTGATCAAGAGGTTCCCTAGTCAACATATCTTGTGTCATTGTGTATGAATATCTTTCTATGATTGGTAATTCTATTGATTACATGGTTTAATGTTGTTGAAGCTGATAAAAATTATAATTATCAGATAACTGATTCACCCCTCCCCACTCTTAGTTATGTTGGTGGACTTTACTTTCTAACACATTAGTTGAAAGAACACCATTTACCTATGTCTATGTTTTCTCCCCATGTTCTTCTATCCTCATCATTTCCAATAATATAACTTTGACTTTAATTTGAGATAACAACTACCCCATATCAACAGGGGTGTGTTTCATATCAAAGATATTTTTTTATTGGAACAACATTTCTATCTTCAACTTGAGATGCTTACTTTAGTTTGTTTCCCTTTTGTTTCTTATTGTCACCTTGGGGAAGGGAAACATTTGTTTTCAGTGCCTTTACTTTTATCTTGTACACATTGTTCACACCATTTGGTTTTTCAACCTTCTTAATCTTGATTTTCTTGACACCTTCAATAGTTTTTTCCTCTTCTTGTGTCTACTTGGTGTCTTCTTTGGTTTTCTTTATGAAAAAACATGTTGGTCTCCCATATGCATTACCAATTATTCTATTTCTTAAAAGATAATTACTCTTGGCTTGAGTAACCATATTAACAGTGATTTGTGCTATTTCTTTATCAGAAGGTCTTCTTAGTACAATGGGCTCCTCACCCTTTTCTATATTATAGATTATATTATTAGTTTCCTCTTATTCTTCATCAGAAAAGATCTTTTGATGATAAACCTCCTTTCTTCTTTGTGAGCCAGACATATCTTGGTTCTCATCTTCAACATTAGTGTTTATTTTATCATATAAATGTGATTAGGTCATAACAAAACCATTCTCATCATATTTGTCTGCTGTAGGAGCATCTTGGGTCCTTGGCAATCCTGTATCACCAAAAACAAATTTGAGTTTTCTATGTTGCTCGGTTCCTTCTTTGACCGAGTTGGCTTGGTAGTTGCCCAATTTCTTCTTTAACTGAGTTGGTCAGTTATTTCCTGGTGCTTGGTTTCCCTTGCTTACTAAGTTGTTTATTTTGATTTCTTGTGGAAATCAAGTTGTGTTTTTAATTATGGTCACAAAGTTAATGTTGGTATCGATCATTAGGAAGCATGTAGACCTAGATCTGGTCATTCCTTCCATTAATGATGGATTTGAAGGATGACTTATTTCGGTAGCCTCTTGTATATAAAATAGTTGTTGGTTGTAGTTTTAGGATAGAAGTTTTACATAAGTTTTTAGGAAGTAGCAGATTAATGGTATCAATTAGAAGTTTGAAGATAGTTTCTAAATCCTCACATGTTGGAGGACTGTTGTAATTGAATTTGATGTATCTGGCCCTAACCAGGAAGGCCTTACAACTTGACATGTATGAATCAATTAATGAAATATAAGGATCTATTATGCATTCTCTCTCCCACTTCTTTTGTAATTGCTTCTGTGTGTGATCTCTAGAAGGAGTATTTGGATTAGGCTGTTCCTTTGGCCCCTCATTGTGACCTACCTTGTGTGAGGTGGTATCAGAGTGAAGGTTGAGATCTAGATCTATATTTGTGAATCTAGGTTTGAGGGTTCCTTCTTTTTAAACCCTAATTGATATTTGTTGTAGGGTAGCAGATTGTCATCTAGCTTGAAATTGCAGAGGATTTCAATATGGTTTGTGGGAGGTGAGATGAAAATCCAGGATTGTTAGACATGTTGAGATAACTTGCTGCAAGATTAGAAGTTGTTGAGACAGCTCAGTGCAGAGGAAGACATCTTGAAGATGTTAGTGATGAAGAAATTGAAGAAGAACAAGGTGAAGAAGAACCTACACCTGTGATGGATCAGGATGAGGAAAGATTGTTGAAGGCTTTGACAAATTTTAAGTCTACACCACATTTCAATCCTCCTGAATATAGTGGAAAGATGGATTTAGATGAGTTGGTGGATTGGATCATCGAAATGGAGAAGTATTTTGAGTATAAAAATGTCCTTGAGGAAAAGAAGGTGAAAATTACAAGCACAAACTTGAAGAGTCATGCATCCTTGTGGTGGGAGCATCTGCAATTGGATAAAAAAAGGACAGGCAAATACAAAATCAAGGTATGCAATAAGATGGTAAATAAGTTGAAAGGAAACTTTTTACCTTGTGATTATTAGATTAACCTAGTTAGGCGAATGCAAAGTTTGAGGCAGAAAGATAGCTCGGTAAAAGATTATACTGCGAAATTCTATAGATTAGATATTAGATCTAGACATAATGAAGATGAAGTGGAAAGAATTTCTAGGTACCTAAATGGGTTAATAGTTTCCATCCAAGAAGAAATCAGTTTGGTTAAGTTGGAAAACATTGAGGAAGCTTATCTATTTTCCTTGAAAGATGAGGAGAAATTGAATAAAAGACATGAGAAAAGACAAAGAGGAAGATTTGGTAGATTTCCTAGAGGAAGAGGTATATCTTATGGTGAAAATAATAGATCTGATCAAGAAAAGCCAAATCTAGACAAAGGAAAGACTGAGTGGAAAGGTGAAAGTTCGGCTAGAGGAAGGGGAAATAACTACTAAGGTGGTTATAGAAGAGATGGATTCCTAGGACCTTGTTACAATTGTGGAGAAGAATGACATAGGTCATTTGAGTGTACACATGCAAGTAAGAAGGTTGGTAGTAGTAGAAATGCTTTGGTGTAAGTCGATTCACCAAATCAACTTGAGAAGGAAAAGAACTTGATGGTCAGGAGAGCACTTTGGAGTGAAGGTAATAAAGAAGACATGGTAAGGAAAAGTTTGTTCAAGACTAGATGTAGACTTTCTGATGAAGTATGGGAGGTAATCATTGATAGTGGAGGCTTGGAGAATTTGGCATCTAAGGAAATGGTTACAAAGTTGTAGTTGGAAATATTTAAACACCTGAAGCCCTATCAAATTTCATGGATCAAGGATGAGCATACACTCTTGGTAAGTGAACAATGTTATGTGAATTTGAAAATTGGAAAGTACTATGATAAGGTGTTATGTGATATCATGCCTATGGATTGTTGTCATATTTTGTTGGGTAGACCTTGACAATATCATAGACATGCTATATATGATGGGAGATTGCATAAATATCCTATTTGGTATAATGGGAGAAGACAAATCTTGTTACCTTTGATTGAAGAACCTATTAGTAGTGTTTGTACATCTGTGAAAGTTTTATTGATGGAAAGAAGAAATTTTTTTAAGCATTTAAAGAAGAATGATGTATGTTTTGTTGTGATTCCTAACAAACCGAGTAAGAAAATAGAGGATAGCATCCTTGAAGAGATTGATAAGATACTCACCGAGTACAAGGAGATCATTTCTAACAATGTTCTTGATGGTTTGCAGACTTACATTATATGTCTTTCATTATCTTTTGAAATCCCCCTTTTCCAAGTTAATTATTAAGGTTATCACTTGCTTACAAACCCACCCATAGGATCATCTGGAAACCACTTTGAGTTTCAACACCTATGGTGAGACACTCACCTATGGTACCTATTCCCCTACCTAAACACAAGCCAAAGAAACAATAATGTACTTCAAATGGTCTATTTTGCAGGTCTAGGCAACTCTCATGTGCTCTCAGGCCCTTGGGAGAGTCCTAGCCTTATCATATTCACAAATGGTTACAAGAAATGAATTCCAAGTACCCAAAAACCTTAAACGCAACATTAATACAAAATCTAAGAAAGGAATAGACATAAAAAGGTGTGGAAAGTTGCAGACCAAGCACAAGAAACAAATGTAGAAGTTACATGCAAAACCCCAAGCCCAAAAATGGCCAAATTCAACCCCTAGGACCCCATAACTCCCATAAAAATATTCTCAGCAGGCCATAGGAGTATTCCCATATGTCCATATGAGTATACACCTAGAATCATATGAATAAACAAATTTAGGGTTGTTTTTTCATACAAGAACTGTCACAAAATGGCTCATAATTGCCCAAAACTTAAAAATTGAAGTGTGGAGAGTTTTAGGAATGAATGCTAAATATATCCTATGGGAGTATTAGTAGCCATTCTATAGCAATTTTTGTTTCATTCATGATTGTGATTGTCATTAATGTCAACACAGTGATCTATTGAAGATTAGAAGAGGAGCAGATAGTGTTTGGATTAGCGCACGTGGGATATTAGAGATCAAGCTATGAGATATTGAGGACTTACTCTATGATGTGTTATATGTTCATGGTTAAGAGCATATAAAGTAATTCCTTTATTCATGAAAGTTATGAGCATTTCAGTGGAAGCAATATTTAGGTAGTGTTCCTGAGTAGCGGTTTGTGGTAATTGAATGATATCTCCTAATCAAGATGGAATCTGGTTATGCGCAGTTAGAGAGCAGCTGAAGATATGTTGATAGTGACATGGATGAAAATGCAAACTTTGAAGTTGCACGAGTGAAGAGTTATTCTAATTGGAAGCCGACAGTTTTGTGTAATTTTTATGTAACGTGTGGAAACTTTTATTTTGTAATTTGTATGCCGACTCATTTCTAATTACTTGAGTGTGGTATAAAGGAAGGAAAGATTTCCTTATTGTTATATGAAATGTGTAATAATCTAAGAGTGAATGATATTGTGAAAGAGAATTTATGGAAAGAGGATATGCGAGGTACAAAGATCTAAAATTGAGATCTGGTGTAGCTATGAGTGTGGTTTGACACAGTTAGAGGAGAGGTAACATATTGTTGAGATCAGTAATATTTTGATATTATTCTGTTGAATAATCTAGAGATTAGTTGGACAGTGTGTTCAATGATCTTTCCATTGAAGCTATTTGGGTAGTGGGTCCTTCTGTCTTCCATAACTTCTAACAGAGTTAGAATCTTTTAGTAGGGATTCAAAATCTCCTAACATGGATTCATATGTACTGAATGTATTTCATAAGACCCCTAATAGAGTCCATCCTTTCACAAGGAATATTCATATTAGTGCATCTTTTCTGGGAATAATTTCTATCAGGGTTTACTCTTTGATCAAGAGGTTCCCTAGTCAACATATCTTGTGTCATTGTGTTATTGTGTATGAATATCTCTCTATGGTTGTTGGTTACATTGATTATATGGTTAAAATCTATTGAAGTTGATAAAGGTTATAATTATCTGATAACTAATTCACCTCCCCCTCTTAGTTATCTTGGTGGACTTTACTTTCTAACAATTGGTATCAGAGCACCACGTCCTTGAAAGAAATATTTAACATCTTAAGGAGATCCATGGAGAATTTTAGGAAAGAAAGCCCTAAGTTTGATGGAGTGAATTTTGACAGCTGGAAAGCAAAGATGAAGACACATCTACTGTGTTTAGGACTAGGTTATTGGTTGATTACTAAGAATGAGAAGACTATCATTAATGAGGATGATATTGAAACATGTACTAATGTTGAAAGAGATCTATTCATGTGTAACACACTTTCTAGAGAAGCACTTTCGTCAGCCCTTCCAGAGAATGAGTACAGTTGGGTAAAATATTTGAAAACATCTCATGAAATTTGGTTAGCTTTATAGTCTATTTTTGAAGGTGATGAACATTCAAAGAAAGTCAGATTACATAATTGGATATGTGATTTTGAAGATATAAGAATGATGGAAGATGAATTTTTTAGAAGCTATATTGGTAGAATGTCAGAGATTGTTGCAGGTATAAAATATTCTGGAGGAACAAAGATGGAGAATGAAGTGATATGGAAAATTTTGAGGACATTGACTCCTACATTTAAGCTGACAACATAGATGATTGAACAAGTTATACCATGTACTACGAACTTTACAAGAGAGACTCTTCTTGGAAGATTGGAAGCAGTAGAAATGAACCTGAGGTTATCAGGAGACTTACCTAGGACGGAAACAACATTCAGTGTTCTTAGTGTTCGCCCTACTTTTTCAAGAAGCATCAGTGTGAGCGAAGATTATGCTAGAAATAGCAGATCTAGAAATGAATAAGAAAGGAAGATTGAAGAAGGTATTTCCTTTCTTGTGAAGAGAGAACCAGATGGTAAGAAATTTTTTAAATGTTGGACTTGTCAAGAATATAGTCATTTTGCATCTAAATGTCGTAAGAGAGTTAAGAAGTACAGAAACAATTTTAAGCCTAGAATATCTAAGGAATGTTATTATGCTAAAATGATGAAGAACTTGAAGCTATTATAGAGAGAACCTTAAGTGAAAGTGATACTGAGAATAATGATGATATAGGATTTGTAGCAATTAAAAAATAAAATCTTAAAACAAAGGTTAAGGAAGAAAAAGCTCTAGTTTCTCAAGTTGAAAAGAAATCTAATTGGATTATAGATAGTGGTTGTTCACATCATATGACTAGAGACATGAAAAAGTTCATAAAGTTTAACAATTATGATGGAGGAGTTGTTAGATTTGGAAACAATGCACCTTCTTTGATTAAAGGTATATGATCTATTACACTTGATGGAAAGACTAATACTAATGATGTTTACTTTGTGGATGGTTTGAAACATAATCTTTTGAGAGTTGGATAGTTAGTTGATAAGGGATATCAAGATTGGTTTACTGAGAAAACTTGTGTGATAAAAGACAAAGATGGAAATTTGATTGGTATTGGATCTAGAACCGGAGGTAATGTATTTCAGTTGAATCCTACTGAGATGACATGCTTGATTACTAAGATTGATGATAGTTGGTTATGACACATAAGATTTTGTCATATAAATTTTGATAACATTGTGAAAGTGAGTACTACACTTGCAGTAAGAGACTTGCCTAGAATTATGAAGCCTACTAACATGATGTGCAAGGAATGTGTGATGGCTTTACAGAAGAGAAGCTCATTTCATAGTAAGAAGTTTACATCAGCAGAGAAGTTGGAGATTGCTCATACAAACTTGAGTGGTCCTACAAGGACTAGAGGATTCTATGGAGAAAGGTATTTTATGATTCTTGTTGATGATTTTACAAGAATGATGTGGATTGCATTTCTTAAAGAAACATCTAAAGCATTTGATAAGTTTAAGGTCATTAAGAATAAAGTTGAGAATGAATCTGGAATGAAGATTAAATGTTTGAGATCAGATAGAGGTGGAGAATTTAACACCTTTTGTGAAGTGAATGGTATAAAGAGACATTTTTCAGCCCCTGTGACACCTAAACAAAATGGTATTGCAAAAACAAGAAACAAATCAGTGACTGAAGCAGCAAGAGCTATGTTATTTGAGAATGACTTAGCGAAGATATTCTGAGAAGCAGTGAACACAATAGTGTATCCAATGAATAGAGTACAAATCAAAGCAGACACAAACAAGACACCCTATGAACTATGGTTTGGACATGCACCCCCAGTTAAGTATTTTAGAATTTTTGGAAGCAAATGTTATATAAAGAGAGATGATGACATTGGAAAGTTTGATCCTAGAAGTGATGAAGGTATATTTCTTGGATACTCTTTGAAGAGAAAAGCTTATAGATGTTACAATAAGAGAACTAAGACTATTGTTGAGAGCGCAAATGTTAAAGTTGATGAAAAGTTCAAAATTTAGGAAAGAATGCTTGATTATGAATCAGATGAAGGAACACATCCTAGATCTAACATTGAAACTACTAAATTATTTTATGAAACTGACAGTGATTTGTTGAATGAAAGCCATAGTGAGATCATTGAAGAACCAACACCTGAAGTGAGATCTGAGATAGTGACACCTAACAAGAATTTATCAAGGAATCATCCCACTAAGTAGATTATTGGAAGCATAGACAAAGGAGTTCTAACTCGAAATAAGGTACAAGAATGGTTATGTTTGAGTTCTCAAATTGAACCTAAATCTACTAGTGAAGCTTGTGAAGATGAACATTAGATTAAAGCTATGAAAGAAGAACTAGATCATATTGAAAAGAACAAGACATGAGAATTGGTCCCTTGACCTAAAGATAAGAATGTCATAGAAACAAAATAGGTATTCAGAAACAAGATGAATGAACAAGAAAAATTAGTAAGTGATAAAGCAAGATTGGTATGTAAAGGATACTCACAGCAAGAAGGAATTGACTATGAAGAAACTTTTTCACCTGTTGCAAGAATTGAAGTAGTAAGAAATTTTTTGGCTTATGTAGCTTTTCAGAAGTTCAATTTGTATCAAATGGATGTGAAGTCAGCATTTCTGAATGGAGAATTGGAAGTAGAAGTCTACATTGAGCAGCCTGAAGGTTTTCCTTTAACTCAAGAAGGAGACATGGTATGTAAACTGAAGAAAACTTTATATGGACTAAAGCAAGCACCTAGAACTTGGTATGCAAGATTGGACAAGTATTTGTTGAAATTAGGATTTACAAAAGGAACAACTGATAGCAAATTTTACACAAAATAAATTGAAAATGGTTTGTTGCTTGTAGTTATTTTTGTTGATGATATAATTTTTGGAGGAGAAGATGAAGCCAGTGATAAATTTATAGATGAAATGAAGACTGAATTTGAAATGAGTATGATTGGTGAAATGAAATATTTTTTGGGATTGTAGATAACACAAAATAGTGATTGTATCTTTGTAAGTTAGATAAAGTACTTGAATGATTTATTGAAGAGATTTGGAATGGAGAACTGTAAGCCAGTTGGAATGCCTATTGTAACTGGACATAAGTTATCTAGCATAGATGAGACTCTTGCAGTGGAATAGAAGAAGTACAAATCTATGATTGGAGGATTGGAGTACTTGACACATAGAAGACCTGATATAGGACATTCAGTTGGAATTGTAGCAAGATTTCAAGTTGAACCTAGAGAATCATATTACATAGCAGTAAAGATGATACTCAGATATTTGAGATGCACAATTGAGTATGGATTGTGGTATGAAAAATTTGATGATTTTACCCTATGTACATATATAGATGCTGATTGGGGAGGTAGTGTTGATGATAAAAAGAGCACCAGTGGTGGAGCATTTTTCTATGGAGGAAGATTGGTTTCTTGGCTAAGCAAGAAGCATAATTGTATTTCACAAATCATAGCAAAAGCAAAGTATGTAGAAGTAGCAAACAATTGTAACCAAATAATTTGGATGAAGTAGATGCTGAAGGATATTGGAATAAAATTTGTTGAGCCTTTTGTTATACATTGTGACAACGCCAACATAGTTAGTATGTCTAAGAACCTTGTATTACATTCTAAGACAAAGCATATAGAGATAAATTATCATGTAGTAAGAGAGAAAGTTGCTAAGAAAGAAGTCAGACTTGAATACATAAACACAAAGGAGAAGATTGCAAACATATTTACAAAACATTTGCCTAAGGATACATTTGAGTAACTGAGAGGTATTCTTGGGGTTATGCCCCAACCTACTTTTGAGAAGTGATCCAGACTGTTGCATCCGTCCAGTGGTATATGAGCCCTATCTTTCTTCTGGACTGGATGTTGGTACTTCCTTTATGGTGGAGTATGTGTATCTGAGTTGAGTCATGAGGACTCTAGTGAATATATTTTCTGAACAGTCTTTTGATATTGGAGTTTTTGTTGACATAATGATGAAATTTCTCTCATTGATGTCAATGGGGGAGAAGTGTACATGAAAAACTATTTGTACCATCTATTGGAGAGAATTGAATAGGAAAATGAAGCAAGATTTGATTGATGAAGAGGACTTGAAGTATTTTTTAGAGCAACAATGTTGTAGTGTTGGATTTATGGAACATTGGATGTTTTTCATCTATGTTGCCATCAATGCCAATGGGGGAGATTGTTAGAAATGAATGTTGAATATATCCTATGGGAGTATTAGCAGCCATTCTGTAGCAGTTGTTGTTGCATTCATGACTGTGATTTTCATTGATGTCAACACAATGATCTACTAAAGATTAGCAGAGGAGCAGATAGTGTTTGGATTAGCGCATGTGGGATATTAGAGATCAAGCTATGCGATGTTGAGGGCTTACTCTATGATGTGTTATATGTTCATGGTTAAGGCTGTAGATAGTAATTCATTTATTCATGAAAGTTATGAAAATTTCAATGGAAGCAGTATTCAAACAATATTCCTGAGTAGCGGTTTTTGGTAATCAGATGATATCTCCTAATTAGAATGGAATCTAGTTATGTGCATTTAGAGAGCATTTGAAGAAATGTTGATAGTGATTTTGATGATAGTGCAAACTTCGAGGTCATATGAGTGAAGAGTTATTCTAATTGGAAGCTAACAATTTTGTGTAATTTTGATGTAACGTGTGGAAACTTTTATTTTGTAATTTGTATGTCGACTCAATTGTAATTACTTGAGTGTGGTATAAAGGAATGTTTTCCTTGTTGTGATATGAAATGTGTAGTAATGTATGAGTGAATGATATTGTGAAAGTGAATTTGTGGAAAGAGGATATGCGAGGTACAAAGATCTAAAATTGAGATCTGGTGTAGCATTGAGTGCGATTTGGCATAGTCAGAGGAGAGGTAACACATTTTTGATATTAGTAATATTTTGATATTATTCTATTGAATAATCTAGAGATCAGTTGGACAGTGTTTTCAGTGATCTTTCCATTGAATTTGTTTGGGCAATGGGTCCTTCTGGCTTCCATAACTCCTAATAGAGCTATAATCTTTTAGTAGGAATTCAAAATCTCCTAACAGGGATTCATATGTACTGAATTTATTTCATAAGACTCCTAACAGAGTCCATCCTTTTACAATGAATATTCATATTAGTGCATCTTTGTGGGCATCATTCCCACCAGGGTTTACTCTTTGATCAAGAGGTTCCCTAGTCAACATATCTTGTGTCATTATGTTATTGTGTATGAATATCTTTCTATGGTTGTTGGTTACATTGATTATATGGTTAAAATCTATTGAAGTTGATAAAGGTTATAATTATTTGATAATTGATTCACCCCCCCCCCCTCTTAGTTATCTTTGTGGACTTTACTTTCTAACAAAGAGTGCTCGGGGAAGGTTCCTTGAGGTATACTTGATTTAGGTACCTTAGTACTATATCCAAAACACTTCCTCAACACACCATTTAACTTGAAACAAAATCACATGATCAAATCTATGAATTGAAAACAAAAATTTTCATAAACCACAAGAAGGGAAAACTCAATACTAGCCTTCCTAATCATTCCTAACCTTCCCTAAACTTCCCTAAAACTTCCTAAACCACACATACACAGACATATACATGAAATAACATTCATAAGTAAATTCTAAAGATTTCTAGGAAGAGATTGAAAGAGAAATCTTACAGGCACATTAATAAAACTTCATGTATACATATCTTTTTACAACCAAATAATCACTCTAATAATTCTTATCATCACAATATTTTTACAATCAAAATACATATTAGATATACACACACATAGGCAAGAAGGTGATTCTTCCTGGTTCTAGATCCTACCTAGAGTCCTATGGAGAATCCCTTCCAAAATTTGAGCAAACGACAACAACCTTCCAAGCTTGAGTGATGATAGCCTTCCCAGATAATCTTTCCTCTAAGAAAAACCTCCCTACCTCCTCTGAGAATCTTCAAAACCCCCATACAGAACTAGAATGGTGATTTCCAAAATGCAGAAAACCCCCAAAATCAATACTTCTAGAAAACTCCTAAGTTTCTCCCAATTTTCTTCCAATCTCTCAAACTCCTTCTCCTCCAATAATTTAACCAAAAACTATATGCTTGGAGGAGTTTCTTTACATGAAGAAACTAATCCAACTACTATAGTTGGTTTTAATTAATTAAACACTCCCTATAAAAATTATAAAATCTTTTATTTTTAATTAACTTACTCTCCTAAATAAGGCCATAACAAGAAAAGGAGCACAAGAGTTCTCAAATAACTCATGTAGCTCAATTGGAAACAAAATAGCCTACTTTCTAGGAGGTCTTAGGCTCAAATCTCCTAGGTAGCTAGATTTACTAAATAGAGCTTTATTCTAATTATTATTATTTTTAATTACAAACCATAATTTACAAAATTGAAATATAATTACAATTGAGAGTAAAATACATAGTAAATAATATTTATATATGCATCTGTATATTTTTTTGCACCCATACATACAAATACATATATAATATACATCCAATTATATTACACACACACACACACATATAAGATTAATAACCACAAACATAAACCTCAATAAGAAAAATCATACACTACAAAAAACCCCCCAACTAAGGTAACCTCCTAGATAGAAACCTAAGTCAAAAGGGATTCCTTGAGAGTAACTTGGTAAATCTCCACAGAATAATAGTTTGAGTATTTTGAAGGCATGCTCAGACCTATGTAGCCAGGTGGAGTTGATTGTTGGTACTTGCATCCTGAAACACCAACCGAGTACACCAACATACACACACACACACACACACACACACACACACACATATATATATGCACAAACAATGGTAAACAAGGAGGGAGAGTGTGAGATTGTGTGGATCTCCCATAGGAGTAACTACGAATGCATCTCCTCATCCTACACTCACATCAAACAATGTAATCAAGTATGAAACATTTTCACAACTAGTATATTCCTACAAATATATAAATCATCTTATGCCAATTCCTTTATTATCTCCATAACATAATTCTATGAACCAGATATAAGAGTAAAATGTCCCATCATGAACTAAAAATAATTTAAACATATAATCCAAAGTTGTAAGATAATAATCTCATCAGTTCAAAATATGAAAGTGCTAGGGTGTGCATTACAAATGATGCTTTCTAATTTAGTTACAACTTCTAAAAGCTTTACCTTGTTTACTGCCACTACTTGGCTGATCTTTTCATTGAACTTATACTGAATCTTTTTTCATCTCTCTCTTCAATTAGCTTCTTAGCGTCTGTAGTGGGGTGATTTATTGTTTCATGAGAAGTGCAAGTTGATAAATAATGGGGGTGGATTCATCAATAGTTACATTAGAAGAAAATTATATTAGGATCTCCTTGACATCCTCTAGCACCTTTGTATTTTTATTTTCTTGTCTTAGCTTTTCTTGTGCTTCCTTTCGGGAGCATAGCTCTCTATATTTCATCAGAGCTTCAGGATCAAGTGTCCTTGGGTCACATGCTATAATTTCAATGATTTCATCAAGTGTAACTGGACCCTCACTTTCTCACTTCCTCTTATTCTTCTTTTCTTTCACACTAGATAATGGAGATGGTGCAATAGAAAGTTAAGTCTTGTGCTCGGGAGCTAACTTAGGTGGCTTGGTGGATTTGATTTCTTCCTTATTTTTCCTAGTAATTTATTCTACAATCTGTGGTGTAGGGGCTTGTGACCTTGTGTTGATGATAGAAGTATTTAGCATTGAATATGTTTGTGCTTGTACATTTTATGTCATTTTAGTGGTCTCTTTACCTATTTCATCACCCTTGTCTTCAGTTGTAGCTATTACCTGCTTGAGTGGAGTGTTATCATTTTGTGCTTCTATAGCTATCTCAATAGCTTGAACCAATACAGGTAGACTACCCAGTACCATTTCTCAGGCTACCTCAGTTTCTTCTTCTTCACCAAGGTTCTTGGTATCTCTAATGATTATTTCATCTTCTTTACCTCATCATCAGGGTCACCTTATATTATGTCTTCTATCAGTATTTGTTCATCCCCTAGAGTAGTCAACATCTCCAAAATTCCTTCCATCACATTTTCAATAATAATTATGAATTCTTATTCTTTAATTTCTTCCTCGCACTGCTCACTATCTAAGATGTGAATTATTGCATCATCAGCATTGATAGTCTCTCCTAATTGTATGCTTGGTTAATGATCCTTGGTATTGACTCACTCATTTTGACTGAGGAGTTTAGTCCAAATGTTCCTAATCTTATCATCTACCTCTTGCAATTTTCCTTGTAGGATCTTGAATTCTCTAGCCTTTATAAAGAATAGTAAGATTTGACCAAAATGAGTGACCTTTCTCTCATCCTTTTCTCAGTTGTAAGAGCATATTGTGTGCTAAAGAGTAGTCACACTTCTGTTAAACATTACATTCAAGAACACTCAACAATGAGGTCTCAAATAGTGATTCACAACTCTCTATTCATGGAGTGCAGGGGTTGTATATGAGGCCCTTAGATTGACCTAGTTAAGCCCATGCAAGTACACCAAGAAATAAGAGATTCAAGGATGAGAAGCAAGAATGCTAATCTCCATTGATCTTCAAGTTATTGCATGTAAATGAAAAACTAATCTAGATGATAGAAATGCAAAGAAGTAAACTACTCTATTGAAATGAAAGTTTTACTCTCCTTTGCTACTTAAACTATGTGAAGATTAAGCTAAAACAATGAAAGAAACTAAGCTAAGGTGTTATGAAGATTAAGCTATATGTAAATATGAAAGCTAAAATGTAATGAGATCTCCAAAGCTCCAATGTCGCCAAGAAAACCTGCAGTATAACAATAACATGCAAATTCTGGATTCGAAATGAGAAGGAGAGGGCTCCTTAGATAAGAAAATGTGGAAGAGAATGCATCTCCAAGAGCAATGTGGGATAAATGCAAAAAAGAGGATAGAAAGATCATTTTTAGAAAGTGTGGAGAGAAAAGGAATTTTCTTTATTTTCTTTATTTTTATTTCCCTTTTTCATCACAAAAGAGCTTTAAGAGGATTTTTTAATTTATTTATAAGAATGATTTTCTATTAATTAAATAAGATAACATTATTTAATTAAAAGAGAGATATTATTCTAAATAAGATAAAATCATTTAATTAAAAGAGATTTTAATTAAATAAATTTATTTCATTTAAAAGATATTTCTTTCAATTAAATAAGGTTATTTTATTTATTTAAGAGGGAATATTTCTTTTAATTAAATAAAATTATTGATGAAATGATCAAACCTTAGGAAAAATTGAAATGATTGAATTATTTAGGATTGATCAAAGAAATTGATTTGAATTTTGCAAAGTATTGATTCAAGAAATTTGATAATTTAATAAATGGGGCCCAAAGTCTAGGCGACCATTTTAGGGTGCATACATTTGCCCCTGTTTGGGTAATGTGTGATCATTCTAGGAACACATGTAGCCAAAGAATGGAATTGAAGTCTGAGATCGATTTGGGATCACAAAATAACCCAGATGTGTGTTCGACGGATGGGAACACATCAAGACAAAGATAAGTTGATTGAAAAAGGCAAGGCCAACACCCCTGTAAATAGATAATTGTCAAGTCTCAAGAAAGGTTTGATAAAGCTGAATCAAGGATTGAAGTTTGATAGGTACTGCCCCCTCTTGATTGAAATCGAAATGAGATGGAGGAGAAACAATGAATTGATAATTTTGATCAAATCGAACTAAAGATAAGGTTCTTGATGTAAGATGAAAGATATAAGGATCATAGAACCAAGGTAGATCATCAAGAAAGATTATGCCCCAAGGTTGAATTAGAAGAAAAGAAGTGGGGTGAAAGAAAATGGAAGACATAATTTTGGAAGAAATGAAAAAAAATGGAGAGAAGAAAGAGAATTTGCCTCAAGAAAGAGCATGCCCCAAAATCAATCAACTATTTAAGATAGGAAATTTTTATTGAGATCATGAAAGAAGATAAGGAAATGAAGATCAAAACATGATCACAGTTGATTAAAAGTCCACAAGAAAGATGAAGGAAAAACCTCTCAAACTCATAATGTAGCCTAAAAATGAAAATTAATCATGAAATCTAACAATCCAAGCTACATGAAAATGCAAAGGTACACTTGCAATATGGAAACTGTAACATAGGATTTTATGTTCACCATTCATAAGAGAATGTAAAGAACTTATTTTCATCATTGGGCCATTATTAACGGACATCGTAAAATCACACAATCATCACTAGTCACAAATGCAACTATGAAGATATGAATATGATTTATATCAGTTTGGAATGTGGAAAGATTCTAACATGAGCATCAAAGACATAAGGGTCAAGATGACTTCAATGTTAGCTTACCCAATTTAATGTAGCAAAACCACTCTCTCATCATGGCATAGATGCCAGGATGACCATAAGAACGGTTGTGCGAAAAAAATCAAGGATGATGTTTCAAATCTCCTAAGTGTGTCAAGGAAATAACAAGAGACACTCAAGAGCTTCGAGAGCACACCCACAAGTAGAAAGCAACAAAAACATGCCCCATGCCCCAAGTCCTCTAAATATGCATCATGGAGAGAATTATTAAACAAGGGCACTCAATGAAAATCAATAATAGTCAGCACACAAAGAAAAGATCAATGACATATCTCAAGCATTAAGTGTTGTGTTTAAAAATTTAAGTGTGTTCACTGATACTGAGTTCTGAGGATAAGAATCAAATGCTTTCAAGCAAGTAAAATCTCATGACAAAACTAGATAAGGCCAAACTGATAAGTGTTGAAAAACACTCGATGTCAGGGGTTGTATTGAAAAACATAGTTGGGGTGTGTTAGAAAGTAAAGATCCCCAAGATAATTGAGAGGGGGGGGGGGGGGGTGAATCAATTATCTAATAATTTATCCATTCAACAGCTTTAAACAATATAATCAATGTATTGATCAACCATAGAAAGATAATCATACACAATTGCACAATAACACTAGATATGTTAACTAGGGAACCTCTTGAAAAGAGTAAACCCCAGTGGGAATGATGCCCACAAAATGATGCACTAATATGAAAGTTCCTTGTTAGAGGATGGACCCTATTAGGAGTCTTATGAAATACATTCAGTACATATAAATCCCTATTAGGAGATTTTGAATCTCTATTAAAAGATTCTAACCTAGTTAAGAGTTTATGGAAGACAGAAGGACCCACTGCCCAAACAGCTTCAAGGCAAGATCTCTGAACCCCCTATCCAAAAGATCTTAGAATTATTCAATAGAATAATATGAAATATATTACATCCTTCACACTGTGCCAAAACTGCACTCTCTGCTACACAAGATCACAATTCTAGATCTCTATACTCACAAGTCTTCCTTCATCACTGAATTAGCTCTTTTCTTCACTTCATGCATATATTCGCATATCTCTCTTCATAGTACACATTAAAATAAGGAAAACATTCCTTCTTATATACCAAACTCAAATAATTACAAATGAGTCGGTCCTCAATTACAAAATAATAAATTCTACACGCTACACACAGAATTCACATAAAACTGTCGGCTTCCAGATGCTGTAACTTTCTCCAAACATATCCTCAAAGTTTTTGCTATGAACCACATCATCATTAATGAGTCTCAAACATCCCTTTAACTGTGCAAAATTAGATTCCATCCCAGCTAAGAGATATCCTGCAATTTTTGAACATCGCTACACAGAAACACTGTCTAAACACTGCTTTCACCAAAATGCTCATAACTCTTACAAATGAATGAATTTATTTTTGCGCTATTAACCATAGGTTAATAACACACCAAAGAACATATCATTAGCTGCACAAAAGTCAATCTGCAATACAACATGTGCGCAAAACAAAACTGTACCTACTTTCCTGCTAATATCCAGAATATCACTGTGTTGACATCAATGACAATCCAAGTCATGAATGTAATAACAACTACTACAGAATGACTGCCAAAACACTTTGCATTCATTCCTAATAAGGTGGTGTTGAAAAACACCATTCGTGAGGTGTCCTAAAGACTGACTCATCCAAGAGACCAAAGCTAATCACAGTTATGCCCCTAGATAAAGACAAAGACCAATTCCAAACCAAGGCAACCAAGACAAGGCATGATGGAGAAGGTTAAGTGTCGAGGATGCATGTTGAGAAATAGGGGTGCAAAGGCCTCAAGTAGTGCTTGTTTCCAAGTCTCCACCACTTGGATTTCTCTTTTTTTTTTTTCCTTTTTTTTTTGCTACCAAGGCGCCTATTTCCAGGTTTTCACCAAGGCACTTTTTCTATTTTTTTTTTAATTTTTTAATTTTTAAAATTTTTTTTGGTGAGACATCAAAGTGCCTATTGCTAGATTTTCACTAAGATGCTTTTTTTTAAGGACATTTTCTGATTTTTAGAATTTTTTCAGCATCATATATGAATTTTTTTGGTATTTTTTCAGGATCAATAAATATTTACAAAGGATGCCCCTAGACAGAATGGGCATCATGAAAAAAACTTCTTTAGGTGCAAGACATTGATAGGATCAAGGAGCTTCTCTCCCTCTTCATCATATAATAAGTAAGCACTTGTCCCAAAAGTCATTGTGATAATGTAGGGTCCAAGCTAATTAGGTTCAAATTTGCCCTTTTGTTCTCTATGCTATTGGTTCTTAAGATTTTCTCGTAGGAAAAGATCTCCCACTTGAAATTCTCTAGGGTGAACCTTTTTGTTAAAGGCTTTGGACATCTGCTTGTGATAGACCCTCATATGGTCAAATGATATTTTACGCTTATCATCTAGAAGTTCTAATTCTTGCAGTCTCATGGCACGGTAGTCTTCATCTATAACTAGACCTTTGAGAGATACTTTGAGTGAAGGAATCTCAACCTCTAAAGGTAACACTACTTCAACACCATAAGTAAGGGCAAAAGGAGTAGCCCCTGTTGGAGTACGAATACTCATTCTATAAGACCATAAGGTTGGATTTATCTGTAGATGCCAATCTCTACCATTCTTATAAACTGTTTGATGGAGACTTTTGAGAATGGTTTTATTTGAAGCCTTTGCTTGTCCATTTCCTTGCAAGAAGTAAATGGAGGACCAATGTTGTTTTATCTTGAAATTTTGATAGAGTTGTGTGAGGTCCTTATTTTTAAACTCACCTCCATTGTTAGTGATTATCTTAGATGGCACTTGATATCGACAGATGATATGGTTCAAAATGAATAGAGAAATTGTCTTGCTTGAAGCAACAGAAAGTGGGATAGCTTCTACCCATTTGTTAAAGTAGTTAGTAGCAGTGATGATAAATTTATGTCCACTTGATGAGTTGGGATGAATGTGCCCAACAAGATCAAAGGCCCAGCGTTGAAACAACCAATGAGATATGGAAGGAATGAGCTCCCTGCCTGGAGCATGTATCAGGTTACCATGTTTTTGACACTTTTCGCATGATTTCACAAAAGCTACTACATCCAACTACATGGTAGGCCAATAGTACCCTTCCCTAAGAAACCTTTGAGCCATGGAAAGACCATTATAATGTCTCCCATAGATGCCCTCATGAATATCAACTAGCGCTTGATCGGATTCCTCCTTTTCTAAGCACCTAAGAAGTGTCCCATCTAAACCCCTCCTATAAAAATCACCAGAGATGAGGGAATGGTGAGAGGTGTTTCAGGTAAGGTTTCTTCTTTCAGATCAGTTAAATGTTTTAGGGATGATGCCATCATGCAGGTATGAGTAAATGGCACCATAGCAGGATGATTCATGATCGACAAGGGTATAGATAACATGGATTTTTTGGGAGTCATAAATCGGATAGTGTAGCTCTTCCACCAGGAATTCAAATCTAGACTCATGCTTCTCTAACTGAAGGAGCGAAGCAAGTGTAGCCATAGCATTAGCTACTTTATTTTCTGCTCTGGGGACTTGTTGAAATGTGACAAATATGAAATACCATCTTAATGAATCAACCATTTTCTTATAAGGTGTCAATTTGTCATCTTTTGTTGGAAATTGTTCATTAACCTGGTTGACTATCAATTGTGAATCCCCATAGATGTGCAGTTCTATGATATTCCATTCAATAGCCATCTTGAGTCCATTTTTCAAAGCCTCATACTCAGCAATGTTATTTGTACATGGGAACAATAGTTTGTAGGACTTAGGAATTGTGTACCCATGAGGAGAAACAAACAACACTCCAACTCTTGAACCATTTTTCATGAAAGAGCCATCAAAGATCATCTTCCATGTTCTCGCAGTCATGTACATTAGGTGCTCATCTAGAAATTCAACTTGAATAGGCATGATATATTGAACTGGGAAATCAGCCAATTGCTCTGCTATGGCTTGTCCTTTTATAGCTTTGCACCCAACATACTCTATGTCAAATTCCGAAAGAACCATCATCCATTTAGCAAGTCTACCTATGAGGGTAGCCTTACCGAGCAAATACTTGAGAGGATCAATTTTTTCTATGAGGTGTATTGTATGCGCAAGCATGTAATGTCATAATTTTTGGGAAGCAAACACCACAGCAAGGCAATCTTTCTCAATACTAGTGTAATTGACCTCATATGCAACAAGGGTATGACTGATGTAATATATGGCTTGTTCTTTCCCAATGTCATCAAGTTGAGCTAATAATGCCCCCAAGGAAGATTCTATTGCTGAAACATACAGTATGAGAGGTTTTCCTGGGATAGGAGACATCAAAATTGGAGGATTTGCCAAGTATTCCTTAGTCTTATCTATGCTTCTTTGACAATCCTCATTCTAGACACATTTGACCCCCTTATGCAAGTTCTTATTGAAGCGTTGAGCTCTATTTGCTAGTTGTGAACCTCTTGGTAGATTGAAGACATCCTTGTAGACTCCTCATTTGGCTAATGTTTTTGGGAGGTGGCATATCCAATATTGCTTGAGCTTTCTTTGGGTCTACCTCTATTCCTTTAGCTGAAATGATAAATCCTAGAAGCTTTCCAGAGGTGATGCCAAATGCACATTTTTTTGGATTTAATCTTAACTAAAATTGCTCCATACGATCTAGAATTACTTCTAAATCATCCAAGTGTGTTTCTCTTTTCTTTGACTTAGCCAGGGTGTCATCCACATAATCTTCCATATTCTTATGCATCATGTCATGGAAAATTGTTGTCATAGCTCTTTGATATGTAGCTCCTGCATTTTTCAATCCAAAAGGCATGACATTCCAGCAATAAGTACCCCATCCGCAAGTGAATGCAGTCTTTTATTGGTCCTTAGGAGCTATCTTAATCTGATTATACCTAGAAAAACCATCCATCAAGGAATAGATCTCATAACCCACTACCATGTCCACTAACATGTCTATGTTAGGGAGTGGAAAATCATCCTTTGGGCATGCTCTATTGATATCTTTTAAATCTATCTAGATTCGAATGGATTTATCATGTTTTGAAACTGGTACAATGTTGGATATCCATTCTACATAGTCAATAGCCCTTATAAATCCTGCACTAAGGAGTTTTTCCAGTTCTACTTTGACTAAAAGAGCAATGTGAGGATGCATTTTTCTCAACTTTTGTTTGACTACTTTAACACCTGGAGCTATGGATAAGTGATGCATAATGAGATTAGTGTCCAATCCTGGCATGTCTGAGTAAGTCCAAGCAAAATTGACCTTCTTGTTCTGTAGGAACTTGGTATATGCTTCTTTTTCCCGTGTTGATAGAGACTGAGCCAAATGTACTATTTATGGTGCCTCTTCTATACCCAAATTTACTGGCTATGTAGGCTCAACAAGAACTGATGATCTGTCTTGAAAATAATTGGGAAGATGATCAAGTACCTCATCCTTAGGTGCCTCAGAGAGGTTTTCACATTTGGATACGTCATTTATTTTTACTTTTTTTGGTTCTGACACTGCCACACAGTGGTTTTTGCCATCAAAACTCTAATTCTTTTTATTTTCTTTTCTCTTTATTTTGTGACTAAGGTACTTGATATCTAGTTTTGTCATGCTTGTAGTTGGTTTTCTGGTGGAAGAGACTACAAGCTCAAGAGCATTTAGGTAACAAGCTATCTCATAGTCATTCTGGAGAGTTAAGAGATGAGGCTCTTGATAGCATTGAGAGCAATCAATTAAGTGGGGGTGAGCAAGGGGTAAGTCAATGGCTGGTTCAATGTTGTGGATACAAATGGTATCATCTCTAGTGACCGTAGAGTTAGAGTCTGTCAAGTATTCTTCCAAGTTACCCAAATTAGGATTTGGCCTAACAAGCAAAGAATCATCCACTAATGCAACATGCGGGTTCCAATCCTCTAGCCCTACATGTGACTCGTCAGCTAAGTTGGGTTGAGAACTATAGGAATGGATGACATCAACACCCATGTCAACTATGGAACAATCAGAGAGAGAGCCCCACTCATACTCATGTGAGTCTATTTCTGAATCCTGGCTAGGATGTTTACACCAGAAAGGCTTGGGATGCCTTGATGTAGAAGCTTTGATGTCATGAAGGGTAAGACCTTCTCTTGGGTCAATGTCTGATCCATCTTGTTCTATGCTTGCAACTTTTGCCTGAGTGGTTGGATTATTTGAATCTTCCCAAAGGAGACTAGTAGAAGGAATCCAATCATCACACATGTCTTGCTGATTCATCAAATTTGGTATGCACTGTGATTCATCCTCACTATCTGACTCATCAAGGATAGGAATAGTATTCTTGTTATTATTCAGAAAACCTAGGCCAACCGTCTTCTTAGACCTATGTCCAAAAAGAGCATGATTGAGAGGTTTGGCTCTAGTGTCTAATATGTGACCAAGAGGGCCACGTCCAGGATAGCCCATTTGTTTGACCAATGTATATCCTCTCCCATAAGCCTTAGGAGAAGGAGAGAAGTTCTCATTGTGCATATACTTCTCTTTGTAGATCCAATCTTTAACAGCTACTTCTTCTTTCTCATCCTGGATGGGCACTGAAGAGTCAACAAATGTGTCAAACAAAGTCATGGCCAAAGAAGAAGGTCTCATCTCTTGAGAAGAATTACTATAAGACCTAGGGGAAATGGGCATCTTTGTAAAGGAGTTAAGTTGGTATCCCCCCATACCAAGGTCTATTGATTTGAACTTATCTTTTCACTGTGCTAGAGTTGCATTGAAATCCTCTACTTCTTTGTTGAGGGGAACATGGGTCCCTATCGAAATGGAGTTGATAGATAAGGTTTTATCCCCAAGTATACAAACTTCTACTCTGTTGTAGGGGAACTTAACACACTGGTGGTAGGTGGATGGCACTACTTGTATCTCATGGATCCAGGGCCTACTAAGAAAGATATTGTATGCAAGAGGACTAGCATCAAAAATTTGGAACAAAATGTCTCTCTCAATGGGGCCAATCCTGATAGGAAGAACAACCAACCCCTTGGATCTCCTTTCTACCTCATCATAGGATTTTATAGTGATCTTCTTTCTAGTATTGATCACTTCCTTAGAATAGCCCAAAGTTTTTAATAGACTCAAAGAATAGATATTGAGCCCAGCACCCTCATCTATCAACACATGCCTGACATGGGTTTTATGGATCATGACTTCGATGTGAAGGGAAAGATTATGTGGGTGGTTCAAGGCTTTGTCATCATCTTCTAAGAATGTAAGGTAGTGAGGACTGGTAATATGATTAACCATGCCTTGGAATTGGTTGACATCTAAATTGTTGGGAACATTGGCTATGCGCAAAGAATCCTCAAGGACCTATTTTTGTCTTGGGGACAACTCTAAAAGCTCCAAGATTGAAATCTGAGCTGGTGTTCTTTGTAACTGATCAACAAGGTTATAATTCAGCTTGGGGTTGATAGCTAGTTTTATGGTGGCATTCTTGGATACCACTGGCTTTGGTTTATTGGGCTGACCTGAACTAGGCCCTCTAATGATGACAGGGTCTTGACTTCTTGTGACAGCATTAAGAGCCTAAGATGACATCCTAGAGTGAGGACCCCTTAGCACCACAACAGGTTCTTCATCAAAGATAGGGGGAGAGTTCACATAGGATTCATAACCATAGGGATCCTTGTTCCTGATCATGTTGACACTTTCCTCCACAACTTTGAGCATGTTGACCACATTTTTTGCAACTATGTAGGCGTAGTTGATTGCAGCCTTGCCATCCTTGGTTTTAGAGGTTTCCCCCTTCTCATACATAGGCAACGACTCTTTAAATTCTTTGTGATCAGCATTGGTGTTCAGACCATCCACCTTAAGCTTTCCATTTTCAATGAGATCTTGGATAATGTGCTTGAGTTTCCAACAATTCTCAATGGTATTCCCAATGCCATTATGAAACTTGCAGAAAGCTTTCTCATCCCACCAATGTGGTTAGACATCAGGAATTTGGTGCTTTGCAGGATCTTGAGGATGTGCAAGATTGTTGGCAATAAGAGTTTTGAAAACATCCTCATAGGAATCACCAAGATTTGAAAATTGTCACCTCTCTTTCTTGGGGCTTATCTTGATACCTTGGCTTTCTCTCTTGTTGAGGAGGTGCATTGAGCTTCATAGCTTGAACTGTACTAGACAAGTGGAGGACACCTTGATCCTTAGGTTGGGGAGAGTCCACAACTCCATTGTTGACCACTTGTTTGTTTTTGTTCCAATGCACATCCTTCCCCTTATCCTTGCTGGAATTATTATTGTTCTAACCATTGTTGTTATTGTTGCCATGTCTGGTCAAAATTCCTTGCTCTTTTAAAACATCCTCAATTCTGCACGCGGTTTCGACCATGTTATCAAAGGAATTGAAGATCATCTTTCAAACCTCATACCGCATTTCGGGCACCAAGTTGTTGACAAGGATGTCAATTTTCTCATCTTCATGAATGGTCCTAGGATAGTGAGAGCACTGTGATCACCTCCACCTTTGCAAGAATGAGACAAAGGATTCCCCTTGGTTTTGCTTTAGGTTACATAGGTCCAACATAGTGACAGATCTTGAAAGATTGTACGCAAAGTGTTGAACAAATCTATGAACAAGCTCTCTGAAAGTCTTGACGGGGGGAGTTATGTTGGTAAACCATTCCATTGCTTGCCCCTTAAGACTCCTTGGGAAACCTCATTAGATAAGAATCATCTTGGTGAAACTCAAATCTCATAGTGTAAAATTGGCGCACATGATCACACTTCTATGAATCATTACATTCAAGAACACTCAATAATGAGGTCTCAAATAGCGATTCATAGCTCTCTATTCATGGAGTGCAGGGGTTGTATATGAGGCCCTCAGATTGACCTAGTTAAGCCCATGCAAGTACACCAAGAAATGAGAGATTTAAGGATGAGAAGAAAAAATTCTAATCTCCATTGATCTTCAAGTTATTGCATGTAAATGAAAAACTAATCTAGATGATAGAAATGCAAAGAAGTAAACTACTCTATTGAAATGAAAGTTTTACTCTCCTTTTCTAATTAAACTATGTGAAGATTAAGCTAAAACAATGAAAGAAACTAAGCTAAGGTGTTATGAAGATTAAGCTATATCTAAATATGAAAGCTAAAATGTAATGAGATCTCCAAAGCTCCAATGTCGCCAAGAAAACCTGTAGTATAACAATAACATGAAAATTCTGGATCTGAAATGAGAAGGAGAGGGCTCCTTAGATAAGAAACTGTGGAAGAGAATGCATCTCCAAGAGCAATGTGGGATAAATGCAAAAAGGAGGAAAGAAAGCTCATTTTTAGAAAGTGTGGAGAGAAAAGGAATTTTCTTTATTTTATTTATTTTTATTTCCCTTTTTCATCACAAAAGAGCTTTAAGAGGATTTTTTTATTTATTTAAAAGAATGATTCTCTATTAATTAAATAAGATAACATTATGTAATTAAAAGAGAGATATTATTATAAATAAGATAAAATCATTTAATTAAAAGAGATTTTAATTAAATAAATTTATTTCATTTAAAAGATATTTCTTTCAATTAAATAAGGTTATTTTATTTATTTAAGAGGGAATATTTCTTTTAATTAAATAAAATTATTGATGAAACGATCAAACCTTAGGAAAAATTGAAATGATTGAATTATTTAGGATTGATCAAAGAAATTGATTTAAATTTTGCAAAGTATTGATTCAAGAAATTTGATAATTTAATAAATGGGGCCCAAAGTCTAGGCGACCATTTTAGGGTGCATACACATATGTCCCTCTAGCAGAAACATTATCATATAGTTCTTTGGGTACGTTGCTAGAAAATTCAACTGGAACTATTTTAAAAGTGATCATCATACTTATTATTGCTTCTTCAAGCTTATCGCACTCCTCGGTGCTTAGATGAGGATATGTTTTAAGTTTGGGTGAACTCAGCCTTCCACTAGTTCTTATTCTTTATGCTACCTCATCAATGGTGTTAGTGCTTAAAGTTGTAGATGATCAAAACCAATCAAGAAAAACTATGATACTTAACTCTTGTTGTCCCAATAGATGCACCTATCAATACTAAACACTTAGGTGTTAAGGATTTAGACCCTTCTTCACTTTGAGCTTCAGGCTCAAGCAGGTGTACCTACTGGATTAAATTCTTCAAAGAATGAAAAAATCATCTGCATACTTCACACAGGTAAGAATGTTTGTTTTATTTAACAAAACTTAAGATAAATTATTATTTTATATTGCTGATAGTGAGAATTTTAATTTAACTCATGACTAGTGCCAAATCGTAGGGCATCAGAGTAAAAAAAACATACATCTATAGGAAATATCTCAAATCAAATAATCCTAAAACCTAGATAAAATTCCTTACAAATTATCCTTTCATTGACATACACTGTCATCAGATTCCTATACAAATTATGAATTCCCTGAGACCTCCCTTAAGATTTACCCTTCCCTTGAAAGAAACTTAAGATTAACCCCACTATCTACCTTGTAGATGATGTATTAAAAATGTCTAATAGATTCAATACATAAAGCAATCTAAATTCATACATGAATAAAACAAAATATATACAAGCAATTTCAATATATTTTCATTGATAAATATTTTGTATCAATACATTCAGAGACAAAAATTATTAGAATCAAATAACCAATACAAAAACTCTCCTTACAATAAGTATTTCACCACCCTTTTACAACATAGAAAACTAACTATATATACACTAGCCATCTTGGAATCCTCAAGAAAAGGATGCAATAAGCTTTGGATGGCTAGGATAGTGACTTGCACCAAAATACAAAATACATTTCAAAATGAATGGAAAAAGGGAAATTTGACGCCATAATTCTATTTCTACTCATAGTGAACTTCTCAAGTGGCACCTTTGTTTGCAGGTATTCAAAGTAACTATTGAAAGTTTTTCTATGAATGGTGATCGCCTACCGGCTAAAATACATAATCCTCTTTAAGATATCTACCCTCCCTATGCTCAAGTATCAGGTGTCATGTTTTAGTTCACTCTTATTCCATTTCCTCTAGGTCAATAGCAGTTGGCTTCTTCTTCTTTGGCTTGGTGCTTTTGTCCCAAGCTGCAACTTCTTCCTCTGAAGGCCAGGTGTACTCTTTTAGGCTTTGCAACAACTTGACCTATTTGTCCCATCTTGAATCAGTTATGGCTTTTGTGTCAACAAAAAATATGGTACACTCATTGTAAGTTTTAAACATGTCATCCAGAATGTTGTTGAACTAGTGAATGTCCAAGGAGCCATCATCATTCAAAAAGGCCTCCTTCCTAGTAACCAACTGATCCATGCCTGATTTCCACTCCTCAATACTTATGATGTTTCCATCATCTCTGTAAATTTGAGGCATATATACACTGCATCCTAGGCCAAACATGTCCACCTTGGCCTTTACATGATTGGCCTTGCCCTTAAAGAAACCCCAAGTGGTACCAAATAACACTATTTTTTCTCCCACTTCAACAACTATTTCTAGGATATTTGACTAGTGTGGTTGTAGTAGCTCAAGATTTTCAAACAGGGAACCTCTACTAGACCATATGCTAAATAGTGGCTCTAAAGAAACCACAACATCCTTTACACTTTCATTGGTCTTTTGTAACATAGTCTATGAGATATGGACCGAGTCCATTTTCCTTTTGATTATTTCACATTTATGTTGCATGATGTCAGAGAGGGCCTTTAGGGCTATATCCATCTTGTTCTTCTCTGATTCTTCTACTACCTCAATAGGAACCTTTTCCACTGATTGCACTGTAGCTTCAATTTGTAGGACTAGAGTAGGAGTAGTCTTAGAGGCCTCTTCAACTTTAGATTTTATTTCGTCAAGGTCATCCTCTAGGACTTTGATTTTCATCAATCCATTTTCTCTATCCTTTGCTAAACCAAAGGCATCATCAAATAATTTTCCATACCTATTAGATAGTTGAGCAGTCTTAGCCTCATTGAGGTGGGAAAAATGTGTCACTTCTTTTGACACTTCAAGATCACTGGTGTTTTGAATAGTCTAGATGATCATGTTTCCCTCCATCTTTTCCTCTACACTAAATAGGGAAGTCTTCTGAGTCCTTGAAGCAAGGGACCACATTGCCAAGGCTTGAGATTTAGGGTCATACCCACATCCTCTAATCATGTCACCCATTAGGGCCTCATTGGAAAGACTTCCTTTAGGTTGCCTTCTGATCTAATCAATAATGAAATTTGATGTCAAATCCCATCCTGGCACCAAGAGTATTCCATAGGATTTAACCAATTTCATAGCTTCTTCAATAGTGATGGTCTCTGACTCAGGGTCATATGCAGTTAAGGATTTTAGAGCTTCATCATCAGGATCAGTTCCTTTAGTCACTATTTTTTCTATCTACTGTTGCTTCTTCCAAATTAAGAAATTCTTGAATTCTGCACTTTTGATGAATTGATCATCATTGAGTAATTCCTCTTGGTAAATTTCTCACTCATCTTTTCATAGAAGTAGGGGAAATTCCATTTCTTCTTGTGTGGCCACATTCTTTCCTTCTCTGATGTTTTTCTTCATATGATGATGGTATGACCTATCACTAGGTACTAGGGCTGCAACCCTATCAGTTTCCTTCTTTTTCTTCTTTCCTTTTGAATGCTCTCATTCCTCAACTCTTTGTTTCTTTTGAGGATGTTCTGAAACATCCTCTACCTCAGGGGCATCCTGGTCAAGATCAAGAACATGAGGCTCATTGATTTGGGGTGAGCTATCTCCTTCCCATGAGCTGTACTCTTCATAATAAGAAGAAGAATAGTCCTTTTTTATTTCCACCTTCTCTTCAAGTTGAGTCTCTAATTGATTAGACAGGTATCATACATTTCTATTATTATGTCAATTTTTTTAAGTATGGGAGGTTTGGGAAAAATCCTCCAAAGGAAATTCCAACATTTCTAATTTGAGCCTCCAAATTCAATAAGTCATAGAATTTGGTTATCTTTCTTCCAATCTCATCTTCATCCAACATATTTCTTGTTACATCTTCATCATCACATCCCTCATGCTCTTTAATAGTACCAATGTGGGGAATGAGTATCTTTCTAGCATTCTTAATGAAGTCCTCAGAGTCCATATACATGTACACACCAGAGGCCATCATAAAGTGATTCAACCACGTACTGAGTTGTGGTAAGGCCCTTTTACCAATCAGGAAGCTTGACACTCTGAATTGCCAAGGAGTGAAGTTCCCTTTTCTGTGAGGTGGTAGGTGCTCTTTATCTGTCCAAATTAGTTTCCATATAAATTATAATTGGGAAAGTATTGGTGGCACATATTTTGGGAGTATATGTGGGGGTTGTGGGTATCCATAGACTCTAATCAAGGTGTAGTTCTAGCGCAAGTAGAAGTCATCCTAGTTATGACCCATTTTCCACTTGTCAACATATTCTTTAGGCCTAAGAAGCCTTAGTAACCTAACTAGTAACCTTGTTATATTTGTTCCCAAAATGTTCAAAATTGGATGGACTATCCTATTTTGAAATGCACATAAAGCATTTTCATTTGATGTGTAATTTCACACTCCCAACCAGAGCTACGTTGGATTGGGCTATCCCTCAAATATTATCGTCGGTCTTAGCATATGCCCATCCAAATTGTCAACATTGTAATACAAAATCATATGCATTAAGAGATAATAATGCATGAATTTTACTGGCCTCTTATCTTCTTTGAGCATCAACAAACCCTCATGCATTCTGTCAATTACATATTGAATGTAATCGTAGTCTGTATTGGCATGTGAGTTTTGGATGTCCAGGTTCATCATCAATATATCCGCTAGCATCATTTATGCATCTCCATCTATTCCTAAAACTCTACATAGCCCATAGGATAGCTAATTCATATAGAAATTGAGGGCTTTATACTCATAAGGAGCTTTCATGTGTGCTAGGAGAGGGGCGACATATTTTCCAGTTCTAGGCATATGCTGGGAAACCTGGGTTTTCACAAGCTCAGCTTGTCTTACATACTTTTCCTTTTCTTTCTTAAGTTCTATCACTGTGAAAGATGAGGAATATAAACTAAAATCCTACATGATAGATCCCCTATCAAGAGTCACTAGGGCTGATTGGTCACTCTTTCTGATGGTTTTTGATACAGGATCATAGAGTCTAGATAACTCATGCATGAGGTCAACATCTAGGAAGACGTTAGGAACAATTAACTTAGCCATGCCTAGAGTCCATGCATTGCAAATAGGGATGGATCTAAAATGTTTATCGTAAAAATAGCTAAACAACATATAACCAAAACACGAAGGGGTAATTGGATCCCTACATTCTGATATATAATCAAGAAAAACCTCATCACTAACCTTTCTATTTTGATTCGAGCCAGGGAGCAAAGTGATAAATTCTTCTGATAAATTGGGCTTTCCTTTATCTTTTCCTCCTTGTTCCTTAGCTTCCTCACTAGATGAGGCCCAACTTGACTCTGGTTGACTCTTCTCTGCAATTCTGGATAATACTAAATTTTGCTAATTTTCTCTACTCAAATAGACATTGCAATAGCTCAAAATTTCACAATTTCTCTTTAAAATACTAATAAGTGTAAATTTGTGAACATGCTATCTATATATTATTGATCAATGAATGCGTAAAGATTTCCAAGGTTGCAACAAATCTATCCCAAGTCACTTCAGCATTCACTCTTACTTAACACCAAATTCAAATAAGAGCTAGCCGTAAGGTGAGATGTTGACAAGTTTCATTTAAAACTTGGAAAGTAAGTAAAATGAATGATTACTATGTAATTGCTTTAAAGCCCTAAAAAAATGATAAAAATGCTCACTTGACATCTGATTGGCTAGTCTATGTACTTTTTCCATCTCGATAGAGTACCTTTCCATGTTAGAAAAACTCCTTTGCTTTATTCATTTATGTGAATTTAACCTGGCTCAATCTGGAGATCTCACAAATGAAGACGCCTCATGATATCTGAATATTTTGCCAAACTGGGGTTTAATTATGAGAAGAAGCAGCCAAATGCATTCTCTAAATCCAAAGAAAATTACCTTAACTGATGTTACTCTCTGAGAATAGGTGACTGAAGACTTCACGAAATATCATAATTATTTACTTAACTCACAATAGATCACAAGATTCAATGACTAAAAGACCTCTCTAAATCTCCTAATCCTTAACTTGACCTTAGTCCCATTCAGAGATTTGGTGACTTAAAGTACTCTCTTAATTTCATGATCATTTTTCTAACCTTAGTTTAATCATGAGATTTAGTAAACACTACATCTCCCAGTCTCCAAATGATTCACTTAACTTAAGATAAATCATGAGATTCAATGATAATTATGTTCTCGTGTTCTCTCAATACTTTTACTAACCTTGGTAACATCACAAGATTCAACAAAGACCTTAATCTTTAAGTCACTTGATATATCTCTTAACCTTGGTTCAATCCTAAGATTAAATGCCAACCATTGATCTTCATCATTATCTAAGGCCCAAATCTTTGAATGTTTTAAGACTTAACCATTTTATCACGAGATAAAGCGAAAACCTTTAGTCGCTTGATCGCTGAATGGGAAAGAACCATTAACTTATCACCTTTCACTTTGTCGCTGGATCACTAGGCACAAAGTCTCTAACCATCAACTTTATGAGATTAAGAGAACATTTTATTCCCTAAGTCGCTGAATGCCTTATCCTAACTGTCAACCAATATCTGGAGATCACACGAATGATTAAATCTTCACCCTTTTATAAGCTTATCCTTGAATCACTAGATGTTTCACACTTAACTGCTGGGTCTTGGAGATTAAGTGAACACCTCATTCTCTTGATCGCTAAATGTTTTCTTACTAATCACCAAGATCAAGAGATCATGAGATAGTGGCCCCGTTGAATCTCCAGATCCATTACTAACTGCAAAGTCAATCTTGAGATATAATGACAACTGTCGATCAATATTTGCATCAACGACCTATGCTTGATTGTTGAATATTTTATAACTTCACCACTACATCAAGCAAATGGGAGAAGACCGTTGCATTGGGTCGCTAGATGTTTAAGGGAAATTGCCAAGAATCATGAGAATTGGAGATAGCATTGTCGCTGGATCACTAGATGGATTCACTAACTGTTGAGACTTAACTTGAGATCATGCGACCGCAAAAGAAAATGAAATCTAAACTGTGTCTCTTATTCATTGAATTAAAAGGGACCTAATTTTTATTACAAGATTCAACGAACACTAGGGAAGATGAATAACCACATGCACATACAAAAACTTAACTGCCTTGAAAAGTAACTTGAAAATAGAAAATATCTAGGACACACTCAAGACATATTTCAAATATAAAACCCTACTGAGGCCAAAAAGACATAGGGCAAGGGTATACAGACATTTTTTGCACATGGTGAACTTGAGATTCAGACTTCAAATGGACAATTTGTTACAGAGTCAAAATAAATGAGACACATGAAGGATTTGGATGTCAATAAGACCAGAAGTGAAACTTCTGAGAAAACCTAGAAATCACTCCAATAGTGGCTCTATCTAAGGATGCTTGAATCCAAGTTCATAGCAAGCAACCAAGAATCTTTGGGTGGTGGACCACAAAAACACTAACCTATTGCAAAAAGAAAACACACAACTAAAACAAACACACCTATACATATTTTATAGAGCTACTATGCATGGAAAATATTAGAACTCAATTGAAGAAAAATTTCTGAAACTGTTCATGGACTGGCAATTCCTGTTCTTCACCATCTTGATTTCTTAGAAGATATGAATCCTTTCCATGAATCTGATGGATAACATAAGGACCCAACCATAAGGATTCAAATTTATAGTGCTTTCCCTTATCTTCAGCTCTGACATTCCATTGAAGGACCAAATCACCAGGTTGGAATTTTCTGATACTTTCTCTCTTGTCAAAGAGATATTTCATCTTTTGTTGCAGTATTACATTCTCTTTCTGACTTTCTATTCTTATTTCATCCAATTCAACTAAGTGGACCATTTTTTTTTCAAAGGATCACATATCTCCAATCCTTCATCTTGTATAAATTGGTAGATAGGTAGAAAATTATTCACAGGTAGCGTAGACTTCATACCATATACTAGCTCAAAAGGAGATTTACCTGTAGCTCTTTTTTCTATAATTCTATCTGCCCATAATGCTAATTTCAATTTTGCATGCCAGGCTCTTTTGTTATTTTCCATTGTTTTCTTCAAAATTTGTAGAATGCTCTTATTGCTTGATTCTGCTTTCCCATTGGCCTGTGGGTGGTATGGGCATGAATATGATAGAATTATGCCCATTTCTGAATAGAAATCAGTGAAGTCTTGTGATCTAAAACACATGGCATTGTCCATTACTAATTTGATAGGGACACCAAATCTAGTCACTAGATTATTCATCAAGAATTCAATTACCACTGTGCTTGTAGCCTTCTTAGTTGGGGTTTCTTCAATCCACTTAGTAAAATAATCAATAGCAACCAGTATCCAACTATGTCCTCCACTGGATTTTTTTGCAAATTCTCCAATAAAATCAATACCCCACATGAAAAAAGGAGCTTCTGCAACCACAAGGTTCAACAATAATGCTCCTAAGAATTGCAACTTATTTGAGAACCTCTGGCATGGTTCACATTTTTAGACAAATGAATGAGTATCCTTAAACAAAACATGCCAATAATAGCCAACCATTAAAATCATGTGAGTTCTTGCTCTGGCTGAATGATGTCCTCCACATAGCCTAGAATGCATTTCTTTTATGACTTTCTAAGATTGCCCTTTGTCCAAACGTAAGAGGAAATTCCCATCATTATTTTTCTAATATAAGTCACCTTGCAATAATACATACCTCTAAGCCTAAAATCTAAGGCTTCTCTTCTGATTAACATTCAGACTTTTTGGGCAACTAGTATTTTTAAGAAAATGCACAATGTTGGTGTACCAACATTGCATCTCAATGCTAGTAACTGTTCCTCCACTTATGGAAACATTATACACTTGAACGGGGTCCATATTTTCTTCTTTCATTAATTTGGCAAGTCCCAAACCCCTAACAAGCTTAGTAATATGAAGCTCTAAGTCAAATTCCTAGATTCTATTAATCCACTTATACCTTTTCCCTGTGACCTCACTCTGAACCAGTATGTCCTTTACTATAGCATGAGGAATATATGCATTAACTTTAGCACAAACCAAATAGGGTCTAAAATCCTTGACTTCCTTAACCAGTGCATATGCCTACTTTTCCATTAGCAAATAGTTTAACTCAGCTGATTGTAGTGCTTTTCTAAAGAAAACAATGGGATGCTCAAATCCTTCCCCATCTTTCTACAATAAAACTATTGCAATAGTATGAAAGGATACAAAATAAAACAAGGAGAAAGTCTTAGAATAGTAAGGAGATATTAAGGCAGGGGCTTCTTGAATTGTTTGTTTAATTTTCTCAAAAGCCTCTTGAGCTCCATGATTCCAGTCAAAATTTACACATTTATTTAAAATCTTAACTATAGGCTTGACCAACTCTGCAAAATTAGCAATGAATCTCTTGACAAAATTGATTTTTCCTAAGAGGAACTGTACACCTTTGAGGTTCTTTGGAGAACAGACCCTTTTGATTGCTTCAACTCTTTCAGGATCAATTCTTACTCCTTCTTTGGACACTTTATGTCCTAACAGATTTCCTTCAATCATAACAAAAAGATATTTCTTAGGATTTAATGATATGCCAAAATTCAATGCTTTAAATAGGACCTTCTCTAAGCGACTATAATGGTCATCAACTCTCTTAGAATAAGTAGACAGATAATCTTGATATAGCACCATGAGAGCATTGCTAAGATCTTTGAAAGCTACATCCATTGCCCTTTGAAAAGTTTCTCCAACATTTTTTAATCCAAAAGGCATATAGACATATACATAAGTTCCCTAAGGAGTAGTAAATGTTGTTTTGAACTATTCTGACTCTTTAACCAGCACCTGGTTATATCCTGAGAAACCATCCATCATGGATAATAACTCACAACTAGTCACTCTATGAAGCATAGCCTCCATATTAGGCAATCCACAGTTGTCCTTTACTGAAGCAACATTCAGGTTCCTGAAATCTACACATAGCCTTATGTGACTATTCTTCTTCCTGACTAGTACCAAGTTAGATACCCAAGATGAATGCATTATGGGCTAAATAATGTGATCATCCCTTAAATTTGTCAGTTTTGTTTGCATTTTAGTGGCCAGCAAGGGGTTGAAAGGCCTTTGTTTCTACCTAAAAGGTTTGGTATCATCTTTTAAAGGAATTTCATGCTTGAACAAGTCTACCCTATATGCTTTGAGGTCATGATAATACCAGGCAAATACATGCTTATATATTTTTAGCAATCTTATCAAATTGGCTCTCACCTCCTTACTCAACTTCTTTCCAATATACACTAACTAAGGGGATGTATCTGATCCTAGGTTTATCTCTTCTAAATCATCAACCTTAGCATTGGATTTTTGTGACATGTAATTGTCATTTATTTTGAACATGCCTTCTATCTCAACTAACCCCTTAGGAATATGGTTGGAAGCTAGGTGAACAATTTCATTTCCCAGGATACATTCATTTCCATCAACAACCTCCTGATGGGCATTAAAATCAATCTGTTGTCCATCATATTGATCCAAACCTTGCATAAACCTAATGATATCATTATCATCCTAAAAGACTTGCCAATTATAAACTTTTTCAAGCACAACAGGTCTAATTTTGACATCTAACATTGATACACCAGCAAGAGTGACATCATTATTCTTTCATGCAACATTTGCAAGGAAATATGCCATGATATTTTTTGACCTTTCCACCCATAGAATATTGAAAGCATCAAATAAGTTTATTCTATCCCAAACAACATATCTATACAATTTAAGTCTATCATCCTTGGCAACATACTTAGATCTAATCTAAGCAATGATTAATTGGGAATCCCCATGAACTTTCAAACATTTTATCACATGTTTTATGGCAATATGTAATCCCAATATCAAAGCCTCATACTCAATAGTATTATTAGTGCATTGGAAGGTCAATAGAAAGGAGTATTTAAAAGTAGTGCATGATGGGGATATAAGAAATACACCAGCTCCTGAGCCTTCTTTATAGAATCCTCCATAAAAGTATATGTAATACCCCTTTAACCCTAATATAAGTTTTGTGTTTTTGAATGAATTAAGATCTTTCGATGTTTTCTTACAGCTTAAGTTGTACATGATACTTGTTTGATCTATTCCTATAGTTGTTTATAATAATTTCATAAGCTAGTACTCAATGATTCTAATATCAGACATACTATCTAAAGGTATCATTTTTGTATGTATTTATCTCCGTGTATGTATTGAGTACCTTCAAGACCTTTATGAACATAGTTAGGATGTTATATGATATGTACTTGATAGATATATATATATATAAGTGGTTATTTATATTTTCTTCTATTAAGGTTACTTTGGATGAATCTTGTATCTCACTTGATGATTTGATTATGTTGATTTATTATTAGTATTGATAAGAGACTAACACAATGCTTGAGATTCTAACCTTCGTTATGATGATGCTACATGCTTTGAGTATATATATACATGATGTGTTTTCATGATTCAGGACGAAGTCGTAGTTACTCACATAGCTGAGGTCCACACGATGTATCGATCTTGGTCATCTGTCTGCAATGTTTTCTTTTATATGTATATTCGTGCATATGTATTTCTTCTTTGTGATGCAGGCTTGCAGGTATCGGGCATCGACTTCACCTGGCTTCACAGGTCTAAGCATGCCCTCAAATCCTTGATGGTTGTTGTTATGGAGATAGTACTAAGGCCCCTACATGAGTCTTCCTTTGTCATTATTCCAATTTGGGAATATTAGGGTTCCTTCTTTGTCAGTCAACCTTTGCGTCAAAAACCCAGATCCAACGCACCCGGTTGGGCATGGTTGTAGTTAGTGACTTGTGGCCACTTGAATTCATTTGGTTGTATGATTTTTTTACTCATTTTATTTATTTCTCCTTCTTGGTATGATTCTTAGTTAATCTTTCTATGTTATGTTTCAGGAGTTTGGCTTGACTTTCCTTGTTGACTTTGGTTGACCTTGTTTGATCTTATGGTTTTCTCGATATGTTTCATAGATGATTTGTATGGCCTCTTTGGATGATTAGATTTATTTTGAGGCATGTGATTTTATTCTACCTCAGTGATTATATCCTAGAGTAATTATAAATAGGTAATAATATTGTGATCTATTACTTCATAATCTTATAGATTATAGTGTTTGGTATTTGGCATGTATCTATATAAATATAAATATATATATATATATATATATATATAAATATATATATATGGGTGCACACATATATGTATTTATATATATATAATTTATATGTGATTATATGTTAATTATTGTAGATATTGTTGATGGTGTATATTTTGGGATTAATGTAAAGTATAATATTATTAATAATTAAATATTAAATAATGTGAGGTATATTATTCTCAATTGTTAATTATTAATAATGTGGATAGGTTATATATATAGATATTGATGTAATTAATGATGGAATATGCATATATGTTAGGATAATATTACATATGTGTATGAATGAATACAAATAATCTTTTATTGTATATGTGAGTAATATAGTTTTATGATATTAAGTTATTTTATAATACCCTTTAGTTAAGAGTTAGTTGGGAGTTGGTTACTTTTCCTCTCAACCTTTGGAAATCTATTTATATGCACTACTTTCTCATTTGAAGGGAGGGGATTTTGGGGCTGAAGCATTGAGGAGAGGATGGCCTTAATTTTTATGGTGATTTTGTAGAGAAAACTTGGAGATGTGAGGGAGAGTTTGTAAGCATATGTCTTTAAGAATTTTTGGTTATCTTTGCTTTTGGGAGAGAGACATTTTTGTGAGAATTTCAGTAGTTGAAAGAGGGATTCTTTGCTGTGGAATTATTTCTTTCTTTCATGGAGATTTCTAAAAGTGGATAGGGTTTGAAGGATGCATCTCAAGTTTGGATTTGTCTTCTCTTTTGTTTCCTTCCTTCTTCGATTCAGCCTTCGTAGGACATGAGGTATGGATTTCATATTTTAGTTACTTTATGTCTCTAATAGATTATGGATCTATTTATATATTATAATTATTTATTATATCTGTACTTTTCATTTCTATGGTTATTTTAAAGTTTTGAATTTTTGTTTGTAAGAATTGGCATGTGTTTTCCTAGGGTTTTTAGCAACCCATTTTTGGAGATCTATTATTATAATAATTTAAATTGCATCTAGGGTTTTACTAAATTGATTTTCCAGAAGTAAAATTCACAGATCTCAAATGGGTATCTCTCTCATTTTATTTTTAGGGTAGAATTAATGCCTTATTTTTGATATTTTGCCAGACTATGCCTGTCCATTCTTGATTCCAAATTTTCTGTCAAATGTATTTGTATGCTACATGATGATATGATCATATAAAAGTATGAATTTGATATAAAAAATTCTCCTAAGTCTTATCTTTCATTTCCAATTGGTTTGGTGAATTTTAATTATGTTTTGTGAAAATTACAACCATTTTAGTGAAGGCGGGTCTGAACCCTAACCAGAATTTTCTGTTTTAGACCAGAAGTTATAACTTTCTTTCCCACCAATGGATCTTCCTAAAAATCAAATTGAGAGTCCATAATTATGTTATCTAAATCTCCACTAAAGAAATTTCCTTTATTGTTTGTTTTGTGGAATATATGGATGACTGTTCTAGGATGACTATTCTTTGCATTTAATCCTTGCTTGAAATAATTCAGTTTAAGAACATCATTAAGTTTTAAAGTTTCGTATGGTCACCAGAGTCTATTAGAATTTGTTTTTGGTTAATTGGATCTATGTATACTATGAGTATGTTTATAATATCACTTGGATGTCTTCTTATATGTTTGGAACATTCTGAATGCCATATTGGGTTTAGGGTTGTCAAGTGGACTAGGGACAACATATGTTTTCCTAAACTCAATCAAATGTTGTTATGAAATTGATATGAATTCTTGATGATGGATTTATTATGTTCTTATGATTTTTATATGTATGTTAGGGAACCTAAGTACACTAGGTGAGTGGCTCATAGTGAGGGGCTGGGGCCCTAAGTGGCTAGTACCAGGATAACCTACTATGAGTTATTTAATCAAGTGATAACCTAAATAAATGAATTGGAAATGGGAGATTATTGGAATGGAAAATTACACACTAATCAAGATTAATTGTTCCTCGCCCATGCCTTTAGTTCTAGTAAAGACTAAGGATGGGAGTGGGAGAAGGTACCTATGTGTAGGTACAACTAAATGACCTTGTCTGTACGAGAGGCATTTGGTTCCGCATGTGCCTACTTGGGGGCCGGGGCCAAGAGTGGCTAGTACCAGGACAACCCAAGGGGTGAGGGCTATGCGATGAAACTCACCTAGCTTGTAGCTTAGAGTCTCTACCAAATTTGATCATGCCTCTGGTAGTCCTTGTGGTCTTCTTGTCTTTTCTTTTGTGTTGTGACTTTGGGGAAATTTTATCACCACCTTAGGAATTTCCTAGTTGTTACCTCTTGTATGGGTCTTTGGTTCTATCTCCTAGCTTAGGGGAGTGGGCCTATTGGTTCCACGTGGTTGGGTGGTTAATATTTATATCGAGGTATTGATCGTGATTCTTTGGATCATCCTAGCACATATTCCTTTCCAGATCTGCAGTTGAAGATTTCTTATTGGATATTTTAATATGTTGAGATGTACTTATGTATTTGTATTCATGTAATTTTTAATCTCCTAAAAGGAGTCTTGTAGTATTGATGTAATCTCAATTCAAAGCAATGCATAAGGGAATGGGTAGTTCTAGGTAAAAGAAAGGGAAAAGAATGTGGAATATTGGACATGTTACTAGCATTAAAAGAAAGTGTTTATGTTATTTCTCCTATCCTCTTATGTTGTCCACGTGTAAAGGAAATAATCTTAAATATAGTTATATATAATGATGTATCACAACAATAATGTATTCTCTCTTGATGGAAGAATTCAAGGAAATTATTGAGAAATGATAGATTATTGATTGGAATTATTAACAATAAATGGTTATGAAACAATACAATAAAATAGTAATTTGATTTTAATGTTAATACTTGGTTTATGTTAATGAAGTACCTAGGATGATGCCTACCTTAATGAATATTAATCTCTTACCTAAATTATTAGAGAAAAGTGATATAAAGGATAGTAGATGTAGATGAAATCTATATGAATTTATGGAATGAGTTGATAAAAGGAATAATGATGTTGGATGATTAACTTACGTTTAATAAAATAAATAAGTTAGGGACATTTAACTTGATGCATTAAAATGAACGTAGATATTTTAAGCTCATGATTCCATGAATATCTTATGCATGTAAATGGTTTATATGATGTTTCTTTAGTAGCGACGTGAGGGGACCCATGAGGACTTAAGTTGTATAAATATTACATTCAAGTAGTAGAAAATTATTTCTTCTTTTAGAAATATGAAGTGTAATGATGAATATTATTCTAGTTAACATTAAAAAAAGAAATTTACTAGCATTTTATAGAGGTTTATGTCTTGTCCTCTTGGGTTTCCTGGTGGGGTGTTACAGTATAGTTGCCATAGTCCATCTTGCTGTAATAGCAGCTCATCAACAATTGGATCAATATTTTTAAGTTGTCGCATAATTTCCTCAACCATGAAATTTTCCATGTCAATGTCAACGCAACAATTAAGATCTTTAGGTGCTACCATTTCAATCATGACAGAAGAGTGAGGCTCTCTGTACAATTTTACCTCAGTACCATTTAGATATATTGTAGCATATTACATATCTAGTTTCAGTTTTCCTCGCACTATTACTACCCATTGTCTTGACAATAGCATACGATAATGAGGCTTGGTATCAACTACAACCACATACATCTTATAAGTAGCCTCAGGGAATGCAACAATCTTTACTTCTATTCCCACCAAGATCCCTACCATAGGAACTTCTCTGTTATCCATGGCATAACATCTATCATTGGATGTATCAACTTGAAGTCCTAGCTCTTTCATAAAATTATAGGGCATCACAGTAGCTACAACACTAGAGTCTATCATGCAATTTTTAAGCAACATATTATTGACAATTAAAGTGACATAGAATGGGTCAATGCAAGATGGCTCTTGAGTCACAATATTTCCAACAAAAATTTATAAATCTCCTTAGTTACCTCAGGGCTATCCACTGACTTTCCCTTTTTTGATACAATAGGGATATCTCCCTATTCATTTATCAAAGCCAAGGTAACTGCCTTATGCTCTTTAATCTTTAACATTTCCAACAAGGGGATTGAGACCTTCATTTGAGACAAGGCATGTCTCACATTAAAAATTGGGGGTTCAACAAAAAGATCCAACAAGTCTTTTCCCCTACCAACCCTTTTGTTTCTCTTTTCTATTCTTTTTTGTATTCTAAACAAGAATGGGCTCTTCTTTATTGTTGTTACCAATTTTTCCTTTAATAGAATTTGGTTCAGGAGAAACCTTATTCTGAGGATCATGTTTAACACAAAATAACCTTGGTACTCCTTGATCAGGTTCTACTCTTCTATTCCTCAAGTTATATGAGGATTTGGCCTGAGAAATGGTGGCCACAATCAAAGTTCTGATTTCTTCCTTACTGGGCTTTCTCTAGTGAGCAACACTTAATTCTACTCTAATCACATTTGGCCTGCAAACATCATTGTTAGACTCATCTTGATCAGATTGGGTAAAAAATTGTTTCTCATGTCATAGGGAATTTCTTCTCTTTTGATCAACATCAGCAAGTATTTCCTCTTCTTCTAAAGATGGAAATTCCTCCACATTTTCAGTGGTAAACATGTTAACTGTAGGCTTTTCAGATCCTTCATGATGTCCTGTATGTGGGCCTTCTGTTTCTTCTTCCAAAGCTCAGGCCACAATACACTGATAAGGTGAGTGAGGAATATTAAAAGCCACACATGACTAAAAATTTTCTACATTATGTGCTACATTTTTATTTAAAGGGTCAGGGTTATCCCTTCCCTTTTGAGTTTCATGTGTATCAAAAACAGGCTTCCCATCCTTCCAATTTTTCTTGCAAGGCTGATCATGTAGCCTAGGGAATCTTTTATGCATCTCATATGGTGGTCTATTGTACTGAAAACCTCTCCTACCCTTCTCTAATCTGGTAGAAAGATCTTTGAAAACTTTTCCCTACTTGTCAACCTTGTCATCTTTCTTGGTTGGTCTTGCAACATGTGGTTTAGTTTCTTTCCAAAATATTCCTTTATCTCTCTTGTACATTTGACCAAATGCTTTCCTATTAATCTGAATGTTTATTTCTAACTTGAAATAATCTCTCAAAGTATGTGAGATTTTGTCTCTCAAGAGATAAGACATCTTAGCATCCAAAACATTAAAAAATGTGGTTAAGAAAACCTCATCATCCAATCTCAGGACTTGAAATAATTTGTACATGGCCTTTTGAAACCTACCATTGAATTTAGACATGCTCTTATTTGGATTATTTTTTATGTTATTGAATTCATTGAGAATATAACTAGAATTGACATGTTCAACATACTTCTCTTTAAAGCTTCTCACAAACTCATCCCATGAAGTAATGCTATTTTCAGGCAAACCCCTATACCAATCTCTGGCATCTTCTATTAATGACTAAACAAAAAGTTTCATTAACATCTTCATTCTCAATCTCATAGTCATTTATCTTATCTGTAAAAGACTTAATATTCTCTTCATAGGTGACAACATTGTTTCTTGTGAACTAAGGGATTTTTTCTCTTACCTCATTTGTTATGGCATTCGGTTGACCAGGAATACCATCAAAGAATAATGGTCGGTATTTGTCCAAATGAACTGGCCTTCTTTGACATTTTTGTGAACCCTAGGTTCCACTACCTCTAGTATTTTGATGCAACACATTTCCAATAGGACCCCCAGCCAATGGGACTATTGGATTGATATTTTGAAGTGGCCCTTGGACCACTTGTTTGGGGCTTAAAGCTTGTGAACTTGGCATTGAACCACATGGTTGATTTTGCGGTATTATCCCAACAATTATAGGGACTGAGCTGCTAGCATTTGTATTCATATTATCATGCAGGAAACTAATTTTCCTTTTCATCTCATCTACAACAGCCTCCAATTCTAACTTTTCTAATGGGATAGCCAAATCCTCTTTGGCCCTTCTAGCCTTCTCCAATTCTAAGTTGGCCTGAGAAATAGCATTAGAAATAACATCATTCCTTTTGGATTCATTTATGTTTATTCCTACCACCCTTTGTTTTCATTTTATAGATGCATTCCTAGTGTTAGTTCTGAGATCTTCATTTCTTTTAATCTCTAATGGATGCAACTGCCTTAGAACAGGGCCTTCACCTTCAAACTCCTCCTTCTTAGGAGTTGGCTCCTTGTTACTAACTTGTTTCATCAAAACACCCATATCACCAAACAAATCACTGTCTAAACCCTTAAATTCCTAATTTAGATTTCTTTCTTTGAGCTCATTATTGTTTGTCTTTCTCATGAGTTCTTGTCTCTCCATGAGAAACTCATAAATTTTATGCTCTCGCTTTTTTCTTTTCTTAGAAATTTATAATAATTTTTCCCTCTCTTTTTTCCTCAAAGCTATAACTTCTTCCTACAACTTCTCAAAATCATGAGAAGTAGTCTCTACAGTAGAGGTTTCTCCTGTTTGATCTAAACTTTCATGTGCAGGGAAAAAACCTATATCTATGAATTCATCTTCTTGAGGACTAACTGAATCAGGATTCATTCTTCTAAGAAACTCTTGATTATCATAAAAAAGGGGGAACTTCTTTTGGAATAGGTGTCGAAGCATGATCTTTAGATGGTCTTGGAGAATTATGGTTCAATGGAGCTCTTTTAGACCATTTCTTTCTACTAGGTGTGTGAAGCTCATCACCTATATGGTTTTTTGGGTGATCGTTATAATACGACCTAGTGTATCTTTGTCGACTCATGGTAATTTTGACAAGATGCTTTCACAAAATTCTTTATGCTAAACTAGAAACTGGTAAACACCGATTTTAGAGTCGCCACCCATAGAACTTGTGGGGATAAATTTTGTAAACCGGTCTTTTAAGTAAAACAACAAATGGTTAATAGGAAATTGTAAGAAGCTTATTGTAAAAAATATTTAAATTCCCCAGCAGAGTCACCAATTTTTTTAGTACTTAAAGTTGCAGATGATCAATACCAATAAAAAAAAAATTGATACTTAACTCTTGTGGTCCCAACAGATGCACCTATATATACTAAACACTAAGTTATTAAGGATTTAGATCCTTCTTTACTTTGAGCTTCAGGCTGAGGCGGGTGTACCTACTAGATTCAATTCTTCAAAGAATCACAAAAATCATCTACATACTTGACATAGATAAGAATGTTTGTTTTATTTAACAAAACTTAAAATAAATTATTATTTTATATTGTTGATGGTGAGAATTATAATTTAAATAATGACTAGTGCCAAATCCTAGGGCATTCGAGTCAAAAAACATACATCTATAGGAAATCTCTCAAATCAAATAATCCCAAAACCCAGATAAAATGGCTTAAAAATTATCCTTTCATTGGCATACGTTGTCATCAGTGCACAAATTATGAATTCCTTGAGACATCCCTTAAGATTTACCCTTACCTTGAAAGAAACTTAAGATTCACCCCACTATCTACCTTGTAGATAATGTATTAAAAATGCCTAACAAATTCAATACATAAAGAAATCTAAACTCATCCATGAAGACAACAAAATATATACAAGCAATTTCAATATATTTTCATTGATAAATCTTTTGTATCAATACATTCAAAGACTAAGATTCTTAGAATCAAAACACTAATACAAAAACTCTCCTTACAATAAGTATTTCACCACCCTTTTACAACATAGAAAACTAACTATATATACACTAGCCATCTTGGAATCCTCAAGAAAATGATGCAACAAGCTTCAGATGGCTAGGATAGTGACTTGCACTAGAATAAAAAATACATTTCAAAATGAACAGAAAAAGGGAAATTTGATGCCAGAATTTTGTTTCTAGTCATAGTGAACTTCTCAAGTGGCACCTTTGTTCCTATGAATGATGACCACCTACCAGCTAATATACATCATCCTCCTTAAGATATCTACCATCCCTATGCTCAAGGATCACGTGCCATGTTGTATTTCACTCTTCTTCCATTGCCTCTAGATCAATAGCAGTTGGCTTCTTCTTCGGCTTGGTGCTTTTATCCCAAGCTGCAACTTCTTCCTCTAAAGGCCACATGTACTCTTTCAGGCTTTACAACAACTTGACCTATTTTTCCCATCTTGAATCAGTGATGGCTTTTGTGTCAACAATAAATCTGGTACACACATTTTTAGTTTTAAACTTGTCATCCAGAATGTTGTTGAACTTGTCAATGCCTAGGGAGCCATCATCATTCAAAAAGGCCTCCTACCTCATCACTGACTAACCCATGCCTAATTTCCACTCCTCAATACTTATGATTTTTCCATCATCTCTATAAATTTGAAGCAAATGTTTACTATAGCCTAGGCCAAACATGGCCATCTGGGCCTTTTATCTAATTGGCCTTTCCCTTAAAGAAACCCCATGTGGTACCAATTAAATCTATTTTTACTCCCACTTCAACAACTATTTCTGGGATATCTGATTGGCGTGGTTATGGTAGCTCAATATTTTAAAACAAGGAACCTCTACTAGATCATATGCTAAACAATGGCTCTAAATCAGCTGCAACATCCTTTACACTTTCATTGGTCTTTTGTAAAATAGTGTATGAGCTATGAGACAAGTCCTTTTTCCCTTTGATTATTTTAGATCTATGTTGCATGATGTTAGAGAGGGCCTTTAGGGCTATATCTAGCTTATTCTTCATTGATTCTTCTACTACCTCAACAAGAACATCTACCACTGATTACAGTGCAAGTTTAGTTTGTAGGACTAGAGGAGGAGCTACCTTAGAGGCGTCTTCAAGTTTAGATTTTATTTCCTCAAGCTCATCATCCAAGACTTTGATTTTCATCAATCCCTTTTCTCTATCCTTTGCTAAATCAATAGCATCATCAAATAATTTTCCATACCTATTAGATAGCTGAGCAATCTTAGCCCCATTGAGGTGGGAAAAATATGTCACTACTTTTGACACTTCAAGATCACTAGTGTTTTAAACAGTCCATATGATTTTTTTCCCCTCCATCTTTTCCTCAATATTGACCAGGGAAGGCTTTTGAGTCCTTGGAGCAAGGGCCTACATTTCTAAGGCCTAATATTTAGGATCATACCCATATCATCAATTCACCAATTTGGGCCTCATAGGAAAGAATGCCCTCAAGTTGCCTTCTGATCTGATCAATAATGAAAGATGATGTTAAATCCCATCCTGGTAGCAAGAGAATTCCACTAGATTTAACCAATATCCTAGCTTCTTCAACAGTGATGGTCTCTGACTCAAGGTTATATGAAGCTAAGGATTTTAGAGCTTCATCATCAGGATCATTTCCCTTAGTCACTATTTTTGCTATCTCTTGATGCTTCTTCCAAATTAAGAAAATCTTGAATTCCTCACTTTTTATGAATTGATCATCGTTGAGTAATTCCTCTTGGTACATTTATCACTCATCTTTGCATAGCAGCAAGGGAAATTCCACTTCTTCTTGTGTGGCCACCTTCTTTCCTTCTCTGATGTTTTTCCTCATATGATGATGGTATGACCTATCACCAAGTACTAGGGCTGTAACCCTATCAGTTTCCTTCTTTTGCTTCTTTCCTTTTGAAGGCTCTCCTTCCTCAACTCTCTGTTTCTTTTGAGGAGGTTCTAAAACATTCTTTTCCTGAGGGGCATCCTAGTCGAGATCAAGAACATGAGGCTCATTGATTTGGGGTGGGCTATCTCCTACCTATAAGTTGTATTCTTCATTATCAAAAGAAGAATAGTCCTTTTTTACTTCCACCTCTTCAAGTTGAGCCTTTAATTGATTAGATAGGGTATCATACATTTCTATCATTCTGTCAATTATTTTAAAATATGGGAGGTCTGGGAAAAATCCTCCAAAGGTAATTCCATCATTTCTAATTTGAGCCTCCAATTTCAATAAGTAATAGAATTTGGTTATCTTTCTTCGAATCTCATCTTCATCCAACATATTTCTTGTTACATCTTCATCATCACATCTCTCATGCTCTTTGATAGTACCAATGTGGGGGATGAGTATCTTTCTAGCATTCTTAATGAAGTCCTTAGAGTCCACATACCTGTATAAACCAAAGGCCATCTTGAAGTGATTCAACCACGCACTAAGTTATGGTAAGGTATTTTTGTTGGAAATTTGACTGAGTTGGTTACATAGATGTTGTCATTATGGAAACATATGATCTACATAAAGATCACATAGGTCAAAGAGCTAGTATGTTAGAGCGCAATGCGAAATTGTCTAAGTATGAGACAATGTGTTTTTACCAGTGAACCTGAAGACAATGTTTGTTTGCAATGTTGATTGGAGTAAGTTCAGTGCTTGCACACTTGTACATAGACTCTATGGTGACTATTGACAACTCATCTCAGACTACAAGTTAGTACAACATGTACGGAAGAAGTTATGACAATTTTACTAAAGACAGTGTCAAGATAGCATGATGAAATATGAAGACAAAATTGATAAAAGAGTTAAGGGATTATTTTGTTTATCAAAATAATGACTTAACAATATAAAGGGATGAAATCCTAGATGTTAACCCTTGGATAAAGTGATTTTGTAATATGATATCTGACTGGAAATTTATTAATTTTAATAACTTGTATAAATGTAATTGTAAATTGTAAGAAGGATAATAATCAAGAAGTGATATGATGCGAGATATATGATGTATATGTAATAGAGATAGTGAAAGAGCAGCAAAGAGATATTGATGCAAGCAGTATAAGGTTATGTACCTTAACCTACTTTTGTAATCAGTGAATATTGTATATTACCTATTTGGGCAGTGGGTTCATCTGGTAATCACATTTTGTACTACCGACTTGTAACAGAGTTGAGGCTTTTAACAAGGCCTATCGTCCCTTAATCAGGACTGAGACACTATATGCATGTAATAGACTCCTAACAGGGTCAACATCTTTAACAAGATACTTTTGATTAGTGGATCTTTGTGGGTACCATCCCCACTGGGGTTTTCCCTTGGCCAGGGTTTCCTCAAGAACAAATAATGTGTTATGAGTTCTTTAGTTTTATTGCTATGCATGTTGTTTAGCTTCTTATGTTATGCATGTGTAAATATAATCTATTATATCCATAATTGGGAAATAGATAAAGTTTGTAGAATACTGATTCACCCCCCCCTCTTAGTATTTTCTATTTCTAACAATTGGTATGAGAGCTTAGTTACTCGGAAAAAAATCATTCAAGGAAAGCCTAGCAGCTTGAGTAAGATCTGTATGGATATGGATCAACTACAGAAGAATCTTGAAGAAGCTCTTGAATAGATTGATATGCTTACTGTTGAAAGAGACATTTTGAAAAGAAAATATGATGATGCAAAGAACCTCATTGAGAAATTGAAAAACAAGTTGGAAGATCTGAATTATGAAAGGAATCCAAAGTTTTTATTGAAGATTGTGATGACAATTTAGAAAAAGAAAATGAGATCCTTAAGCATGAACTAAAGATAGCAAATCTGAAGCTTAGTTTGAAAGAGGGAAATGGAAAGAATGAAGCAAATATGAAATCTGAGAATGGAAGTCTAAAGACTCAAAATGAAGGACTAAAATCTAAACTTAGTAAAGTAACATCTTAACTTGATAAAGTCAATTTTTAGTATGTTGAACTTGAAAAATACAATACAATTGTGAAAGGTGAATTGACTAAATCCAAAAAACAACTTGAAAGGCTATATTCAACTAGTGAGAAGATTTATGAACAAATATCTTATCAGAAACCATTTTATGATAAGACTGGTCTTGGATTCAACACTTTTAAAGAAAATGAAGAAAGCAAGGAACCGGATCTAAAAATATCTGAAAGGATAGATGGGAATAATTCTGATGAGACTAACAAATCTAAAGATACAGCTAAGGAAGAAGAATCACCTAAGCAAGAGGAATCACCCAAAGGTTTGCAAAGAGAATTCAAAGGTAGATGTTTTGCTTGTAATGCTATTGGTCATATGAAAAGAGATTGCACAGGTAAGCAATTCAAAACTCTTAATGGTTATTGTTATAATTGTCATGGTTTTGGACATAGAGCTATTGAATGCAAGAAACCTAAATTTATTGAGAATAATAATAGTAGTAGAATGTTTAGGAATACTAACAATGTAGATAAAAAACTTACTGAAGATATGAACAGAAGAAATGGAGTAATATGTTATAGATGCAACAAGGCTGGACACGTTGCTAGAAACTATAGATCACAGATCAATCAGCTTGGACCAAGATATGGGAACAATGGAATTTTTTGTCAGATATGCAACAAGATTGGACAAACAACAAGGTTTTGCAGAATGAACAATAGAGTTTTTCATCCTAATCCTAACCCTAAAAATCATGCAAGAAGAAATGAAGATGCAAGTAACATCCAGAAAGGATGCTATAGTAATTCAGATGAAGTGAAGTTTATCGAAAGCACATATCAAGGAGACATATTCAACATTGAAGGTAATCAGGAAGGTGAAGTATTAAAAGGTAAGAATGAATCTTTACCTGACCCATCTCAAAGTACTTAATTTATGAAAATTGCAGTAGAATAGAAACTTAGATTAGTGTAGAAGTAGATATATGATGAACTGAGTCTTGCGCAGTTAATGCAAGATAGTATATGATGTTCTAATGCTATGGTTAAGAGCGCAAAGAAAAAATATTATTTTTTCCGAGATCGCAAGAAGTTTTAAGTTTTGTAGGTTAGTAGAATCAGCTTTTTGGAAAGAAGCAGCAAAAGAATTGAATGTGATGTTAGATCTAAGTGAGATTGAATTAATAAAAGGTTATGATCGGTATTAATTGATCATAAAAGTGAATAAAAGTGTTAAGGAGATCAAAGAGTAGTGATTGGAAGTGTTTTGAAAGGATTTGGTGAAGAATTTTGTGTCGAATCTACACAAGCCCTAAAATCGTGAAACTGAGATATTTTACTTGGAAAATCTTTAAATCAGTTAAGGAATTAGAGAAAATCATGGATGTTTCTTTAATTCACAATGTTAGAGATAAAAATAGACCTAAGATGAAAGGGAACTAGTAGAACCCTTGGAAGATGATCCTAGGTTAGTTTTATCATCTGTACCAGATGAAGTTTTACATCTAGAGAATGTTAGAAGTTATCTTGGATGCAAACTAGAGACTATCAGTGATAGGGATTTCACCAAGGAATATCAGAAGATCTACAATCAAGACATGACATTGAAAGAAGGATTTGAACATTTGAAAGATATTGAGATCATTAAGTATGCATTGCAGTCTGAATTTGATAATGAAGAATGTACTAAGATAATCTTAAGCATAATTCATAATGGGAAGTTTTGGTTAGAAGATAGAGTGATAGATATCACAACTGATTTGATTCATGAAGTTACTAGACTATCTAAAACTGGATCCATTCCTCTAAATGAGAAGAACATGCGGAAAATAGTCATAGACAACACAAATTCATCCTATAATGGTAGAGGAATTGTGATTAGTAAGATTCAACAAGATGATGTCAGATACTTATGCAAGATCCTAACCACTAAGTTTTGTGCAAACTCAAGAGAGGATGAAATGGCAGTTGGAATGATACATGCAACTTATCTAATGTGTGTTGACAAATTACAAGTTGATATGTGTGAGATTCTGAGAATTCAACTATTTGAGAATTTGGAAAAGATTAAGAAAACTAAGTACACAGTTTAGATTCTCATCCTTAATCACCTATATGTTTTTTCATCTATTGAGAAGATTTCCTTACACCATTGGAAATGACTAGAATGATGGCCAAACTACAATGGAAAGAATTAACCTAGTGTACAGGAGGCATGTTATTGATAAAGTAAATGAGAGTGCAGTATTGGTAATCAAGACATTTCAGGATATAGTGTCTAGCAGATCAAGAATCCCACAGTCTCTTGTGGAGAAGTATAAAAATGAGATATGTTTCATGGTTGATACCGACTTTACCTACATTGAAGTAGTAGAACCTAGAATAGAGTTCATAGACCCTCTTGGCTATGAGATATCTGAGGTAGAGATAGAAGAGTATGCGAGCAAGTTACTGAAGTGCAAGTTGGACACTCATTGTAATAGGTTTGGAACCTTTGAGGAGAACTTCAACTCCAAAAAGACCTTACTTGAAGAGAAGCAATCAAAGAAAAGAGTTGAGAGTACTATAAAGAAAATTCTAAAAGATATAGGGATGACTAAGCATGAATTCTTGGTAGCAAAGAAAATAGCAGCAACAATCAGAGATATTGGACAAAAAGAAGTTTTTTCTGTTCCACCTTTATCATCAATTGCAGCACAACAAGAAGAAACACAAGTTAAGGTGAAAGTGGAAGAAATTGAGAAGGATCAAGAAGTAAGGATATCCACTAGATCCACTTCCTCCACACCTAGCAAAAGAGTAAAAGAGAGTGCTACTGGACTGGGTAAGAGACATAAAAAATTAGTGCAACCAGTTCCAAGGAAAATTGCAGAAATCAAAGATGATGACACTTCTATTAAGAAGAAAACTTGGAAACCTAGAGTTGAGAAGGTTAATGAGAACATCATTTAGGATGGAGACTTTAAAAATATGAATAAGTATTATGATCTCTATGATTATGCAGAGAGATTAAATGTGGAAAATGTAGTGGTAAAGCATATGATTTTGTCTAATAAGAAGTTTGACACAATTTAGGGTAAGATACCTGATGGTTTGTACAAGAAACTTGTGAATAGGAAGAAGAGAGCATTAGAGGAAGACACATCTATTAGAGAAAAACTTGTAAGAAAGATTTGTGTCGTAAAAGATGAAGCACACTTTAGTCAGATTATGAAAGCTTTAAGCACCCATTTGAGAACCAAGAAGAGAACCATTCAGATTATGGGAGGCAGATATGAAGAAGTTAATGCAGAAATAGAGCAAGAAATCATCAAGGTTATGTCAGAAAATGATGGAGAATGATCAGTTGCAGTAGAGCAAGCAGGTGAAATAGAACAAGAGGACATTCCCTCTCCACCAAAAATAAACATTGAAGATGAAGTCATGAATATAGAAGGAACTAAGATCACCTTGGATACTGATGATAATGTATTCAAGAATCTGAAAAATATTGTTGACAATTCAACTTTTGAAGAGCAGGAGACTACCAAAGGAGAAGAGAAAATAGAGACCACAGTTGTAGAACCCACAGTGATAGAAAAATAAGTACCTATTCCCACTAAAGAAGATATCAGTCTTACTCCTGAGACTGGAAAGAAGAATCAGATTGGATCTATCATTGAGAATTTGGGAAAGGAAGTAAATGATGATGATGAGATGGAATTAATCATATCCTTGACCAAGATCATTGGAAAGAACAAGAAAGTAAAATGTATTGAAGGATGCTTGAAGGAGCTTACTGAGAAGTTACAAGGCATTGTAACTACACAAATTGTAGAAGTTCACCCTCTGGAAAAAGAAAAGAAAGTGATGAACACTTTTGACAATGACTTCACAAATTTAATTGATATAGAAAAAGTGAAAGCTCAAGCAGCCTATGAGGCCAAAACACTTTTGAACATTAGCCAAAATATTAGGAATGATATCAACAATCTTGATATCTGTATAAAGGACTTGAGGAATAATTTGGAAAGAGGAAAATCTTTATAAATCTAGTGTACAAAATCAGAGACCTTGACAGAAGAAGAAGATGAAGGAAGAAGAAATTCATAATTAAACTAACTTTCTTTCAAGCCCCAATGTGAAGGTATTTGATGTTGAGAAGAAAATTAGAAAGATATATGATGAAATTAGAATTTACAAGATGATCTTTTCAAAAGTTTGGATTTGAGAATCTCCAAGTATGTGAGATAGCATCTTATGGATTATGTGCACTACTCAGTGTGGTAGATTCTATTAAGAAATCATGGGAGAAAGAGTTAGAGGCTATAAAGATTGATTTTGTAGATTATGTTGCAAGCCTACCGGCTTTGAAATATTGAGTTAAGGTATAATCTTTTTGTGAATATAGATTTGTAACCCTCCTTACCTTTATTTTGTCATTGTTGTCAAAGGGGGAGAGATATATAGCAAAAAATTAATAATAATATGATAAGGATTGATACTTTTAGGGGGACTACTATATTAGAGATAATATTTTTTTGGAGTTATAAGGATAGTATATATATTTATACTACGGCCACAGTTTTGAGATTTTGAAGTTGTAGACTTAGCCAATTTTCTCATATGTTGCCACCAATGACAAAGGGGGAGATTGTTGGTAATTTGGCTGAGTTGGTTACATAGATGTTGTGATTATGGAAACATATGATCTACATAAAGATCACATAGGTCAGAGAGCTAGTATGTTAGAGCGTAATGTGAAATCGTGTAAGTATGAGATAGTTTGTTTTTACCAGTGAACCTGAAGACAATTTTTGTTTGCGATGTTGATTTGAGTAAGTTCAGTGCTTGTGCACTTGAACATAGACTCTATGGTGAATATTGAACACTCATCTCAGAGTGCAAGTTAGTACGGCATGTACGAAATAAGTTATGACAGTTTTACTAAAGATAGTGTCAAGATGATAGGACAGAATATGAAGACAAAATTGATAAAGAGTTAAGGGATTATTTTGTTTATCAAAATAATGACTTAACAATATAAAGGGATGACATCCTAGATGTTAACCCTTGGATAAAGTTAATTTTTAATATGATAGCTGACTGGAAAGTTATTAATCTTAATAACTTGTATAAATGTAATTGTAAATTGTAAGAAGGATAATAATCAAGAAGTGATATGATGCGAGATATATGATGTATATGTAATAGAGATAGTGAAAGAGTAGTGAAGAGATATTGATGCAAGCAATATAAGGTTATGTACCTTAACCTACTTTTGTAATCAGTGAATATTGTATATTACTTGTTTGGGCAGTGGGCTCATCTGGTAATCACATTTTGTACTACCAACTCCTAACAGGGTTGAGGCTTCTAACAAGGTCTATAGTCCCTTAATCAGGACTGAGACACTATATGCATGTAATAGACTCCTAAGAGGGTCAACATCCTTAATAGGATACTTTTGATTAGTGGATCTTTGTGAATACCATCCCCACCGGGGTTTTCCCTTGGCTAGGGTTTCCTCGAGAACAAATAATGTGTTATGAGTTCTTTAGTTTTATTGCTATGCATGTTGTTTAGCTTCTTATGTTATGCATTTGTAAAGATAATCTTTTATATCCATAATTGGGCAAAAGATAAAGTTTGTAGAATACTGATTCACCCCCCCCCTCTCGGTATTCCCCATTTCTAACACTTTTTACCAATCAAGAAGCTTGAAACTCTAAATTGCCGAGGATTGAAGGTCCCTTTTTTGTGAGGTGCCAGGTGCTCTTTATCTTTGCAAATTAGTTTCCATATAAATTCTAATTGGGAGATTATTGGTGGCACATATTTTGGGAGTACATGTGGGGGCTATGAGCATCGATAGACTCTAATCAAGGTGTAGTTCTATCCCAAGTAGAAGTCACCCCAGTTATGACCCATGCCACTTATCAACATATTCTTTAGGCCTAAGAAGCCTTAGCAACCTAACTCGTAACCTTGTTAAATTTGTTCCCAAAATTTTCAAAATTGGCAAGACTGTCAAATTTTGAAATGCACAGAAATCATTTTCATTTGATGTGTAATTCCACACTCTCAACCAGAGCTTCATTGGATTGGGTTGTCCCTCAAACGTTATCCCTGGTCTCAACATATGCCCATCCAAACTGTCAACATTGTAATACAACATCATATGCATTAAGAGAGAATAATGCATGAATTTTACTTTCCTCTTATCTTCTTTGATCATCAACAAACCCTCATGCATTTTGTCAATTACATACAGAATGTAATTGTAATCTATATTGGCACGTGAGTTTTGGATGTCCAGGCTCATCATTAGTATATCTGCTAGCATCATTTCTACATATCCATCTATTCCTAAAACTCTACATAGCCCACATGCTAGATATTTCATATAGAAATGGAGGGCTTTATATTCATAAGGAGCTTTCATGTGTGCTGGGAGAGGGGCAACATATTTCCCAGTTCTAGGCATATGCTGAGTAACCTGGGCTTTCACAAGCTTGGGTTGTCTTACATACTTTTCCTTTTCTTTAATAAGGTCTATCTCTGTGGAAGATGAGGAATATAAAATAAAAGCCTTCATGAAAGATCCCCTATCAAGAGTCACTAGGTCTGATTGGTCACTCTTTCTGATAGTTTTTGATATAGGGTCATAGAGTCTAGCTAACTCATGCATGAGGTCAACATCTAGGAAGATGTCAGGAATAATTAACTTCACCATGCCTAGAGTCCATGCATTGTAAATAGGGATGACTCTAAAATGGTTATTGTAAAAATAGATAAACAACATATAACTAGAACAAGAAGGGGTAATTGGATACCTATATTCTGACATATAATCAAGAAAAACCTCATCACTAACCTTTGTGTTTTGATTCGAGCCAGGGAGAAAAGTGAGAAATTCTTCTGAGAAATTGGGCTTTCCTTTATCTTCACCTCCTTGTTCCTTAGCTTCCTCACTGGATGACGCCCAACTTGACTCTGGTTGACTCATCTCTACAATTCTAGATAATATTGAATTCTAGTAATTTTATCTGCTCAAACACACACTGCAATAGCTCAAAATTTCACAATTTCTCTTTGAAAGACATATAAGTGTAAATCTGTGAACATGTTGTCTATATATTATTGATCAATGAATGCATAAAGATTTCCATGATTGCAGAAAATCTATCTGAAGTCACTTCAAAATTCATTCTTACATAACACCAAGTTTAAATAAGAGCTAGCCTTAAGGTGAGATGTTGACAGGTTTCATTTAAAACTTGGAAAGTAAGTAAATGAATGATTATTGTGTAATTTATTTAAAGCCTTAGAAAAATAATAAAAACCCTCACTTGACATCTGATTAGCTAGTCTATGTACCTTTTCTCAACAGAGTACCTTTCTAGGTCAGAACAACTCCTTTTCCTTTTCTTTATTTATTTATGAGAACTTAACCTGGCTTAATCTGGAGATCTCGCGACTGAAGACGCGTCATGATCTCTAAATATTTTTCCAAACTGTGGTTTAATCAAAAGAATAAGTGACCCAAGACATTCTTTGAATCTCAAGAAACTTACCTTAGTTTAGTTGAGTCTCTGAGAATAGGCTACTAAAGACTTTTTGAAATATCATAATCATTTACTTAACTCATATTAGATCATGAGATTCAATGACTGAAAGCCCTCTCTAAATCTCCTGATCCTTAACTTGACCTTAGTCCCATTTGGAGATTTGGTAACTGAAAGTACTCTCTTAATCTCTTGATCATTATTCTAACCTCAGTTTAATCATGAGATTCAATGAACACTACATCTTCCGGTCTCCAAATGATTCACTTTACTTAAGCTAGATCATGAAATTCAATGACAGTTATGTTCTTGTGTTCTTTGAATACTTTAACTAACCCTAGTTATATCATGAGATTCAGTGAGCACCTTAATCTCTAAGTTGCTAGATATATCTCTTAACCTTGATTCAATCCTGAGATTAAATGCTGACCATTGATCTTCATCATTATCGACGGCCATCATTGAATCATTGAATGTTTTAAGACTTGACTGTTTTATCGTGAGATCAAGAGAAAACCTTTAGTCACTTGATTGCTGAATGGGAAAGAACCATTAACTTATCACCTTTCACTTTGTCACTGGATCGCTAGATACAAAGTCTCTAATCATCAACTTCCTGAGATTAAGCAAAAAATGTATTCGCTAAGTCATTGAATGCCTTGTCTTAACTGTCAACCAATATCTAGAGAGTACGTGACTGAATAAATCTTCACCCTTTTATAAGCTTATCACTAAATTGCTAGATGTTTCACACATAACCACTGGGTCTTGGAGATTAACCAAACACCTCATTCGCTTGACCACTAATTTTTTTCTTACTAACTGGCGAGATCAAGAGATCATGAGATAACGGCCCTATTGAATCTCCAGATCCATTACTAAGTGTAGAGTCAATCTTGAGATATAATGACAACCGTTGATCAATATTTGCATCAATGACCTATGCTTGATCATTGAATATTTTAGAACTTTATTGCTACATCAAGAGAATGAGAGAAGACCGCTACACTCAGTCACTAGATGTTTAAGGGAAACTACCAAGAATCACAAGAATTGGAGATACTATTGTCGCTAGATCTCCAAACGGATTCACTAACTGTTGAGACTTAACTAGAGATCATACGACCACAGAAAACAAATTAAAATCTAAACTATGTGGCTTATTCACTAAATTAAAAGGGACTTAACAATTTTATTACGAGATTCGATGAACACTAGGGAAGATGAATAACCATGTGCACATACGAAAACTTAAGTTCCTTGAAAAGTAACCTAAAAATAGAAAAGATCTAGGGCACACTTAAGACATATTTCAAAGATAAAACCCTACCGAGGACAAAAAGACCTAGGGCAAGGGTATCAAGACATTTTTTGCACATGGTGAACTTGAGACTCGAACTTCAAATGGAAAGTTTCTTGTAGAGTCATTAAATAAATGAGACAAATGCAGGATTCAGATGTCAACAAGACTAGAAGTGAAACTTCTTAGAAAACCTAGAAATTACTCCAACAAATGGTCTGAGGTCCTATATTCAACACAAATTAGAATTGGTCTATGTCTTCCTCCTCTAAATATTTATCATCCTTTTCTCTTATAAGTTTTCTTCTCCTCTTTGGTTTAGGGAGCTTGGCGGTCGCCTTTGATTTCCTCTTTTGATATGTATGAGTCCGTGTAGTCCTAGTTATTTTTGTGATGAAGGAGCATCCTAGGATTCTTGGAAATCCTGTATCAACCAAAAATATGTTTGTCTTTGAAGGTAGATTGTTAGTCTGATCTTATTTTGGTGGAGTTCTTGCTTGGTTTGGGAGACTAATTTCTCAGTTTATGTAGTTAGCAGGGTGCTCGGTCTCTGAAGAGCACTTGGTGACTAAAGGCGTCGGTTCACTAGCGCTCGGCAATAACTACATTCCTCAGTCATGCTTGGCATGGTCGGTGTCTAGTGCTCAATTATTTCTCTATTGCCTGGTGTTCTTGCTTACCGACTGGGTTTATTTGGATGGATCAGCTTGGCCGACTGGTTTCATTGATTTGGGTCACACTCCTCAAGTTATGGATTGACTGTTGGACATGTGGGGACTTAGATCTAGTGTGTTGCATTCTTCTATGCAGATCTGATGACCTTTTGGGGCCATTTTTGAGAGTTTATTTATTTTGTAAGGCTATGTGAGAGCCTATTGATGTTTTAGCATTTAATATTTGTTTGTAAGGGTTAATTATTTCATCAACCAAATTGTGGCTGGGAATCAATATTTATAGGTTACTTGGGTAGATGTTTAGGGCATCAAATTGTTGTAAGGAAAGTTAGTAGCCTACGAGCTTAGGAGCAGGAAGATTGCTTGGAAGTTTGAGTACAAGTTTAGAGCTTTTCTGGTTGCCTACCAGTTTGCTACCTATTGCAGACCTGGGCTAGTTGAATGCTGATGTTGTGGAGAAGAATTGGATCTTGCGAGATCTTGTAGACTATTTTTTTCTTTGTATTTGGCTATAACCAAGAAGGCCTTACAGCGTGGCACATTGCATGTAATTGGTGACTTGATGAATAAATATTTTTGTTTTGTTTTAGATCTAGTATTGTTATTGTATATTTCCACTGCATATTGGTTTGGCTGCAAGGTCAGTCAATCCTTAATTGGATCCACCAACCTTGATTGCATCAGGTGGTATCAAAGAAATTTTTTTTCCTATTTAAGGAAAGTCTATTCCTATTGGAGCCGAGTGGATCTTCTATGTTTGTGTCTAGATCTTGATTTGAAGATGCCTCCGAGGAGAAACCGTGAGATCTCTAAAGAAGAGGAAGCTACTGGAGAATTCAATATTGATGATTTTAGGGCTTTGCAGAGACAAGTGCAAGATCTACAAGAGGAATTGAGAAAGAAGAAGCCTACCTTGAAAGAGGATAGTGATGATGAATCTGAGGAAGATCATTTTGAAGAAGCTATCGAAGAAGCTAGAGAACTTGAGGAGAACCGAATTCTGAAAGCTATGTCTAAGATTGGGAAAAGACCTAAGATTGAAGTTTCTGCATTTGCTGGAAGCCTTAGGCTAGAAGAATTGATTGATTAGATCAATGAGATTGACAAGTACTTTGAGTATAAATAAATAGAAGATCCTGATAGGGTTAGATTTGCAAAGACTAAGTTAAAGGGTCATGCAAATATCTGTTGGAGAGAAGTTTAGTTGGAAAGAGGTAGAAGAGGAAAGGAAAAGATCACTAAGTGGAACTGAATGGTGGACAAGTTGAAGAAGCAATTCATTCTAGTGGATTATGAATTGGACATGTTTAATAAGATGCAAGCTTTGAAGTAGACTAACAAATTGGTACAAGAGTATACCGAGGAGTTTTACAGATTCCTGATTAGGACTGGTCATTCTGAAGCTGATAAATAAAAGGTTGCTAGGTATGTCTATGGTTTGAGACCTAGTATTTAGGAAGAGTTACTTACTGTGTGGATGACAACAATCGGTGATGCTTATCAGATGGCATTAAAGATTGAAGAGAAGTTGAATAAGAAGTATGAAGGAAAATAGAATAGTAGGAACTGAGGTGGTAAAATTGGTGAGACAATTGTTGAGAGTAATATGGTAGAGAATCCTAAGACTGATGTGGGATCTAGCAGTGGTGTAATTCCCACCCTAGCATCTTCCTATGTTAGACTGACATGACTATTTATTTGACACTTTGGATTTTATCATGGACTATGATTATTATTTAGTTAGCATTTTATGAGACATTTGAGCATATATATTTGGTTACTGCAGTTTGTTTGGAAATATTAAATGAGTTATAATTTAATGATGAATGGCTAGAAATGAACTATCAATAAAATTTTTTACATTGATTTGTGTTATGATGTTTTATTATGATCTAACCCTACTGACCCTATTATGGTTTGATGTTCACTAGTTGATGTGAGTGTGGGATGAGGAGGGACAGTCGTAGTTACTCCTACGAGAGATCCACACGATGTTGCACTCTCCCTCCTTGTTTGTCACTATCTATTTATATTTATATATTTGTATATGCATATCAGTTGGTGATGCAAGATGCAGGTACCAGGCATCATCTCCACCTAGCTACACAGGTTGAGCGTGCCTTCAAAATCCTTGAACTATTGATGTGTGGAGATTTAACCAAGTTACTCTCAAGGTTACCCATGGACTTAGAATTATGTTTAAGAAGTTATCCTAGTTGGGAAAGTAGAAGGTAGTTTATGCTATGGACCAGATTTGATGTTGGTCTGAGTTTATGTTATGAGTTAGAATTAATCTATTTTTATGTATAATAAATAATTATGTTAAAATTGTTTGTATTTTATATAGGTATGTGTATATGTGGGTGCACACACATATATCCATGCTTATATAAATAATAATAATAATTGTATGCTTTCATTAATTGTGTAAATGGTATGTTATTTATAATAAGAAAATCAAGTGAGTTAAATAAAGTATATTTAATGAATGTATTAGATAAAAGTAAAAAAATAAAAATAAAAGGAAAATGTCCTTTGTAGGAAGATTAGCTATCTAGGAGGGAGTTGAACTCAAGACCTCCTAGAAGTTAGGCTACTTGTTTTCCTATTGTGCTATGTGTTTTTCTTGAAAGGTATTTGTCTATTATTCTTGTTATGTTTTCATTTAAAAGATATTTTAATTAAATTTATTAAAAACCTTGATTAAGTCTTTACGGGAAATTATTTGGTTGTTCCTCCAACCAACTATGGAAGTTGGAGAAGTTGTTTCCCGTAAAGAAACTTCTCCAACCACATAGTTGGGGGATAAATAATTAAAGATTTTTGTGTGCAGGAGGATGTTAATTTTTGGAAGAATTGTTTTCTTTTGGAGTTGTCTGTAATTGATTTCTCCAGAAATTTTTGGTGAAAGTTTATGTGAGTTTGAGAGTCTCTGGTTGGTGAAGTCATCTATGCGAGGATTTCTTGGAGTTGATTGCTAGAGGAAGATTTCTAGAAGGATATCTACTCAGGGATTGAAGTTTCACAAAGATTCTCCAACCAAGGGAAGAGGATTCTCCACAGGACCCAAGGTAGGGTCTAAATTGGGAAGAATCTCCATTCTTCCTCTTTGTGTGTGAATGTGTTTGTATATGATAGGATAATAAAATTGTGTATGATCCTATATTTTTTGTTTATGTTCATGTGGAAGGATGAGTTTATCTAGAGTTGAATGAAATATGGAAATCTAGTAAGAAATAGGAAGGGTCATGAAGGTGTAGGATTGAAATGTAGTCATTTTCTTACTATTTTCCTCTTGCAAACTTCTCTGTGAAATTGATGCTTTTATTTGGATTAATTTAGTCTATAGGATCCTTAGTATTCTCCTTTTTATCTCCCTTCTTTCCATAATATCCATGACTGCTTCCAGAGTTTAGAACTGTTATTTCAAACTTACTAGTCCATGTCGGTTTGTGCACCACCTTTCTTTGTCCAGAGCTAGAATAGATTTGTTAGATAGATAGGATGGATTGATGAGCCATTTCTAAAGGGAAATTGGGGGATCTCAAATGGGTCATGCTCAGATTAGGCAACCGTAGTCCCCATAATGCCCAGTTTTACCCGCAAGACATAGTTGATAGTTGTGTTTTGTAGTTTCTATTGGTTTAGTATTAGCCGAGAAGGGCGGTCTAGTATTAGCCAAGTAGGTCGGTTTAGTATTCATTGAGTAGGTCAATCTAGTATTAGCTAAGTAGGGTTTGTTTAGTGTTGACCGAGCCAGGTCAGTTTATTGTTCACCGAGCCAGGTTGGTTTAGTGTTGATCGAGCCAGGTCGGTTTAGTGATAACCGAGGCAGGTCGGTGTGTACTTTAATTTCTTATACTTTAAGTTATACTTTTATAAAGCATTTACGTACCTTTTGGGATGATTGGGATAGGTTTCAGATTCATGGGAGTTAAGATGCAACTTCTAATTTTGAGATTTCTTAAAAATTCAAACTTAGCCAAAATTTAGGCACATGATATTTTCCTAGATTTTTGAAATAAGCTATGGAATGTTGTTTAAATGCAAGTGAGAAGTTTTATGTCATATCTTATGAATTTATATAATTGGTTTTGATTATAAGATTTTGTTCATACTTGGTTTTTTTGGTAGAATCCATAATGAAAGGTCAGGACTTGTTTGGGTGGCCTGAGTGCACCGGAGGGCTCCTTAGACATATGAGATGGATCTTTTGAAACTACTTGATGTTTTCAAGATGTGTGTGTGTGGGTAGGGGACTAGGTACCCTAGGTGAGTGGCTCATCATAGGTTTTGGAACCCTAAAGTGGGTACCAGATGATCGTATGGGTGGGTAATTAAAAAGTGATAACCTATTAATGAATCTGGGAAAGGGGGAAAATAAAAGATAATGAAAAAAAACATGTTAATGGCCACATAGTCCTATTGGAGTACCGGGACCATGGGTAATTGTCAGGGTGGATCCCTATTCATAAAGGGGAGACCAGGGTTACATGGTTGCCAGGGTGGATCCCAATACACAGGTTGTGTGATGACACTCACTTAGGTGGTATCCTAGAACCTTGACCTCTATGTTATAGTATGATGATATTTTATGTTCTTTTTGAGTCTTGGATTTCTTTATCTTCTGAGCCTTAGATTGCTTAGGGCCTTATGATTATCTTGGTTCTATCTCCTAGCATGAGGGTTGGAACCTCATAAGTTCCACATGGTTGGGTGGCAAAAATCTTTCAAGGTCCTGTTCGTGGTTCGTGACTTGGATGCATTCAAATTTATGTATTGATGCAGATATTTGTATTTTGTAATTGTTTATTTTTTAAAGGAAAGATGAAAAGATATATTGTTATGCCTTTGGGCCATTCATGTACATGTTATTATGAGATCTATTATCAGAAAGATGTAATTGAAAAGAAAAGCAATGTAATTGGGAGGGATAGTTCTAGGCTTTGTTTCAAGGGTTTTTATTTGAAAGATTAAAGTTGAAAATGTATAATGTAATGTTGACTGATCTTTTCTATCTCTCCTATGTTGCAATGAAAGAAAATGTTTATTATGCTAAGATGTAATTTTGTAAGGAATAGTTATGCAATGTGTAGGAAGGAGAAATGAAATTAGTATATAAAGTAAGAAATATATTTGCAAGTGAAATGTTATTTTCTTACCCTATCTCTTAAGTTCAAAAAAATGTGAAAGTAAAGAAAGGAAATGAAATTCAATTTGGATAAGTAATGTAAAGATGGAAGTGAATGAATTCATTAAGGGAACCTTAAGGAATGTAAATGTGAAGTAGTAATGATGTAATGTTAGGAAAAAAAATTTGTTAGTTGCAATTTTTGGTCATAAGACCTGATTCCTTATGGGTTCCCTGGTGGGGACAATACAAGTGGTCAAGTTACTAAGAATGCTGGAAAGAGAGAAAGGTGGAAGAATGAGTTCACCGACACTTTTTATAACTATGTGAAGCTGGTCATAGAAGTTGGCAGTGTCCTAATAAAAGGGTTGCACTGACTACTAAAGAAGATATTGTGAATGTTACAGAAAAAAGGTGAGACACTCATCACTAGGAGATTAGCTACATGTGTTCATGAACTGGTGCAAAGGAGAAATTTGTTCAGAACTAGATGTAAGTGAAAGGATAAGGTATGTAATGTCATAGTTGATGGTAATAGTTCTGTGAACTTTGTTTCAGATGAAATGCTTAGTAAGTTGAGTTTGGAAAGAAGGAAGCATCCTAATCCTTATTAGATTAGTTGGATACAAGATGTTTCTAAGGTTAGAGTTGAAGAAAAATTCTTGGTTAAGTTTCATATTGGATCTTACCATGATGAGATATTGTGTGATGTATTGCCTATGGATGCTTGTCATTTGTTGCTCGGTAGACCTTGGCAGTTTGATAGGAATGTTTTGTTTGATGGTCGTACTAATACCTATGTGGTTAGGCATGAAGGAGCTCGGCATAAGCTCATACCTTTACAAGAAATGGGGGTTAAGGGATGTGGAGTTATCAGGTGTTGTCCTTATGACAAACCTCAGGAGCACAAGGTTGATGAACCTATTCCTGTGAAGTCTAGTTTGAAGGAGAAGGAGAATGATATCTCTAAAGAGTTTGTTGAGATTAAGAGATACATGGTCTTGTTGGAAGAGATTGTACATCAGATGGTGACATTTTTGATACAAAGAGATGAAAATGATAATAAGTTGGTTGAGGAGTCTGGAGGGGATGAACCCTACTGAGGCACTGATATGGTCGGTAGTGGTCAGAGTCAGTTTCTATCAGTTGCTGACTGAAAGGATAAGAAAAGTGGAAAACAAAACAAATTTCTACATGAGATAGTGAATGAAGTGAAGACTACTTGGGATGAAGGACAAGAGGAGATATGGGTGAAGAATAGATTTGGCATACTTGCTCTGATTCCCTTGAGATGTTCCTGATTTCCTTATGAGAAAATCTTTCTTACCTGGGGTGTCTGATGTAAGAACATCCTAGTATTCTTGGCAATCCTGTATCAACCAAAAATATATTTTTCTTTGAAGGTAGATTGCTAGTTTGATCTTGGTTTGGTGGAGTTCTTTCTCAGTTTGGGAGACTGGTTGCTTGGTTTATGTGGTTACTGGGGTGCAAGGTCTCTGAAGAACGCATGGTCACTAAAGGTGTCAGTTCACTGGTGCTCGGTGATAACTGCGTTCTGTTGGAGCTTTTCCTTGTAGGATCAAACTTGAATAAAAATGTGGGCTTGATCTTCAGATTATGCACTCAAGTTTGACAAGAAAACAATCCAATTGATGAGGATTGAAAGGAATCTTCCTTCTTCTTTGAGTTCCACATCACTCAGGTGAGTATTTCCTTATCTGCACACTCAAGACACCTCATGACAAACAATAGGCCTGCAAATATATTATTGTGGAATAGCCTTCAGACCCCTATGGGTATCCTACCCCAATGAAATCATAAATCTTATGCAACATCCCTATTTGCATAGAATGAATTTGAAGACTAGAGACCTACTCTAACAACATGAAAGGAAAAGGTGGTGCTTTATGTAAATGATTTGATGATGGGTTGGAAGGACCCCTGAGATACCCTAAGTCTCTCATAGACTAGTGCCTTATCCAATGGGCAGCAGAGTCAAATACACCATTGCAACAAAGAGCTATGAAACAAGAAAACAATATACCCAATATGTTGATACCTCACATCAATCATACACCACTATCCATACCTCACTTCAACTATCCACCTGTGTATCCAGACATGCTATCACCTTGTTCAAAGGATTTTAACCCTCCCCTTAGAAGACACCTATAAACATATAATACATTAACTAGCTGCTACTGGAAGACAAGCATAAAATATCTTTGATACCCTAGCCCATACACATCTGAAAACTAATCCTGAACCTAGTTATCTCTGTGAAGACAAATCCACTTGCAAACACATAAGAAATGCAAACAAAAAAATCAAACACCCTTGATGTTCCAATCTATAAGCTCAGGATTCAAATGGAGATAATCTCATAGCAGTACAAGTACATTGGATTATCATACATAAGACAAGCTGATACATGTATTATATTCTCCCAAACTAGAGAGGAAAGAGGGAAAACCCTATATGCAGAGAAAAGGCAATATCTACAGGAAAAGGACCCTTCATGGAACTAGTTCTCCCGAAAATTACAGAAGAAGGAACACTTACAAAATAAAACATTTCACTATTTATACCACTAGTCACCTTGGAATCCTAAAAATTAGGATGCAACAAGCTTTGGATGACTAGGGTAAGGGTTTCAACTACCACACCAACTAGAAACAGTCAAAAAATTAATACACTTGGAAGAAAACCAAGCAATAGGTCAATCAAATCCAAGGATGATCTTCAAGAATAAGAAATCTCTGAGTTTGTACCGAAGATCATAAATTCACTATGCAAATCAATCTGATCGACCACCTACAACAAACCTCGAGTAACAAAATTCCATTCATTTTCCCCATGGTACAGACACCCTGCAATCATCATCAAACTCTAGACCACCCTATAGTAATCGACACCACCAGTTCCACCAAATCCAACCGCTAAAATAATTAATTTCAATCCTTTTTGTCACTGAAAACCCTCTAAAAATTTGAAATTTGAATTACAATAGTTATCCAAACAGAGTTTAAAACATGACCATTGATCCAAGTACTTTCCTAGAAAATCAGGCGGTCCACATCGTTCTTAAAAATAGTCATGAACCCTTGAAAAATCTTTGCCACGCTAGCAGTTCAGACCCACCATAAAGCATCTCACTTAAGATAAGATCAATGACCATCGTTATACCATAGACTTAACCATTGTGCATCTTACCTTAGCGGTATAACGACAACTGCGAGATCTTGTAGTGTATTAACCCCTTTGGAGAAACCGGCCCCACTGACAACCGCCAACTCACAAACCTACCAAAAAATGAAAAACTTCCAACTCTGCAACACGTGGCATCAGACCCAGTGAGTATTAGCCATTAAATCGGATGACTGTCTTAAGATCTCATGGCTCTGACAGATTCCATGAGAACTTACGCCAACCGTAGATCCTCTGCGGATGTCAGGACACGCCAACAACTAGGTCCCACTGACATACTTCCACCTCACCGCTCTGCAACCAATAAGAAACTGCCACCCCTGCACACTTGGTAGTGGACCCACTCTAGTCGACATGAACATGATGGAGGATTTGACAGTTGGTGCCTGATCTCATGGGGAAGAAGATTCCATGAGATCATATGCCCAATGTAGATCATGAATCTTAGACTTAGATACCGAGCCCGCTGGGATAGATGGCACTTTGTCGCTATACCACCTGTCAAAAATTCTTTCAACCTATAGTCTTGTGAAACAATGATAGCCACACATTTCTTAATGGGTAGAACTATAGGAAATATTAAAGTGCCGACGTCTAGACTTAGGAAAATTTATTAAAAAGGGACCCCGACATGAAACCTAATCGTGAAACATGTAAAGTGAATCTAACCTTTTAGCACATGGGTTTTAGTCTTTTAAGTGGCCCGAAAAGGTAACACAAAATTAGAATAGGGCTGGGGTAATCTAGGGTTTCATATCCCAACAACTAGATTTTTGAAATTTTGAACTAGGGTTTTAAGCCAGGGACATGGAAAATATTGCAAAGACCAGGGAAAAACAAATGCAGCCATAAAATTTTTTCTAGTTTCTAATAGTGGCTCTGTTTGGGGATGTATGCCTCCTGCAGGCATAGCAAGGATTCAGAATTTTTGGGAGAAGCAAACCACCCACAGGAAAAGAGACAGGGACCTCAAATGTTGGCAACCAAACTAGGGAAATAGGAAGGGAAACACACAATAGGAAAGGAAAAATTTACAAGCTTTACAATCTTACTTGATGGCCCTGGGCCACCATAAGAAAATCAAAGACCCTCCTGAATCAAAAATCTGATTTTCATCCACATATGTGACCAAACATCTAAAACTATCATGATCATCCTACTGCCAACATATGTGAACACTCATGGGCTTAAAAATGAGACTGTATTGATCACTACCCATGCTTTTCCAGTCATAACCACTTTCATACTCATACTCCAAGAAGTATGGAGTATCATTTATTTCTTCTTGTGGACTGGAAACAAAAATTTGATCTAGTAATGCATCATAAAATAAGACATATTGATCATCATGCATTACCACAAAAATACCTAGCGAAGAAGGAATTGGATCCTCAGATTTTCCTTCATGCATTGCCTCAGCCACTGAGCAACTTGGTTCATCCATGATGTCTTCACTAACTAAATCATGAACCAAGTGAAGGTCTTCTTCACAAATATTGTGACAGGGGAACAACTGATCTGCATCATCATTTTCATCAAAAGAATTTATGTCCCAACTATTGAAGACTAAGTCCTCAATACTGTCACCATCACTATTAGATTTAGAAAAAGAAGGAAAAGGGTTTGAACAAGAAACTTGTTCATCACTCCAATTTTTATGATAGGAAAACACATTGTCATGGTCTTCTACCTCTCCTTTTGTAGAGTCTATACATGGGTCATCTTGATCACTTTGAACACTAGCCTCATCATCAGTGTCAAAGGATATATCACAGGGAAGCTACAATTCAAAATCCACACTAGGTGTATACCTCTAAAATTCTTCAGCCAAGAGTGCTGAAATCCTTTCACTGCTCAATGGACTTTGGGCCTTGTCTTCATCTTCCTCAACTTCACCCATATTGCTGCAAACATCATCCCTGTCCAAGACAAGAATGGACATCTTTGGCTTCAAATCATTTTGTGTGAGGAAAACTATGTAGGAATCAGAATCTACATCATATTTAATATTCTACCCCTCACACAAAACATCATCAAACCGGGACAAGAAGCAAGAACCCTGATATTGAAAAGAAGAAAAATCTGCAGATAAATTGGAAATATTATCAACCTCAGATTCATCTTCAGCACTCATATATGCACTGACCTCAACATCAGCTTCATAGTGAACATTCTCTTCATAATGAGAATCAACATCAAAAATACTAGCCTCCTCATGATCATCATAAGGAACCACCAGCCCTAGCAACCTTATGTCCTCCTCTAACTGCCAGTTCTCAACTTTTATCTTTGCAAGCTTCTTCTTGAGAGCAACAACTATATCAAAATGTTCAATACACTTTTCTCTCAATACATCCCAAGAAGGGATTGAACATGAAGGCAAGGATAGGAACCACTTCCTTGCACCATCAGAAAAAGTCTGCACAAGCAGCCTCATAGCAACATCTTCATGTTCAACATCCATTTCACCAAAAAGACCCATGACATCAAATATATGCTGGCTTGCTGAAATAGATCCACCAGCTATGAATCTAGGCAAGCACTTCCCATCCTTGGTAGAGAACTCATTAGGGGCACCCTCAATGCCGTAAAAAAAATGGTCTATATTTCTCCATAAGGAACTGCCCACTAACTTTCATCCCTTTACATCAGTGCTTAACACTTGATAGGGAAACATTTTCCTTACAACTGATTTTCATAAAAAGAGGACATGTGAAAACCAAAATACTTGGAAGTTCTACAGCAAAAAATTAACACATTGACTAGAAGTTAGGGTAGATCTAGAGCTCACCATGTAGCTCCATCAGGTCTTTTTCTTTGTAGAGTCACCACCTCCTTAGAGAGGAAAAATTTGTACCTTTTGTGTCTTCTTCCAATCAACCAAGAACATCACCAGGCCTCACTGTTTATCAGGAACGACACTGATCAAATAGAGAACTTAGAGTCACCACTCAACACTTAGTGAGAAGATTTTACAAATGTGTTTTGTACTTTTGACTCTGTACTATGGCCTCCCCAGCAGAGTTTCCATTCTGTTGGAGCTTTTCCTTGTAGGACCAAACTTGAATAAAAATGTGGGCTTGATCTTCAGATTATACACTCAAGTTTGACAAGAAAATAGTCCAATTAATGAGGATTGAAAGGAATCCTCCTTCTTCTTTGAGCTCCACATCACTCAGGCGAGTATTGCCTTATCCGGACACTCAAGACACCTCATGACAAACAATAGGCCTGCAAATATATTATTGTGGAATAGCCTTCAGACCCCTATGGGTATCCTACCCCAATGAAATCACAAATCTTATGAAACATACCTATTTGCATAGAATGAATCTAAAGAATAGAGACCTACTCTAACAACATGAAAGGAAAAGGTGGTGCTTTATGTAAATGATTTGATGATGGGTTGAAAGGACCCCTGAGATACCCTAAGTCTCTTATAGACCAGTGCCTTATCCAATGGGCAGCAGAGTCAAATACACCATTGCAACAAAGAGCTATGAAATAAGAAAACAATATATCCAATATGTTGATGCCTCACATCAATCATACACCACTATCAAGACCTCACTTCAACTATCCACCTGTGTATCCAAACATGCTATCACTTTCTTCAAAGGATTTTAAACCTCCCCTTATAAGAGACCTATAAACACATAATACATTAACCAACTACTACTGGAAGACAAGCATAAAATATCTTTGATACCCTAGCCCATACACATCTAAAAACTAATCCTGAACCTAGTTATCTCTATGAAGACAACTCCACTTGCAAACACATAGGAAGTGCAAATAGAAAAATCAAACACCCTTGATGTTACAATGAATAAGCTCAAGATTGAAATGGAGATAATCTCATAGTAGTACAAGTATATTGGATTCTCATACATAAGACAAGCTGATACAACATGTATTATATTCTCCCAAACTAGAGAGGAAAGAGGGAACACCCTATATGTAGAGAAAATGCAATATCTACAGGAAAAGGACCCTTCATAGAACCAGTTCTCCCAAAAATTGTAGAAAAAGGAACGCTTACAAAATAAAACATTTCACTATTTATACCACTAGTCACCTTGAAATCCTAAAAATTAGGATGCAAAAAGCTTCAGATGACTAGGGTAAGGGTTTCAACTGCCACACCAACTAGAAACAGTCAAAAAATTAATATAGTTGGAAGAAAACCAAGCAACAGGTCAATCAAATCCAAGGATGATCTTCAAGAATAAGAAATCTTTGAGTTTGTACCGAAGATCATAAATTCACTATGCAAATCAATCTGATCGACCACCTGCAACACACCTCAAGCAAAAAAATTCTATCTATTTTCCCCATGGTATAGACACCCTTCAATCATCATCAAACTCTGGACCACCCTGCAACAGTCGGCACCACCAGTTCCACCAAATCCAGCCGCTAAAACAATTAATTTCAATCCTTTCTGTCACTAGAAACCCTCTAAAAATTTGAAATTTGAATTACAACAGTTATCCAGATAGATTTTAAAATGTGACCATCGATCCAAGTACTTTCCTGGCAAATCGGGTGGTCCACATCGTTCTTAAAAATAGGCACAAACCCTTGAAAAGTCTTTTCCACACTAGTAGTTTGGACCCACCGCAAAGTATCTCCCTTAAGACAAGATCAATGACCATCATTATAGTGTAGACTTAACCATCATGCATCTTACCTTAGGGGTATAACAACAACTGTGAGATCTTGTAGTGTATTATCCCCTTTGGAGAAACCGGCCCCACTGACAACTGCCAAGTCACAAACCTATCGACAAATGAAAAACTTCCAAGTCTACAACACTTGGCATCGGACCCACTGAGTATAAGCCATTAAATCAGATGGTTGTCTTAAGATCTCATGGCTCTGATAGATTCCATGAGAACTTACGCCAACCGTAGATCCTCTGCAGATTTCAGGACCCTAAGGACACATCAGGAACTAGGTCCCACTGACATACTTCCACCTCATCACTTTGCAACCAATAAGAAATTGCCACCCCTGCACACTTGGCAGTGGACCTACTCTAGTCAGCATGAACACGATGGAGTATCTGATGACTAATGCGTGATCTCATGGGGGAAGAAGATTCCATGAGATCATACACCCACCATAGATCATGAATCTTATACTTAGATACAGGGCCCGATGGGACAGATGGTGCTTTGTCGCTATACCACTTGTCAAAAATTTTGACAACCTGTAGTCTTGCAAAATAATGATAGCCACACATTTCTTAATGGGCGAAATTATAGGAAATATTAAAGCATGGGTGGCTAGACTTAGGAAAATTTATTAAAAAGGGACCCCGACATGAAACCTAACCACAAAACATGTAAAGTGAATCTAACCTTTTAGCACATGGTTTTTAGTCTTTTAAGTGGCCCAAAAAGGTAACGCAAAATTAGAATAGGGCTAGGGTAATCTAGGTTTTCATATCCCAACAGCTAGATTTTTGAAATTTTGAACTAGGGTTTTAAGCCAAGGACATGGAAAATATTGCAGAGACCAGGGAAAAACAAATGCAGCCATGAAAATTTTTCTAGGTGTTAACACGTTCCTCGGTCATGCTTGGCATGGTTGGTGTCTAGTGCTTGATTATTTATTTGTTGCTCGGTGTTCTTGCTTACCAACTGGGTTTATTTGGATGGATCAACTTGGCCGAGTAGTTCTATTGATTTGGGTTGCACTCCTTGAGTTATGGATTGACCGTTGGATGTGTGGGTACCTAGATCTGGCATGTTACATTCTTTTATGTGGATCTGATGACCATTTGGGGATATCGTTGAGAGTTTATTTATTTTGTAAGGGTATGTGAGAGCCGACTGATGTTTTAGCATTTAATATTTGTTTGTAAGGGTTAATTATTTCATCAGCTAACTTGTGGCTGAGAATCAGTATTTATAGGTTGCTTGGATAGATGTTTAGGGCATCAGATTGTTGGAAGGAAAGTTAGTAGCCTGCGAGATTAGGAGTAGGAAGATTTCTTGGAAGTTTGAGTATAATTTTAGATCTTTCCTGGGTGCCTACCAGTGTGCTGCGTGTTGCAGACCTGGGCTAGCTGAATGCTGATGTTGTGGAGAAGAGTTGGATCCTACGAGATCTTGTAGAATGTTATTTTCTTTGTATCTGGTCGTAACCAGGAAGGCCTTGTAGCCTGACACATTGCATGTAATCAGTGACTTGATGAATAAAGATTTATGTTTTGTTTCAGATCTGGTATTGTTATTGTGTATTTCTGCTGCATATTGGTTTGGCTGCAAGGTTGCTCAGTGATTAATTGGATCCACTAGGCTTGATTGCATCATTTTGCAACTCCTTTCTTCAAAGGTGGTGAGCTAGTACTTTCTGACCTAGTCCTAGTCTTGACTTGTTTACCTTTACCTTTATCAGGCTTAGGTAGCTCTTCTTGTTCATGTTCCTCTGACTTGATGGCCTCTTCATCTATGTTCTCACTTACTGGTGTTTGATCCTTAGTTTCTTCTTGAAGTGATTTCTCAATGTCCTCATCTATGACATCAAATGTTTTCTTAAGATTCTTAACTATTTTCTCCTTTTTCCTACCCATATTTTCAACTATAGGTTCCATCTTGATTCTTGACTTGGCTTCCTCAAAGGTTCCGAACCTTTTAGCTTTCTTGTCTTTGGGCTCAAAAACTAAATCCTTTATTTATTTTCTAGCTACATTAATTTCAATATCATAGTGCATGAGTGGTAGCCAAGTTGTTCTTGGCTCTACAACTTTGATTAGAGTAGTGTCGGTATCCACCAAAAAGAAGATATCATCTTTAAATTTCTCTACCAACTGTGTTGGTATGCTTTTTCTTTTCTCCATTCTCTCTTTGAACAGTCCAAAATATTCTTCCATCACAGGTTCAAAATTATTTCCTAAGTTTTCAATAAACTCACTAATTTGAACAATAATAGGTCGATTGATATCCCATTCTACATTACTGGCTAATGGAAAAAGGTTTTGGAAATAGAAGAATGTACATACCAATAATGAGCCAAATTTGCAAGTATTGAATCTCCTACAATTGTTGGAGAGTAACAATGATATATGACCTAAATGAAATTCAACTCAAATTGTTGATATCAGATCCTTTAAATACAATAAAGATAATACAAAATTACTACCACATCTAGAAATGATGCAAAATCATGTGATATAGGGAAAGAAATTGGTTGCCACCCATGAGATTTCTATCACTCCGAATATTTTTGATATGCATGCTTAAGTGAGCTTAGAGAAGTTGGCTCTAGAAAATCTAAAGGAAGAATGGGAGAAGCTTATGGATAATCTTAAGAAAACCCATCCTAAGATTTTTGACAAATTGTAAGTATAATTATTTTTCATTATTTTCAAAAAAGGGGGAAACATATGTATATACCAAGAGCATCTTCATAGGGGGAGTCATTGAGTTTACATATTTTTGGTTTTGTGAAATTTTTGAGAGTTCAAACTTTTATAGTCGACGCACATATAAGTTTTTAATACTAATGCCAAAGGGGGAGAATGTTACTCCTAAATGGATTAAGTGTTGTCATTAGTATTTAGTTGTACAATCGGTAAACACATGAAGATAGTTCAGTCAGTTATCAATACATAATAGTCACTGAGCAGAGAGATCACTGAGTGTAATAGTTATCGATTACATAGGATTACCGATGGCCAGTGAACACCGAGACTGAGAGACAACATTTATCAAGTAATCCAAAGTTCACATAAAGTTTGGAATGGCACATCATTCAAGGTGAACAACTTTTTCCCAAGTAAGAAAATGGTTTACCAAGATCGAGGTGAATATTTATTGCAAATGTAATCATTTAATGAATGATGATTCCTATGAAATGATGATCTGGGTTAATCATATGAATCGTTGATCTTAGGTGTTCTAAGATAATGTTAAACCATAATTAGGTCAAGGTTAGTTTGATATAAAATTTGTAAGGATGTCATTTTGACATGTAACTTCAAGAAGTAGCCGCACTCAAGTACATCTCAATTTTTGAAAGGGTTTTGATAGAAGGATTTCTATAGAAGTATTCAGTTTATTAGAATAGTTATAAGGCTACCAAGTAGTTTAGAAGGATATACTCATCATAGAAAGGTGATATCTTTATTGTATTTAAAGGATTTGATATCAAAAATTTGAGTTGTATTTCATTTAGGTCATATATCACTGTTACTCTCTAACAATTGTAGTAGATTCAAAATATCCTAATAGAGTGGACTTAACCGTTCTTAGTTAAATATCTTAATCGAGTGCACACATGTATTGTGCTTCTAAAATCCTTTAACTAAGTACATATATTTGATCTTTTTGTTACTCCTAATAGGGTAAGATCACCAGAAGTGGTCAATATTTGTAAGCCTTAACTGTAACCTTTATTTCTACAGAAATGAAGGTTTGTGGGTTTTAACTCCACCGTAGATTTTATCTTCTAAAAAGGGTTTATGTGATACCAAAATACATGTGTCATGTGTATTGAAGTTTCATGAATGTTTAATTGATTTACTTTCATGCATTTACATTTTAGTTATACTATTGAATCTATGGTGAATGCAATTTATACATTTGGTTATTGAAGTTGATATTTACAAGGATTAGTTTAAAAAAATTTAAGGGTACTAATTCACCCCTCCCCTCTTGATAGACACCTTTCCATAATTCCAAAAGTATGTATGTATGTACACACACACACATATATATACACATATACATATACATATGTATATGTATAGATATACATATATGTATACGTATACATATACATATATGTATATGTATATGTATATGTTTGTATGTATGTGTGTGTGTGTTCAATGAAATGATATAACATTAAGAAGTCAAGTTGATTTTATGTTCCTTTTTTTTGGCATTGTATTATTGATTAAATAGTGAACTCTAGAATATATTTTATAAGTATTAAATATTATATGATAATCTTTCCTTATTGTTTCTTTTGAACCTATGCTAACTTTAGGATGGAATTCCATACCGATCCTATGTCTAGGATGGCTTTAACGAGTGTTTTTTAAGGGAATCGAAGAGTTTTCAAATAGGTTTATCTCATATTTTTCTTTGAGGGCGCTCATTTTGCCTAGTTTTTGTCATAAGCCAAATTTGGACTTGTATATATAAAAAAAATTTGTTAGTGACCATGTGTGAAACTCTAGTGACCAAGTGTATGACTCTTAGGACAAGCTTCATGACTCTTAGGACCAAATTCATGACTCTCAAGACCAACTACACGACTCTTCTAGAAAGTTAGTTTTTATGTATTTTTGGTGTTTCAGGGCCTAAATAGGTACCAAAGGTTGTTAGTATCTTATTTTTTATTCATTTGAACTATTATTACAATTAATATGGTTATGATATTATTTACGTTAGATTTTTATGCCTTCTTATACAATTTGAATGATTTTGAATGCCAGATTAGGTTTTAGGGTTGTCTAGTGGACTAGGGACAACCAATGATCACCTAAAACTAATCAAAGGGTACTATATTTTTATGTTGGCATAATTTAAGATTTTATGTGATTATTTGGTTCCTTATTATGTTGTACTTTTGAGGTATATAACCTAGGCACATTAGGTGAGTAACTCTCAATGGGGGTCAAAGCCCAAAGTGGTCGCTAGTGTAACATATTGGTGAGTTGTTTAATCAAGTGATAACCTAAATAAATGAGATAGGAATAGGGGTATTTCACATTAAAAAGACTAATTTTATGCCTTACCCATTCTTCTAGTTATATTATAGACTAGGGATAGGAGTGGAAGAAGGTTCCTTTGTGATGGCACATTCAAACAACCTTTTATTTATGAAAGGTGTTTAGTTGTACATGTTCCTATTTGGCGGTCTGGGTCTTGAGTTGAATAGTAGGGTATCCCAAGGAATTAGGGCTATGCAATGACACTCACCTATCTTGTAGCCTAGATTCTTTACACATGTTTTATTTTTCCTCTGGTAGTCCTATTTGTCTTCATCTTGTTTTTGGGGAAGGCTTTATACCACGTTAGGTATTTCCTACTTGTCTCCTCTTGCATAGGCCTTGGTTCTCTATCTCCTATCTTGGGGGAGTAGGCCTACTAGTTGCATATGGTTGGGTGGTTAACATTTATTATATTGAGGTACTTTTTTTTGTCTCATAGTTTATCATTGCACATGTTACTTTCCATGTTTTCAATTTGAAGGATTCATAGCTTGTATAGGCTAAGGATGGGAACTAGACAAGATGTTTGTCCATCTAGTAGTGACAATGAGTTTTGGCATGATTGGTTATCCTTTTCTACATGAGAGGATTTTAGATTCTGCATATGTTCACACTTGGGAGTCAGAGTCCAATGAGATCATTCCAAGGGTTTGACATATGTGATGACATTTCCTTAATTTCATCTTAGGTTTCCTATATGTATTGGTTGCCTCTATATTATTATGTATACCTTTGAGTTATTGAGTTGTACCTTTGAGATAGTAATCTTTGTCATACCCAAATTTATAGGGCAAAACAAACCAAAAAACTCACCAATAATTTTTTTTATTAAAACATATATTAGAGTTAACAATCATAACAGAAATACTAAAATTATTTAATTTCACTTTTAAATATTTAATCAAAGTAAATATTTTAGTTGCACCTTTAAATTTTTTAATAAATAAAAATATTTAAAACACACAAGGTAAAAATTCAAAAATAATAACCTCCTTGCTAAAATTTGATTCAGGAGACTCAAGTCAGAAAAATGGGTATTCGCTACCCTAAAAAAGACACATCAATTCCTAACAACAATGATCATGGGTCAAGAAACTCAAAAAAACAAGGGGCATAATTTTGGAAAATTGCATGCCCCGATTGCGAAGTTCAATTGGATTGGAAATGGTAGCCAAAGAGTGTAAAATATGAAAGTGAGTCACGCCTTCACAAAATTAGAAAATGGCTATAACGAGTGTCATTAAGTTAGGTTTCATAGGGAGTTAGTACAATTCCTGAAACAAGGACTTAGCCAAAAAAAACATTTCATCGGGAGAAGAAGATCAATGATTCCATCTTCTAGAAAAAGAAGGGGGGAGGTGTGAAGTCCGAAAGGCTGAAGGAAATAAGGTTGTCAAGTTTCACACCACCTGACATCAAAATCTGAAAAACCCAAAAGAAGAAGGAAAATTTCAAAAAAATAGTTCCATACGTGCGGGGTTTCAAAAAAATAAATCAAGTCGTGCTCTTTCTAAAATCCTGAAAGAAAACACATAAAAGAGTTAAACTCTTATGGCTGAAAATGTACTTTCAAAAAGGAAGCATTCAGAGTGCAAAATTTTTGGAAACGTTTCTAGGGTGGTGCATTTTCCAATAAAAAAATAGGTTGAAAAGGTAAGGGGGGAGAAAACCCCAAAATAAACAATCTTCATAACAAAGACTTGATCGATTCAACAAATCAACAAGGAAAAAAAATTTGGCAAACAGGGAAAATGAAGATAAATTAAAGAGAAGAAAATAATGATTTCCTTAAAGACATAAATTAAAAAAATTCATAATTTCTACTTAAACCCCAATTTCATTCTTCTTTAAACAGGAAAAGCACAAAGCTTTTCTTTTCCCTTTTATAACATACACAACTAGTCCATATTTTACTAAGCTAAATCAGATTTATCATTTTATTTCTATACTTGATTCACAGAATACAACTCCCCATATAAATTTCTAGTTTTCCACAACAGTAATGGATTTCACAATGAATATTTAAAACATTTGAATGAATCAAGAAACCAATTAAACTAGGACTAAAATTTTAGATTTCATAATGAAAGTTTTTGGACAAAATTTAATTTCCAAAACTTATAGTTCCAATAGCTAAATAGAATACTAAGATTAAACTTCAAATTAAGAATCACCAAACTTTAATATTATATGGAATATTAGAACTTTAAAATTTCCTCTTTTTGAACTTAACAAACAACTGTAATAATTGTTAAGATATTACTACTATTTCTTGAAAATTTCTAGAAGGCTTACACATGAAAGATGCTTCTCTTTTTTCTTTAATCCAAAATATAGAACTCAGACTAATGCAACCAACAATATTTTTCCAGCCCTTTGGATCCACACAAAATCTTTCCTTTCTCTTGATCTTTTTTCAACAAAGTACCTGCAATATAAAAATGTTGACCATGGATGCTCACCTCCCAACCTAGGCCTTTGTAAGGACACCCCCAAGCTTGGGGAGTAAAGAGTGAACAAGTAACACACAAGAAATTCTTACAAATATTTTTTCAGCAAAAGAACACAAAACTTTTCACACCCAAAACATACACAAAAGCCTTTAGAAGACCTTTAACAGGGGGTAAAAGTGGACCAAATACCCAAGAGGAGAATGCCAAGAGATAATAGAAAAAATTCCACACATGGGCTCAAAAAATATTTCTTTCCACAACTCTCCTCACAACCAAACCATGGCTTCAAGCCAACAAAACTCCTTATGGCCCCCAAATTCCTGTGGAAAAAGCTTGGTGTCATATAGACCAAAACATCTATGTTTATCCCTCCCAAACATTAGGAGACTCTACACTAACCAAGGTTGTCACTAACCCCTTCACGCCTCAAGGTTAATCTTCCATCCCTAGGGTGAGTGTGCCTTGAAACACGCTTATCAAAATTTCCAATGGAAAGACAAAAAGAAACAAACCTTTCAAAAGTAACAAAACTCCCATGAACAACAGTGGGGGTTTTCAACAAGAACACAAAAATCTCCAAGAAAGAGAATTCAACTTTCTTTACAAAACATATTTCATTTAACATAAGATACACACACAAGTAAGAACACCAACCTAAGTTCCAATGCACAAGATAAAATAGATAATTATGTGAAGAGCTTTTCCCACTTTCCTATGCTTTTTCTCCAAAATCCCTTTTCCATAATTTTAAGTCTCTCAAAGTAGAGAGTCAAAGAACAAACAAAAAGTCTCCAAAAATATCTCTAATAGGCTTCCTACTCAACAACTAACCTGCAACCATAAATGAAAGAGTACTCCAAAATCAAATCTCCTAATATCTTCATCCTCTCAAAAATGATGTTTTAAGACTAAATGTAGTTGATAAGATGGCTTTCCCAAATTCTTAAAACTCTAAAATTTATCACTTCACTATTGGGATAATTTAGAGGTTCTAAGTAAACCAAGTGGAGTAGTTAAATTAGACCCAAACTACCCTCTAGAAGTTGATTTAACCTTCCAAAACCTCACTTAAAGTAAACCCATGGGTTCAACTAACTTTGACCTATCTAGAGGCCTCCTAACCCTGGGGTAAGCATGAGGACTCTCTAGGTTAACCCTCTAGTTGGTGTCATACTTATCCTAGTCACAAAGACAAGGCATGCCAATAAATCTCACACACGTGTCAAATGACACTACATAAATTACAACATGTTACATAGCATGACTAACACTTGAATTCACATTTACTTAATTAAATACAACCATGCAACAATACTTTTATAAATAAAATACATGACAATGAGGTTCCCATCTCTTCACTAGATAGAACCTTAGTTTTACTGATAACACATAGGTCCACTCTTTATTCCCATTATTTTAGAGCCATGGTCAATTTCCTTCACACCCATTGCAAACATTAGTAGGTCTAATAAATATCAACTAGCACTTGCATTTCCACTATTTCATCATATCTTAAACAACATCTTCATTTGATTTCAATATGCATAAACATGAAATCCTGAATCAATTTTGCATCATAAACATCTAATATATCCATCATATTGCATCATCAAATCATAATCCTTAACATAGAAGTTTTCCAGATCAACTATCATAAAGCATCATCTAATCACAATAATCAACCAAATAAAAGTACAAAATAACATAGCGTAGGATTTATCAATCCTCAATAATAACATATCTTTGGTAAGTCTAAATATCTCCAAAATTAAAATATCACTAAAGAGTCTAAACTAAACTTATGATGGGCTAGGGTAGGCCTCACCTCCTCCCCCTCTAGGAATGAACATCCTCCTAGAGTTCATCAAAGAGTTGGGGGTATTGAGATCTCATCTGAACTACATCGTCTCATGAGGTTGTCACCTCATCATAGAAATCCCACTAGACCCTAACTCGGTTCAGATGTCTACCTGAAAGGCTAGGGTTCTTCACGCCAAGATACAAATGGGCTCTAGAGCCAGTTGTCCCTTTGACTCCACCTACAAGGCATCCCAATCTATAACATGATACTCATTAAAAATATACTTCCTCAAAATTGAAACATGAAACACATTATGGATGCATGATAGGCTAGGTGGAAAGGCTAGATGGTAGGCTATTGAACTTATCCTCTCTAGGATCTCAAAAGGTCCAACAAACCAAGGTTCAAGCTTTGATCCCTTTCCAAAATGGATTGGACTCTTATGCAGCCACACTCTCAAAAAGACTCTATCTCCAACCATGTAAGCTTGATTTATCCTTTTTGCATATGCATACTTCTTCAACCTATCCAGAGCCTCTCTAAGAAGTTTCCTAATCAAGGTCACCTATTTCTCTATATCTCTAAGTAACTAGACCAAAGGAAACTCTATCCTCAATCCTATCCCAACTCAATGGTATCATGCATGGTCTATTATAAAGAGTCTGGTATGGAGGCATACCCAAAGACATATGATATCCATTTTTGTATGAAAACTCCACTAGGTGTAGGTAATCCTCCCATTAGGTCTGATGATAAATCATATACATGTGTAAAATGTCCTCTAACAACTGATTGACCCTTTCGGTCTATCCATCTATCTCAGGGTGATAAATTGTACTAAAATTGAGTATATTGCCTATAACTACTTACAATTATCTCCAAAATGATGACGTGAAAAGAAAATCTCTATCAGAGATGATCTTACGAAGTATTCCATTAATTATAACTATATTTCACAAGAAAATTTCTACCATAGCTGGTACAGTAAATGTGGTATGCAAAGGTGAGAAGTGAGCCACTTTGGTCAATTTGTCAAATGTCTCCATGATGGCATCATGGCAATGAGAAGATGTAGGAAGACCAATAATAAAATCCATCAAAATGGTATCCCACTTCCACTCAAGTACCTCATGAGGCTAAAGAAGACCATCTGGATGGTGGTGCTCTACCTTTACCCTTTGACACTCTAGGCACCTAGCTACCATCTTAGCAATCTACAATATCATGCCTAGCCAATGATAAAGCTGCCTTAAATCGGTGTGCATAGTGATTCGATTACCACAGTTTTCCATAAGGTTGGGAAATAGTGAATCTATAGCCATTTGAGAATCTAATGTTCCTATACTATTGATGGATGATCCTTGTTTTTGTTACTTATTATTCTTTCATCCTTCAAGATTTGTTACTATTCTTTACTTTATTTGTACTTTGTACTCAATTGTATTTACATACCTTGCAACTTGTGTTGTGGATGTGGGATATCATGTATATCTTATGGTTTAGATGTATGTGTTTATTCTTTTATGATATGATGTACTTAAGTTTTAATATGTAGAAGATTTATGTGATTATTGTACTTAATATATTAAGTTGTATTTGTGTAATTATACATCAAGGAACCCTTGAGATTTGTAATTTATAATTGAGATTGTGTATATGAGTGTATATGGACTTTATGTTTTACTCCCACTTAATTAATATTTTTTCTAAACTCTTAAGAAAAACATTATTTTGTAAACTTAGTATCAGTTTTAGGTTAAAACCTCCTGAGTTCCCTGGTGGAACATTACACTTGGTATCAGAGCTCGTGTTTCTACATTGTAAACTATGGGGATTTTTTATGGCTACTATATATATAGTAGTTAAAACATGAAACAAAAACTTAGACATATAACAATCTTGTATTTTAGACTATTCCTTTACAATTTCTTCATGTCTTATTTCTGATTCATTTAAAGATATCGTTGTCCTTTTTAAAATGTTGTAGGAAAGATGGTCACTGAGACTAGATCTGTTGCTAGAGACCATAGTGGCGGCCATAGTAGAGGATGTGGAAGGAGTAGGATTCCTAGACCTCCTATCACTCATAGAGTTGAGAAGATCATGGAAGAGAATAGTGGTGAATATCATGGTGATTCATGAGAGCTTAATGCTATGTGGATTCTCTAGACTATTCTTGAGCATCTAACTATGCAAGAAAAGGCTAAACAAGAAGTATCACACCATTCTAACAATGAGGAGAGATAGAGATATAGGAGTCCTAGAGGGAGGGACATTTCCCTTGGTCAAGGATCCATAAAGGTCAATCAGATGAGAGACTTTCTAAGATCATGAACACCTTTTAATGGTCTTGGTGGAATTTTTGAGGTAGAGACTTTGATCATTTCATTAGATCAATGTTTTTCCATGCATAAATTCGATACTAATGTTAGGGAAAGGTGTGCCATTATACACCTTGAAGGTTTTGTAACTTCTTCATGAAAAATTGAAGAGAAGAAACTCAAACGTAATATGGAGACTATCACTTGGGAGCTATTTCTTGAGAACTTTCAAGAATGAGTCTTTTTTAATTAGTGGCAGTAGTAGCACACAAATGAGTTCCATAATCAACAACAATTATCTATGACTATCCAGGATTATGAGCCTCATTTCTTTGAGCTCAAGCCTTATGAATGATTTAGTGATACATCACTACTTATATTGTAGCACTTCATCAGAGGGCTTAATGTTCACATCATTAGAGGACTTAAGGTTTTTGAACCCAAGAACCTCAAAGAAAATTTTATTAAGGCTACTTTGGTGGTGTCAAATTTGGCTTTAGGGCATGGAGGATAGGTGAGAGTTCACATAGGTGTTCCTACACCTTCAGGCTATAGAGCGAATCAAACCCTATATGCAGGGAACTTTAGGAAACCTCTTCCCTACTTCTATAATTAGTAGAAAAATGGAATGAATGCTCCATCACAGGGTGATGGTCCTTAATCTAAGAACTTTTGCAACTTTTTGTACAATGGGCACAACCATCCCAGCTAGCTTGCACTGAGCACACATACATTCAATTTCTAGTAGGGGTAATTTTCAATAGTATAGTACCCTCCACTGGGATAGTCATGGTAGAGGCAATGATTTTTATGATGTGGATAGTATGATCACATTGTAATAAATGTCCCTCATCATGCATCACATTTTTGGGGATAGTATGATCACATTGTAATAAATGTCCCTCATCTCACATAGTATTTGCAGTAGTGGATTATCATTAGGTAGAGCATCATGGAACTGTGGTAGAAACCTCAAGTTCTACTAGAGGTATTTCTCTTTCTATCTTATTTTATTCAAGAGCTAAAGATTCTTTTATATCTCCTTTTTTAGTAGAGAAATGTGAGCTAGTGGCAGTAAAGAAAGACATTGGTTTGCAACTAGAGTTATCCTCTAGGACAAGGATATCAAGAAACTCTGTAGTGCATAAATGTGAGTTGAACCTACATAAATTCATTACCTTGGTTGACATTCATGTGACCCCTTTGGGATCATATGATATTGTCCTTGGGATGGATTTTCTAGGTTCTCATAGAGCCATCATTGATTGTAGACAAAATATAATCAAATGTAAGGATGATGTTGCCAAGGATTTTGAGATTGTGGGAATTTAGCGTCCTATATCTCTTCATATTATTTTTTCTATGCAACTCAACAAAAAAATGAAAAAGGGTTTTCAAGTATTTTTTGTAACTATGAGTGAGTTGGATGAAGTTGAAACTAAGGAAAAGACTCTTCGTCATCCTAATCTCTACGAATTCTATAATGTCTTTCCTAATGAAATTTTGGGTATACAACCAAAGCGTGACATATATTTTCACATTGATCTTGTTCTAGGAGCACAAACTATATATAAAGCTCCTTACTAGATGACCACACAAGAGTTAAGTGAGCTTAAGCTCTAATTAGAGAATCTTTTGGTAAAGGGTAGTATTCGTCCAAGTGTTTCTTCATTGGAAGCACCTCTACTCTTTGTTAAGAAGAAGGATGGATTTTTACGCTTGCGCATCAACTATAGATAGTCGAACAAGGTGGCAATCATGAAAAGGTACCCTTTTCCAAGGATTGATGATCTCTTTGATCAGATAAAAGGGGCCAAAGTATTCTCAAAGATTGATCTCAAATTAGGATGCTATCAGATATGTATCGAGGATGCATTTATTCACAAGACTACATTTCATGCTCACTATGGACATTATGAGTTCACAGTAGTCCCTTTTGGATTGAAATATTCTGCATATGTTTTCATGTTCCTAATGAATGGAGTATTTTGTTCTTACCTTGACCATTTTATTCAAATATTCTTGGATGACATATTGATATATTCTAAATCCGTAGAAGAGCATGAAGAACATTTACGATTGGTTTTGCAAATCTTCATGACAATCAGTTGTATGCCAATGTGTAAAAGTGTTACTTATTTCAGTCTGAGGTTCAATACTTGGGACATGTGATCACAGGTTGGGGTATTTCAATATATTCCTCAAATATTCAAGCTATGGTTGATTGGCCAACCCCCACCAATGTATCTCAATTTCATAGTTTCATGGGCTTGGTGGGATATTATCACAGGTTTTGTTAAGGACTTCCCTAGAGTTGCATATTAATTCTCTTCAAAGGAAAGGGAATAAGTATGTTTGGATAGAGGAGTGTGAAGATGATTTTTATAACCTCAAGAAGTGTTTGACTAGTGCAAATATTCTAACAATACCCAACCAAACAGGTGATTTCATAGTGTGTGTTGATGCTTCATTGGAAGTTCTAGGAGTACTCCTTATGTGGGAAGGATGTGTCATTTATTATGAATCTCACAAAATCAAGGATCACAAGTTGAAATACCCTACACATGATCTTGAGTTATCAACAGTATATCATGCATTAGTCTGATTGAGACATTTTATATTAGGACATCAATTTGATATTCATAGTGATCCCCATAGTTTACAATATATTTTTACCAAGCCTAATCTAAATGTTAGGTAGAGGCGATGGATGGAGTTTCTTTGTGAGTATGACTTTGAGGTCAAATATGTCCAGGATAAGGAAAATGTAGTAGCTGACACCTTGAGTCACATGAGGGATGAGATATCAATTTTGAACCTTGGTGTAGAGTAGCAGAGTTGTATACTCCAGGCACTTCCTACAGATACTTGGTAGAAGGAAGTGAGAGATGAGATTGAGTCAGGGAGACCTTTGGAAGGTAGGTTTTTAGGTTATGTTTTAGAGTTAGATTATATTTTTTCATTATATGACCTAGATATATGTACCTCCATTCGATGATCTTCGTACCTTTATTTTATCTAAGGCTCATCGTGCACCTTACTTGACACATCTAGGTGTCAAGGAGATGCATGTGGACCTTTAAAAACTATATTATTGGTTTTGTGGCAAGATGTCTAGAGTGTCAAATGGTTAAGGAAGACCACCAACATTCATTGGGAATTTTATAGCCTAATATCATTCCATCATGGAAATGGGATATCATGTCTATGGATTTCATCGTAGGTTTTCCTATGATTCCTCACAAACATGATACCATCATGGTCACTATTGACCAGTTGAAAAAAGTGGCACACTTTTTTCCTATGAGAGCATCCTATACAAAAAATTAGTAGCTAGGGACTTTATGTAGGATATTGTGAGATTACATGGTATTCCTCGAAGGATTATATCAGATAGTGATCCAGTATTCACTTTTACATTTTGGACTTCTTTGCAGTATGATCTTGGAGCATAACTAAATTTTAGTTCGATATATCACCTTGAGATCAATGGTCAGATAGAGCAGGTTAACCAAGTATTGGAGTATATGTTTAGGATGTATGTCATGGATAAAAAGACTCACTTGGAGTAATATTTATATTTGGTCAAGTTTTCCTACAACAATCGTTATCATAGTGTGATTGGTATGTCTCATTTCTATGCTTTTTATGGTCATCCTTTTCATACACCTTTGAGTTGGCATATGCTACAAGATTGTGTTATGTTAGGTCCTGAGATGCTTTGATACATGGAGTAGCATGTGGAGTGCATGCATGAGCATGTGAACATAGCTCAGGATAGGAATATGAAGTATGCATATTCTCATAGGGTTGATAGATATTTTGCAGTTGGTATTAAGGTGTTTCTGAGAGGGCATCCATATAAGAGGTTGATCCATTATGGAAGGAGTTCAAAGTTAGCACCTCATTTTGTTAGGCCATTTGAGATTCTTGAGATGATAGGATCAGTTTCTTACTGACTTTCTTTGTCACCCATCTTATCTCACATTCATGATGTTTTCCATGTTTCAGTACTTAGACAGTATATACCAAATGTTGCACATGTTCTTGACTAGAATTATTTATAGGTAGAGGGTAGACAACTGGCTTTGGAGCCCATTTACATAGTTCACTAGTGAGAGTTGACACTCACAGATCACACCATCAAGCATGTAAGTGTCCAATGAGACCCTACTAATGAGTCAACTTGGGAGGATGCTGTGAGATTATGAAATTTATATCCCTATTTGTTTATAGGCTTCCAAGAGTAAGCCTAATTTTAAGCGAGGTGGATGTAGTGCCCACCCATAGTTTTATTTTTCAATTTTATATTGCTAAACTCTTTTAGGACACTTCCATGTGTGCATTGGTTATTTTAACTTTATTATGATATTTTTGGATGTATGACATTACATGCTGATTTGATATTAGATAGTTTTGAGATATCATATATTTGCAATTAGATAATATTAGTTAGTTTGATAATGATTATTTATATGTTTAAAATATTATTTATATCTATGGTTTTACTTATCCCATACTTACATGTGTATGGATATCATGTATGTATTAACTTTCTGTTTGACATGTTTGATGTGGTTGAGGGACAAAGTCATATTCGATGCACATGCTTGTATTTTATGTAGGTTTTCAAGTAACAGACATCGACTTTCCTGAATTGTCAGAATGAGTGTGCCCTATCGCAATGTTTCAATGGTAAGAGAGGGGAGTTGTTACAAGCCTTTCCCTCTTCTGATATTTGACCTTTCTGAATTTGTCCACGTGACATGAATTCATAAGCCTTTCCCTTAAGCATGATTATTATTTTATTAGATTTAGTTGGTTTTATTTTTTTTAGTCTTTGGTTGGGTAGTGTGATTGTTGTGAAATGGTTAAATGATTTACTAAGATTAAATATGTGGTTTAAATAATTAAATCGTATTAAATATAGAAAATTAAATGTGAGGGTATTTGGTTAATGGAAATTAATTAAATACATTTACTAATTATAAGACTTAATTAAAAGTCTATTTGTGGAACTGAAAGATTCAAATTATTATTAAGATAAATTTAAAGATAAATTAGATAAACAATAATAAAAAGATGAAATAAATAAACTTTTAATTTAAAATTGATATGCAATTAAGCTGCACAATCAATTAAAATAAATAAAAGAATAAAGTAAATGTTGGGAATCAAGTGAATTTATATAAACAAGAAATATAAAAGTGCATTGAGTTATTAATTAGAAAATTGATTAAACCTTTCAAAAGAGAGATTGATGTGAAAAAAGTTTGTGGACTTGAGATGAGTTATAGGTTTTGCATGGTTGAGCTCAAATTCCAAGCTCTTGTTCATTATGAGGAGGATTGGGCCATTATTCTACACACAAATTCATAGGTTTTGGATGGAAGGATTGAATTGAAGGTTTTTGTTAGAATAACTGAGAGGGGGGTGAATCAGTTATCCACAGTCCCAAATACAAAATGTAAAACTTCTAAAAAAATTTAACTTAATCTGCAGCTCGATAAACAATAATACTAAACTGTCTTTGCATTTTACCGATTACCAGTTAATTGTTCATAGTGATTACCGACCAAATCAGATATGCAATATGTAAAGTATGACAATCAAACAATCACCACAATAAACACATAACACAAGAGATTTAATGTGGAAACCTTGCAAAGGGAAAAACCACTTGGTACCAGTAACCCAAAAATTGTTCACTCTTCTAAAGTGAGCTCGATGAAGAGCCAACCCCGTTAAAGGTCACAAAACACACTATAAGGTGTGACCATGTTAGAGGATTTAACACTAACCGCTATCATCCAACCAATATTCACTATGGGGTTGATAGGATAACAAATGTACATTCTATGAATGACATTACAAGACTTTCAAGTCTACTTGGTTAAGAGATTTATCTGATTACAATGGTTGAACTGTAATAGAAGCTAATTTGAATACAATACAACTTGATTTGCAGATGTTTAGATCTATTCTTAAGCTCATAAAATCCATTGATCAATATTCCTATTCAATTCATCAACATTTAGTAACTTACCATCCCTCAGTAAAAGCTCTCTGACACTCGGTTAACTCTATAGTTCAGTTCTCCTTTAACCAGTTTGATTAGGCATGCATGAAGCTTGTTCACATGATATCTCTACAGTTATCTTCCTCTGACATGATTTTCATTGTGAAACCCTAGTCTCTAAAATAGACAAGTAAACCATTGCCTTCTCATCCATCAGATTTTGCCACTTAATCTCCTTCATTGATTTTGTCACTTAAACCTTCACTGGTAGTTGTTTCAGTAATACATTTTGATTCCATGGATTAGATCTTCCTTGAATTTCACTAGTCGTTGATCTTATAAAAAACTTTATCTTTCTATCCTGATTATGAGGTACTTTCTAGCTCATCTATATTAATAGCTAAACTACTCATTTAGTTCTTTCATCCATATTCAATTAACAAAGGAATGTGTCGGTGACCAAAAAATTGGTTTAAACTATGCTTGGTATACACTACACTTCTCAGTGTATACTAGAATGCTTTATTAACCAACCACATTGCTTTGTAACATTTTTCTTCTATCTACATAACAAATTAATGTAACATAATCAAGTCAACCATATGAAGTCATAGACTCATCAATAAGTTACCAAGAGTATTCCTTATCCTCGTCTATCATATCCATCCTCCTTAATGTAGATATCTCGGTTGTTCATCTTTCTCTTCTCTTCTACAGATGTGTTAGATATTTGCAACTACCCTGATAAGTACTGTCAAAACTAGTTGACATCAATGACAACATAAAACTAATTCAATTATCTTACATAACACTTCAGTGTTCGGTGATCTCTAATCACTTGTAGTTCTTCAATCATGTTCTCAATCAATTGTAGTTCATCAATCTCTCCCTTTGGCATTGATGATAACTCAAGCAATATGAAGTATACCATACACATACCAAACATGTATTCTACAAATCTATAAACAAATGATTTAGCTTGGTATAAGTTCTCCCTAGATTAATATGTTTGATCACTACATTACATAACAACATTCCAAGTGAAAACTATCTTCTACAAATGTGATCTTTGCAACTCTCAGATTTCTTCTTCTGTTCTTAGCAACTGATAATCAAGACTCTCCTTGACTTTCTTAGATTGTCTCTCCCTTAGATAGATGTTCCAGTATTCTCCTTGTTTATCATATTGTTTATCTCTCCCTTTGACAATAATGCCAAAGAAAAAAATAAACATACAGCTCTGTAGTAGCCATGTAACTCTCTATTGTCTGGTTCATTTACTGTATCTCAGTATACTAATTATGCCATTGGTTTCTCAAATCTTTCACAACCTTAGACATAATCCAAAGTGTGAACTATGATGCATCGACATGAATGATCTTCTGATTAGATTAGGATGATGAAACCTCTAGATCACATTAGTGACCAACATACAGGGGATGGACCCCAAGTCTAGTCCTTAAGTATTCAAATGTATCTTTCGGTAGAGGCTTGGTAAATATGTTTGCAAGTTTCTCTTTAGATGTAACAAATTCTAGCTTCACTTGCTTCTCCTATACTTTTTCTCTGAAGTAGTGATACTTGATAGATATGTGCTTTGTTTTTTAATGAATCATTGGATTCTTTGAAATGTTTATAGCACTAGTGTTATCACAATATATAATCACTGGCTTAGTGATTACCTCATTCATTCCTTCCAACACTTGCTTAATATAAGAAATATTTGAACAGTTTGTAGCAGTAACAACATACTCTTCTTCAGCTATAGACTGAGAAATACAAGACTGCTTCTTACTTGTCCAGGTAACAAGTCTTTCATTGAAGAAAAATGCTCCTTCAGTTGTGCTTTTTCTGATATCCACATTTCCAGCCCAATCAACATCGGTGTAGACTCTTAGTTCAAATTTTCCATCCTTAGGATACCATACTCCATAGTCCTCTATTTTCTTCAAGTATCTTAAGATTCTCTTTGTAGCAACCATGTGTGACTCCCTAGGATTTGCAAAAAATCTTGCAACAATCCCCCACAACATGTGCAATATGTGGTCTACTATGTACTACATACATTAATTTACCAATCATAGATTGGTATAGTGTTTGGTTCACCTCTATAGTTTCATCCTCTTTAGTCAATTTGTAGCTTATGAACATCAGTGTTCCAATTGGTTTAGCATCTTCCATGCCAAATGTTCTCAATACTTCTTTGATATACTTGGATTGTGAGATGAATATCCCATCATTCTGTTGAATAACCTATAGTCCTAGAAAGAACTTAATCTCTCCAAACATAGACATTTCAAATTATTTTCTCAACTCATCAGCAAATGATTTACATATGTGATCTTGTCCTCCAAAGATAATATCATCCACAAAGCAATCAGGATAGTATCATCTGATTCTCCTTTCATATACAGATTGTTGTTCTCACTAGTTCTAACAAATCCAATACTTAACAAATAAGTATGTAGCCTTTCATACCAGGCTCTCGGTGCTTGCTTTAAACCATATAAAGCTTTATGTAATCTACATACCATGTCTTTCTTGTCTGGATCTACAAACCCTTCTAGTTGTTCTATGTAGACTTCTTCTTCAAGTATCTCATTCAGAAATGCAGACTTAACATCCATTTGATAAACTTTAAATTTATTATGTCTGACATAGGCCAGTAACATTGGAAATCCTTCTATTCTAGCAACAGGTGCAAAGGTCTCACCATAATCAATTCCTTCCTCCTGTGCATATCCCTTGTAAACTAGTCTGGCTTTATTCCTTGTAACCTCTCCATTTTAATTTAGCTTGTTTTTTAAGATCCACTTAGTACCAATAACATTCTTATCCTTAGGTCTAGGTACTAAGGTCCATGTCTTGTTTTTCTCTATCTATTCAATCTCCTCAATCATTGCATTTATCCAATCATCATTCTCCAATGCAACTTTAACATTTTTTGATTCAAACTCACAAACTAAGCATGTACCTTGTCTTGACTTACTTCTCATTTGCATGCTAGCTTTCTTGTCACCAATGATTTGGTTCTCAAGATGATGTCTCCTAGAAAATCTTGCCAGGTACCTGATCTCTTCTTTGTTGTTCATCTTGTCTAGGTTCAATTTCTTTCTCGGTAGCCTCTTCATGCTCATCGGTGTTCCATTCCCATTCCTCGGCATTGTTTTTTTTTATGCCTGGTTGACATAGTCTGCGGCTTCGGTTGGTAATTTAGATATTCAATGTAAGTGAATCTACCATAATCTTCTAGTTCCATAATGCTCTCTTCACCATTCTTATCATCAAAATCATCAACCCTGACATTAGTACTTTTAGTCATTTTATTAGTAACTCTATTTAGACATTTATATTCTTTGCTTTTAGTGGAGTATCTAAGAAATATCCCTTCATCACCTTTTGAGTCAAACTTTCCATTTCTTTTATCTTTTAGAATAAATCATTTACTTCCAAAAATTCTAAAATAACTTACAATGGGTTTGTGACCAAACAATAACTCATAGGGTGTTTTGTTAGTGTCATTCTTCAGTTGTACTCGGTTCAGAACATAAATAGTTGTGCTAACTCCTTCTCTCCAGTGTGTCTGAGCTACATTCTTCTATATCATGAGTGTCCTTGCATAATCAATAATTGATCTATTCCTCCTTTCAGCAATGTCATTTTGTTGAGGTGTTCTCAATGCAGAAACCTATCTTTTAATACCATGCTCATTACAATAGTTAGTAAATTCATTAGAAATAAATTCACCACCTCTATCAGATCTTAAGAATTTCAGTTCCTTACTGGTTTCTTTCTCTAATTTTGCATTATACTATTTAAACATCTTAAATGCTTCCGATTTCTCCTTTAAGAACATTACTGTCATCAATCTAGTATAATCATCAACAAACAAAATGAAGTATCTATCTCCATAATAGCTTTGTGTTCTCATGGGACCACATAGGTCGGTGTGAACTAGCTCCAAAATTTTCTTTGTTGAGTAATCTTTTCTCTTAAAACTAGATCTTGTCATCTTACCTTTTTGACATTGATGACACATTACATGATCTGACTTTGTTAGGTTAGACAGACCTCTAACCCTTTTCTTTGTACTGATCTTGATCATGTTGTCAAAGTTTACATGGCATAGCCTTTTATGCCACAACCATGCATCCTCATCTTTCATCATTAAACAAGAATACTTATCATTGTTAAGATAAAATAAGTTACCTTTCATTTGTACTCCCGTTCCAACAAGTTTTCCTCTTTCATCAAATATCTTCATTGAATTGTTGTCAAAAGCTACACGGTGGCCTGAATTGTTAAGCTGTGCCACACTTAGCAAATTATAATTTAGTCCTTCTACCCAATAAGAATTATCACATTTAAATTTATCATTTATCAATAAGGATCCCTTTCCTCTAACCATACAAGGTTTATCATTGCCCATTTTTACAGATCCTCCATTATATTGCTCAAGATGATCAAATTTTTCTTCATCACCAATCATGTGATGGGTACAACCACTATCAATGATCCATGTATCATTTTTATTAACCTTAGAGATAAGAGTTGTCTCTACATACCTTTCTTCTTCCTCAGAATCATCCTTCATTGCAACCAAGACTACTTCCACATCATCATCTATGTCGGTCTCAGTATCATTCTCTTCAGCAATGTAACATACCTTCTTTCCTTTATCATTGTTGTATCGGTTGTCTCTGTTGTAGTATTGGTAAATCCTATTGTTTCTTTTACCATAGCTTCCTTCACTAGATTGATCCTTGTTTCTATCATCTTCTTTCATGTTTGGACATCTAGCAGCAATATGACCAACTTCTTTGTAGTTAAAACACGCTAAAGGTAATTTACCTCTATATCTACCTTTTCCTTTAGGTAACCTCCCGGCCATAAGAGCTTCAAGCTCATCATCACTATTACCATCATTATCATCATTATTTCTTCTACTACTAGATTTACCAATCTTCAGAGAAGTCATGAAAGCAGACTCAACAAATGGTACAACACTATTATCAAAGTTATCAAGCTCAAAATTTGTAAGCTTACCGATCAGACTATCAAGAGTGAGAGTAATGCCAGGTGCAGATCTCATTTCATGTATTGCAGACATTCTGATAGCATAAACATACAATAGGGTTCTCATAATTTTTCTTTCCACTGTTTCTTCAAAAATGACACCACCAGATCCTCTGATAGCATTAACTACTTCCTTTATTCAATTTTTGTACTGTACTATATTCTCTCCTTCTTTCATTTTTATATCACCTAATCTTCCTCTTAAACTTTTAGCTCTGGCTCTTTTGACATTTGCATCACCACTATAAAATAGAGTAAGTTTATCCCACATGTCCTTTGAGGTGGCACAATCCTTCACATCTTCAAATTTGGCATCTGTAAGAGTAGCAACAATCTCCATCATGCTAACAGTGTGCTCATGTCTATCTCTTAACTGGTCAAGAGTCAAAGGTCCTATAGGCAGTGCTAAGTATCCATTCTCCAATAGAGTGAGGGCAGAATTCTGAATTCCAAATATATGTAGTTTCATTCAGCTTTGCCATATTGTGAAATTATCCTTGTTCAACTTTGGCACTTCCTTCTTATACATTTTGTGATCTTTCTGTTGAAGTCCTTAAAACTTTGTTCCAAGAAACCAACACTCTGATATCAATTGTTAGAATAACTAAGAGGGGGGTGAATCAATTATCCACAGTCCCAAATACAAAATGTAAAACTTCTAAAAAAATTCATCTTAATCTGCAGCTCGATAAACAATAATACTAAACTGTCTATGCATTTTACCGATTACCAGTTAATTGTTCATAGTGATTACTAACCAAATTAGATATGAAATATGTAAAGTATGACAATCAAATAATCACCACAATAAACACATAACACAAGAGATTTAACATAGAAACCCTGCAAAGGGAAAAACCACCTGGGACCGGTAACCCAAATATTGTTCACTCTTCTGAAATGAGCTCGGTGAAGAGCCAACCCTGTTAAAGGTTACAAAACATACTGTAAGGGTTGACCTTGTTAGAGGATTTAACACTAACCATTATCATCCAACCAACATTTACTATGGGGTTGACATGATAACAAATGTACATTCTATGAATGACATTACAAGAATTTCAAGTCTACTCAGTTAAGAGATTTATCTAATTACAATGGTTAAACTGTAATAGCAAGTGATCTGAATACAATACAACTTGATTTGCAGATGTGCATATCTATTCTTAAGCTCATAAAATCCTTTGATCAATATTTCTATTCAATTCATCAACATTTAGTAACTTATTGTCCCTCGGTAAAAGCTCGTTGACACTCGGTTAACTCTGCAGTTTGGTTCTCCTTTAACAAGTTTGATCAGGCATGCATCAAGCTTGTTCACACGATATCTTTGTAGTTATCTTCCTCTGGCATGAGTTTCATTGTGAAACACTAGTCTCTTAAATAGACAAGTAAATTTTTTCCTTCTCATCCATCAGATTTTTCCACTTAATCTCCTTCATTGATTTTGCCGCTTAAACCTTCCTCGATAGTTGTGTCAATAATACATTTTGATTCCATCCATTAGATCTTCCGTGAATTTTTCTAGCTGTTGATCTTATAACAAACTTTATCTTTCCATCCTGATTATGAGGTACTTTCCAGTTCATCTATATTATCAGCTAAACTAATCATTTAGTTTTTTGGTCCATACTCGGTTAACAAAGGAATGTGTCAGTGAACACAAGCTCCGTTTAAACTATGTTCAGTATACACTACATTTCTCGGTGTATACTGGAATGCTTCATTAACTGACCACACTGCTTTGTAACATTTTGCTTCTATCTCCATAAAAGATTAATGTAACATAACCAAGTCAACCATATGAAGTCATAGACTCATCAATAAGTTACTAAGAGTATTCCTTATCCTCATCTATCATATCCATCTTCCTCAATGTAGATATCTCAGTTCTTCATCTTTCTCTTATCTTCCACAGATGTGTTAGATATTTGCAACTACCATGATAAGTACTGTCAAAACTAGTTGACATCAATGAAAACATAAAATTGTTTCAATTATCTTACATAACACTTCAATGTTCGGTGATCTCCAATCACTTGTATTTCTTCAATCATGTTCTCAATCAATTGTAGTTCATCAATTTTTTGTGAAATATTTGGAATTTTTCAAGGTTTTTGGTCTTCTTCCTAGTTTTTATCAATTGGTGGTTTGAGGTAGGGTTTGTGATGTAGTCAATCTCAGAGGATCCAATAAAGGTCTTTCCAAATTTGCAACCAAACACCCACAATGCGGAATAACAAAACACAACACAAATATAAAATCAAAATCTTCTTTTATACATCAATAACCAAGTGTACAAGCAACATTTCAAGCTATAAGGTCGACCAAATACATCAAATATTTACAACAGTTCAACAAGATCATGCAGGATCCAACACACCTCTCACCTAGCCTAGATTTGTAACAGAATAGTACACTAGTAGGTACTCCAAGAAAGATCTAAACTTGTGCTCACAAGCCACTAAGAAATCTTCTTGTTCCTAAGTTCACAAGCTAATAACTCTGATACACTTCATAGATCAACCTCTGGTACTCCAAACTTATCACCAATTTTCTACTTCTACTTCTTTCTACCTGCCTCTACTAGTCTACCCATACCCTCCTTAAATACTACATAGTCATAAGTCAAATTTACAAACAAATAAACCCCAAAACCTAGTCGGCTTCCAAAGACAAACAAATATTAAATGCAATAGCAGTCGGCTCTCACATAGCCTTCCAACAATTAATTCTCCATGTCAAATTCTAGATACACATAAGAGAATGCAACACATCAAATTTAGGTCCCCACATGTCCAATGGTCAATCCATAACTCGAGGTGAGAAACCCAAATTAAATACACTTGTCAGCCAAGCCGATTCACCACAACAAACCAATTGGTCAGCAAGAATATCAAACTCTGATAATAAACACCGAGACCGAGTCGATAACGGAGCACCGAGCAACAAAAACACTGAGTCACCGAGTGACCACCATCCGCTGAGCTCCATCAGTACTTCCAACCAAAAACCACTATCACGACCACCGAGCTCCATCGACGAATCCAAACAGACTCCGACTAAGAACTATCACCAAATAACCAAGTAAAAAGCATGTCTTTACCGAGCTCATCCACCTTCTTCACCGAGTGCCAGAAAATCACAAGGAACTGAACAACTAGCCAGGATGCCACTACATCAGTTTGAAAACCCTCTTAGATTAAATTCTTTAATTCAAAAAGTTTGTTTTCTTCACGCCTGTTAGATCTAGATGATATATTTTTGGTTTTCTTATTGTGCTTAGATTTCTGGTTATTAAGATTTTGAGATCTTATTTTATTAATGCTTGGTATGTTAGGAAATACCATAAGTAAATCTCTTTTAAAATCAGTTAGGGTTTCATATATTTCATGGTAGAACACCTTAGGGTTTATATCAAAATGAATTATCTAAATAATTTTACTTCCTCATAGTAGCCAGTTATTAGTTTTCTTGTTTGTAAATTTTATAGGAAAAATGTATGTGTGTGTGTGAGAGAGAGAGAGATATTTACATAAATATAAATATAATAATAAATAGTTTTTGCATTCTTTTTTCTAAAAAAGTAATAATATAAAAAAAAATATGCATTGTTGTTTTTGGATTAGAGAAATTCTCTAATGTAAAAAAAATTCATAAAAGGGAATAAATAATAAAAAGATAAAAGTAAAAATATATGGAGGCGATGGGTTTTTCCCCACCCCCGATAGCCAAAGCTATTGACAACAACATAAGTTGTTGTGGCAGCCGAGGTTGCTTATGGCAGCAAGGGGAGGTGGGCCAAGCCCAGCCTCTCCCCATTGTTATGATAATTGTTAAGTTGTTGTTTTTTAATTTAAAAAATTATATATATATATATATATATATATATATATATATATATATATATATATATATGTATGTATGTATGTATGTATGTATGTATGTATGTATGTATATTAATGTATTATATATAATGGATATTATATATATAGATATATATACATAGATAATATTATATATATATATATATATATATATATATATATATATATATATATATATATAGAATTGAATATTTTGTAAATAAGATTATTTGGTATTTAATCTTATTTAATTAGGAAATTATTTTGGTTGATATTTTTGGAAAATTAACGGATATGGAGGATAAAGTTAATATTTAATTAATAAATTTTATTGATTAATCATTTACCAAATAGTTTTCTAATTTGCAAATTTTATTATGAAGTTATATTGTTTTAGTAAATTTAAACCTTGGAATCAATTTATTAACATTATAAATTAATTTTCTTATTATTGGAATATAATTTAAGAATGTAATTATTGTTTTGTTAGTGAGTATTTTTAATAAATTAATTTGTGTAATGGTATCTTAAAAAGTAGTTTAGTATTTTTAAATTAATATTTTTATGAATAAGCCTTTTTTATTAATTTCTTTTGAATGTCTTCCCTTCTGTAGTTGTGGGTTAGGAGGGAGTCTTTTTATGTCATCCTTTTAGGATTGTTACCAAAGGTGGGGTTAGGGTTAATGTGTTATGTTTGTTTGTCTTACATATGTGTATGACATTCAATTTTGTTATAACCCAACCTTATGGAAGCTTTGATTTTTTTATGATGGAAGTTGGTTGTGTGTGTTCCTATGATACTTTGGAACTAGTTTTTGACCTTTATGATTCAAGATGATCTATGAGATGTTTTGAGGTTTATGAACTTAGGGTAGGTTATCAAGGTGTTAAAGGGGAAGTGGATTTCTTTGGAGGCATCAGAGCCTAGAAGTGGTTGCATGGGTATCTTTAGTAGGTTACTTAAATAAGTGATAACATAATGGATTAAATGGGGTATTATAATTAATTAATAAGATAATAGATTCCTCACCCTTTCCTTGAGTGCTATTAAAGGCTATGGATGGGAGTGAGAGAAGATGTTTTCCCATCTAGTAGTGATGGTGAGTTTTGGCATGAATGGTTATCCTTGCTTATATGAGACGATATCAAGTTTCGCATATGTTCACACTTGGGAGTCAGAATCCATTGAGATCATTCCAAGGGGTTGACATATATGATTAAACTTCCCTCATTTCATTTTAGGTTTCTTACGCATGTTGGTTTCCTTTGGATTAGTATATGTACATTTGAGTTATTGAGTTGTAACTTTGAGATAGGAAACTTATAGGATCCCTTTCTTAGTATTATATGATGAGTGATTTTTCTATTGTTATTTGAGTGGGGTCTTATGTTATCTCCTTAGTATGGTGGGAGTGGAACCATATGTTTCGAAGAGGTTGGGAGGTAGTGATTCTCTTATCATTTGAGACTCTAATGTTCCTATACCAATGATGGATGATCCTTGTTGCAGTTACTTCATATTATTTCATCCTTGGAGATTTGTTAATATTATTTACTTTATTTGTACTTTGTACTCAGTTGTAATTACATACCTTGTGACTTGTCTAGTGGATTTGGGTTATCATGTATACCTTATGGTTTAGATGTATGAGTTTGTGTTTATTCTTCTATGAGATAATGTACTTTAGTTTTAATATGGAGAAGATTTATGTGATTATTGTACTTAATAGATTAATTTATATTTTCATAATTTGACATCAAGGAACCCTTGAGATTTTTAATTTATAATTGAGATAGTTTATATGATTATATATGGACTTTATGTTTTACTTCTTTTTTATTCAATATTGTTTGTAAACTCTTAATACAAAGAATATTTTGTAAACTTAGTATATGTAGACTAGGCTATCTCTATCTATTTTGAAAGGCTAAGACAAGCAAACATTAGGTTTTAATCTAACATTATATCAATGCAAAACAGAAACATCTAACCTAAGCCACCTCAGATAGAGCCTAAACAGGTGCACCCAAGCACTGTTTGATTTGCTCTTGCTTAGGGGATGTGGGTTGATGGAATATGGATGAAGTGACTGAGGGGGGGGGGGGTGAATCAGTCAACCATAAAACACTTCCTGATTAATTCTTTCCAGATCCCTTAGGATATCTTAAAAATGTTATCTATTTTATTACTCGGTAAATAGATTGTAGTGACTTTGAAGATGCTGAAAGTATTAACAAAATTATCTTTTAGATATTCATCAGTACTGGTGTATGATTAAGATAGCAATTAAGAACACAAGAGACACAAGATTTAACGTGGAAACCCAATATGGGAAAAACCACCAATGTATCTAGATACTGATTTTCACTTTTCTGAAGTGATGCCCGGTTAGAAGCCAACCCGGTAAAAGGTTACAAAACACACTGTTAAGTGAGACCTTGTTAGAGGATTTAAACACCCTGCTAGGAGTGGCCTGGCAAGAGGTCTTGAAAACAATTCAATGGAATTGTCACTTTGTTAGAGGATTTACAATATGGTTGTTAAACCAACTCGGTTAGGAGATTTTAGAATTCACTGTTACAATGATAAGAAGGTAACAATGAAAAATGACCTGTATAATGATGCAACTGCCTTGCTGATTACAGATCTCTGTTCTGCATATGTGTGATCCTTCCTGATCGAATAAATCTGTGCTGCACCTCAAGGATATCTAAACATCCTTCACAAATTCGCACACACCTTTCCTGTCTTTTCTTCTATAAATCTTCTGTTGTATTTCTTAGTTTATTTTTCACATTTGAACTTTTATTTATATGATTTTAGATTTGTCAAATTGACATTATTTAGTATAATAGTTGGCTGAATTAAGCAAACTCTATTTGCAAAAATCCTTCAAGGGCCGACAGTGCTCGGTGACCATAATTTTCTACAATCTTTCAGAGACCGAGGGAACTCGGTAAACACTGACAATCCTTTACCTTCGATAACTGACTGAACTCGGTAAACACTGAATTTCCTTTGACGACCGACTGAACTTGGTAAACACTGAATTTCCTTTGACGACTGACTGAACTCGGTAAACACTGAATTTTCTTTGACGACCGACTGAACTCGATAAACACTAAATTTTCTTTGATGACCGACTAAACTCGGTAAACACTGAATTTTCTTTGACGACCGACTGAACTTGGTAAACACTGAATTTCCTTTGACGACCGACTGAGCTCGGTAGGAATTGATTGCTGCAGACTATGACATTGTGTGACATCAAAGACAATACATAATTTGAGTAGCAATTTCCTTCAGACAATTGTTTCCAACATGGGTGTGCTCTCTAAGCACTTGGAGCATATTCTAAATGCATACTAAGATGGATTGAGATTCATGAAAACTTCAAAAATGGCACAATATTGGGTAGAACACCCAAAATTACCCCTAAGGCCTCAAGAACTCAAGAATGCTTTAATAGAGATTTAAGAAACAAATATGATTATACTAGATTGATTTTAATCCAAATGAAGTGTGAGATTATGCTAAGCTATGCAAAACAATGAAGCAAACTAAGTTAATCCATTATTGCTAAGCTATGGTGTGTTCTAAGAAAGCTTAAAAATGATCTAAATTAGAATGATTATCCTAAATCTAGAGCTAAATTAGCATGATAACAATGCTTGAAATAAAAGGTGAATGGGTGCTTTGCTCTTAGAAATGAGGAGTACTTATAGGCTTTAGGAAGTGCTTGGGTTAGGAGGATAGGTTAGGGTTTGGGTCAAAGGGGATAAGAATGAAGACTTTCTAGAAGAGTCTAGGCTTTGGATGAGGATAAATATAGAATTTAGGAGATAAATAAAGATTTATTTATCTCAAAGGCTTTAATGATTTTGAGGCTCATTAGGGTTAGGGTTTGACTAGGAGTCAAAGGAGACTTAGATTAGCTTAGGGAAAGTAGGTAATTTCCCCTAAATAGGTTTAGGGAAGGATTAGGGAAGTTCTAGAAGATTCTAGAGTTTTCTTAGGATAATTTAGGGATTGAGGATTAATATTTAATCTTAATTAAATATTTTGAGTTGGGATTAGGATTAAGAAAATGATGGGATTAGCCTTTAATCAAAATTAAAGAGGGATTAGAAGATTCTGGAAGAGGTTAGTGGTTTTTAGGAATTTGGAAAGGTTTTGGGCAAAAAATAAATAAATAATTTATTTTGAGATTTTTGGTCAATTTATTAATTAAATAATTAATAAATAGGGGAAATAATGTTTAAATAAGATTTAAACATTTTTGGGAGGGATTCCTTAATTAAATATTTTTAATTAAGGTTAAGTTGATTTAATGACATAAAAATGAATTAATTAATTAATTAATTAACAAATGATGATGTCATCAGGGGTTTTTCAGAAAATAAAAAATACTTTATTTTCTAAAGAAGTTTTAGGTGTCTACATTTTGCCCCTCTTTGATGTGATGCCACAAGTGGCATGGCATCAAAGATAAGAAAATAAGATGCCCCAGGCTAGAATTTAGAGGAGTATGAGGTTGTGCCCCCTCAAGAAAATAACACAAAGAGTAAATGTTTGTAAAATTTTCTTGAAAGGAAACAGAGAAGGAAGGACCTAGGAAGGATGGGAGATAAATAACCAAGTTGCCAAGAGCAAAGATGGGTGAATACAAGATGAGACAGAATGCAAAATGCAGGATGCAATGACATGAGGATTCAAGATTAATCTATATGATGTAGAATGCAGGGGATTTGAGAAAGCTCTAAGTGCAAATGGAGAGAGCACAACCTAGTTTGATATAACAATGCTAGAGACTTGCCAAGGATACTGGGATCATGAGGCCTTGTCACCAGTGTTGCATAGGACTTGTGCTAAAAAGACACGCAGGGTTGCCCCAGCATCACGCATGAACCCAAGAGGAATCATGGTGGAAATGATGCAGGAGAAACCACAAAAAAATGACATTTCCCAAGTGCACCATGGAACCCAAAAGATCACATGTGAAACATGCAAGGGTCACATCCGACTAACTCACAAGAAGAATCACAAGACCTTCCCCCAAATTGTCCTCATTCACAATGCACCATGATATAAAATATCATGGTGACTTTGAGTAGAGAACAACGAGAAGCCATAAAAGATTAACAAGATCTAAAGGACAAAATCCAAGACCAAAATGATAACTCCAAAAAAGACATCCTTTGCCAAGGAGAGAGATTTGATGTGACTAATTGATTGATGGTGGGAAGATTGGTTCAAACGTGTGGAAGGATGCATTGACACAGACCTGGTGTGATTGGTGAAAGATTAGATCTGACAGGAGGAAAGATAAATCCTCAAGGACCCACTGATTCATGAGAGAATGAGTGTTGTTGTTCGCTGGCAAATGATAAAGTTCAAGAATAATCACTGTGATCAAGAATAGTTGACAATTGAGGTTGCTAAAGTACAAGGCTAGGTAGGACAAGAATTCTAATCAAATGTTGCTGCAGGACTGACAAGGATATGTACAACAAGACATCGACAAGGGCTGACTGACACAAAGGATGGGACCTAAAAGACACATATGTACAAATGAGCCTAGGTGGAGCCAGGACTGACGCTATGGTACAAGACTTAGGATAGGATGTACAAAGAACCTAGGGATGAAGCTGAAGCTTCAAAGATATGCAGGATGATGCCCCAGTTGGAATGGAAAGCCAAGATGGACTAACAATGGATGATGTGTCCTAAAATGACATGGATTTGGGAAAGACGCATCCCATTGATGATGATTGGATTGAGATCAAGGCTTGCTACAAGACTAGGAACAAGACTAAGGATGTCATGGGATGGGTTGGCTTGATCTTGGATGTTGGATAGCTAGAAGATGTGGATAGGATTGGAAGATGTTGGAAGATTGCTAGCAATAGTTGGATATGGATGGATGGCATTGGATTGCATGAAAGGTAGCCTATAGCTAGATACCAATGACAAGGGAAGAAACCAAGTGATGGCAAGATGGACGAAATGCTTTGGAATTTGGATGGAGAAATTACTGGGAGGATTTGGATGGAGGAAGATTTGGATGGAAGAACTACTTGGGATTGGGAGATGAATGGTGGATTTTCTTGAGGATTGGAAGATGGAATGTTGGAGGAACCAGTGAGGGATTTGGAAAGAGGAATGCTTGGGGATTTGGATCGAGGATTGCTGGGAGAATTGGATGGAGGAAGATTTGAATTCGGATGGAGGAACTACTTAGGAGACTTGGATGGCAGATTTGTTTGAGGATTGGTGATGAAGGGTGCTCCCCTTAATACCACAAACACATAACAGAAATAGAGAAAGAACAACAATAGTATGCAAGAACAGAAAATTGGCTTCTTATTATCTCCACAAATGTGGAATTACAAAATTTTAGAATTACAATATGCAAAGCCACATGGGCATTCTCTTACAATATTCTATAGGACAAAGCCTCGAATCAATACCTAGATCTACTACCCAGAATTGCCCAAGACAACACTACGGGCCTTCGTTATATAGGCAATTTCCACCACCCAAGAAGGTTTTAGAAATTTAGCCCTTAGGTCCGACCAAACTTAGAATTCTTTTATTTTACAATTTATTACATCAAAGTCGGCTCAAAATGAGTTTTGAAACCCAAATAGAAATTTTGAAGAAAAATTATTTTTCCCCATTTCAGGTGACCCAACTTTCGAAGACCATAAGTCATTGCCCGTTGACCCGATTGGCTATTATAACCCCATTCTGCAAATGCCACGAACCGCTCTATAGGATTGACTCGCGCAAAGCACTTGTCACCCAAATTTTCAACCTCATCTGGGGACTCTAAAGCCTTCAAAATTGAGTTCGAAGTTTCTGTACCCTGCTGCCAATACAGAAAATCTTCAATATCTTCTAAACTACACCTGATCTAGCCATGAAATTTTACTGGCAGGCTGATATGACTGAGATGAACCTCCATATGTAAAATCAGACATTCTAAGATCATAAGACCAACTTACTAAAAATAGAAAGTTTCCATAAATAGCAACTCTGCACAAGATAGCCCTTATTGAATACAAAAACAAAAATATTTTTGGGTGATGCAAGATTGCTCTTACACCCAGGATGCTCCTGCATCAGACACCCCGAGTAATTTTTGAAGTGACCCTGTCATGACTCAGGTGTGCAAAGGAAAACCAAGATGGTTAACCTTCTCCTTTGTTAGCCATGATGAATCTTCAATAGGTCATCCTTTTCATTTGACCAAATACTCTTCATATGTCTTGTTCCTTGTGCTTCTGTCAACACGACTGTCTAGTATGTCTTCAATCTCCTTGATATCTGAACTGGTTGCTGGAATACTCCACTGTGCCATTGCGATCTCATCTTCAACACTTCCTTCATGATACTCTATCAAATTTGAAATGTTAAACACTAGTGAAATATTCAGCTCACTAGGCAATTCTACCTCATATGCATTTTTTGAATCATGCTTCTTTAGTATCTTACATGGCCCAAACTTCTTCATTTTCAACTTGTTATATGTACCAACTGGAAATCGCTCTTTCTGCAAATGAACCATGACTTCATCCCCAACCTGAAATTCCTTATGCCTCCTTTTCTCATCCGCCTTAGTCTTATACTACACATTCATCTTGGTAATATACTTCCTCACCTCCTCATGGATGTTCTTCAAGTATTCTACAAAATCCTCAGCTTCAGCACTACTTATTTCTCCTTTATCTATCTTTCTCAATTCAGATGCATTTCTTGGACTACTGCCATATACAATCTGGAATGGTGATTTACCAGTGCTCTTGTTGACAGAATTATTGTATGCAAATTCTGCCTATGGTAAAACCAAATCCCATCCTGTTGGCTTATCTCCAACCAAACATCTCATTAGATTTCCCAAACTTCTATTCACCATCTCTGTCTATCCATCAATCTGTGGATGATGTGATGAACTGAACTTCAAATCTATCTTCAACTTCTTCCACAATGTCCACCAGAAATATCTAACAAACTTAGTATCTCAATCTGAAACTATGGTCTTTGGCAAACCATGTAGTCTCACCACTTCTCTGAAAAACAATTCTACTACATGAATAGCATCATTAGTCTTCTTGCAGGGAATGAAATGTGTCATCTTCAAAAATCTGTCAACTACTACAAAAATTGAATCATGTCCCCGCTGTGTCCTCGGTAAACCCAGAACAAAGTCCATACTGATATCCTCCCAAGGCTTCTCTGGTACAGGTAATGTCTGATACAACCTTTTATTTTGCTTCACTCCTTTCACCATTTGACATACTCTGCAACTCTGTACAAAATTTTTGACATCTTTCTGCAACTGTGGCCAATAATAATTCTCACCAACCAAAGCAAGGGTTTTATCACGACCAACATATCCAGCCAATCCTCCACTATGCTTCTTTTTGATGAGATTCTCCCTCATAGAACTTCATGGAATGCACAACTGACTCCCTTTGAATAGCATATCATCCTGGATGATGAAATCCAGCCATTTCATCCTGTCGAGAGTAACAGGTTCTGTACAAGCTTTCCAAGCTTCACCAAAATTAGGATCTTCTAGATACAAATTCTTGAGTTCCTTGAACCCAACCACCTCAATCTGCATCTCTGTCAATAGTAGTTGCCTTTTGCTAAGAGCATTTGCAACCCTATTAGACTTTCCACTTCTGTGTTTCAAAACAAATGTATAACTCTACAAAAAATCAACCCATTTCAAATGCCTCTGATTCAACTTTCCTTGACTATTCAAATATTGAAAAGCTTGATGATCAGTATACAAAACAAACTCCTTAGGAAACAGATAATGTCTTCACTTCTTTAATGCCTGAACTATAGCATAAAATTCTTGATTATAGATAGAATATTGTCTCTTGGCATCATTTAACTTCTCACTGAAATAAGCAACAGGTTTACCTTTTTGGCTCATAACAGCTCCTATTGCAGTACTACTAGCATCACAATCTACTTGAAACACCTTATTAAAATCTAGAAGTGCTAAAATAGGTTGTTCTGTAACTTTTTGTTTCAAAAATTGAAAACTCTTTTCTACCCCATTAGTCCACTTAAACTCTTTTCTATCCCCTCTCATTGTTTCAGTCAAGGGTCGACAAATACTACTAAATTTTTTGATAAAATTTTTGTAAAAGCTAGTCAAACCATGAAAAGATCTTACCTCAGTAGCACTCCTTGGAGTAAGCCATTCAAGGATAGCCTGTACCTTCTTTGGGTCCATTTTTAGACCTTCTGCTGAAACTACAAATCCAAAATACACTAACTCTTTCTTCACAAAACTGCACTTCTTCAAGTTAATTAATAATTTCTCATCTCTCAATTTTCCAAACACCATATGAATATTCATCATATGTTCCTCCAATGTCTTGCTAAAAATCAAAATATCATCTAGGTAAACAATGACAAACTTACCGAGAAATTCTTTCAGAACCTCGTTAATGAGCCGCATGAAAGTGCTCGGTGCATTGGTTAGCCCAAAAGGCATGACTAACCACTCATATAGTCCTTCCTTTGTCTTGAAGGAAGTCTTCCATTCATCTCCTTCTCTCATCTGAATCTAGTGATATCTACTCTTCAGATCTATCTTTGAGAAATACACAGCTCCACTCAAACAATCCATAATATCATCCATTCATGGCAATGGAAACCTATACTTGATTGTGATCTTGTTTATTACTCTGAAATCTATACACATCCTCCACTGTCCATTCTTCTTTGGTGCTAATACTGCTGGTACAACACAGGGACTCAGACTCTCTCGAATCAATCCCTTTTGTAACAACTCATGTACTTGTCTATTCAACTCTTCACTTTTTGCTGGTGTCATTCTGTGTGCTGCCTTGTTTGGAAAATTGGCTCCTAGAATCAAATCCATCTAATGACTGATCTTCCTTACAGGTGGTAATCCATCAGGTACATTATCAAATATAATATCCTGAAACTCATTCAATAAATCTGCAACCTCTATAGGTACATCCTTTACTTCTTCTTTACCAACTTTTGGAATTAAAGAAAAACACACATGCTCATGCCTCATACCATCTAAGAATTTTTTTCCATCAACAAATGTTATTCTTGCATTACTACATATTTTTTCTTCAGTCTCCTTCAATGGCTTTAGCTTATGTCACACTCCATCCTTTGTTAGGGAATAGGTATTCGCATGACCATCGTGTATAATACATCTATCAAACTATCACGGTCTACCCAACAACATATGACATACATCCATAGATATTATCTCACATAGTACCTTATCTTGGTACCCGCCGATCTTGAACTTTACCAGGCACTGTTCACTGAGCATGACCTTGTGGTCATCCTGCACCCAGACATTCCAATATGGATGTGGGTGTTTCTGTCTCTTGAGCTTCAACTTTGTCACCATCTCTTCTGACACCAAATTGTTAGTGCTTCCACTATCGATAATCACATCACAACATTTACCCTCACACTTGCATCTAGTGTGAAACAGGCTCCTCCTTTGTTCAGGTTCATTCTCACCACTCAGCAAGACTCTTATGTTAATTAGCATTTCTCCTCTTTCAACATCTTCAAAATTTGATGATCTAGCATCTTCATCTACATGTGCAACTCTGGCTTGGCCTTCATTTCTCTTGTATGTTCTGCCTTGGTGCTGAGGACATTCAAATGCCCTATGACCTTCTTCTCCACAGTGAAAACATGTTCCACGGAAGCCTCCTCTTCTAGATCCTTGTCCTCTTCCTCTTCCTCTCTGATCTCTATTACTCTGATCCTGAAAATGATTGAAATTATTTCCTCTCTGATTCTGACTACTACTAGCCTCATCCTTCTTTTTCAGATCTTCATTTTGGCCACCATATGACCATCCACCAGATCTTCCACCACGACTTCTTCCATTTTGTCTGCTCTCAAACTTCTTGTTCAGCTTTTTCTCTACTTTTAGGGCAAACTGGTATGTCTCCTCAATACTGTTCATTCGAACTAGATTCAACTCCTTTTGAATGCTTGGACTTAACCCATTAAGGTATCGGGCAACTTTCTCCTTATCAGCTTTTGCATGGCCTATTCTGATGAGGAGTCGATAGAACTCCTCTGTATACTCCTAAACAGATCTTTTTGCTTGCTTCAAACTTTGCATTTTCTTTAGTAGGTCAAACTCATAATCAACAAGAATGAACTGTCGCTTCAATTTATCCACCATCCGATCTCATCTTATGATTTTATCTTTCCCTCTTCTATTTCACTCCAATTGAATTTCTTGCCACCAGATCTTTGCATGACCTTTCAGTCTGGCCTTCGCAAATTTGACCCTATCAGGATCCTCAACATCTTCATACTCAAAATATTCCTCACATTTATTGATCCAGTCAATCAATTCCTCTGGGTTAAGATTTCCAGAAAATGTAGGAACCTCAATCTTAAGTCTTTTCCCAATCCTTGAAATCACCGGAGAAAGTCTTTCTTGCTCTTGGTTCACAACTTCGGCTTCTCCTTCTTGATATTCTTCTTCAACTTCATCCTCGCTTTTATCTTTGACATTAAAATTCATTCCTCTGTGAATCTCTTCTTGCAATGCTCGCACTTGTCTCTACATCTCTCCAACCTTAGGTGTCATAGCACCAGCTCTTCCGCCACGTTCTCTTCATGGAGGTATTTTCATGATGCGCGTTGAAACCCTAACCACGATCATGGTGCAAACTACCTCACAGTCGACGATCTATTTACACACTCAGGAATTCCTTCTCTTCTACCACTTGATGAAGGGTGCTCACCTTAATACCACAAACATATAACAGAAATAGAGAAAGAACAACAATAATATGCAAGAACAAAAAATTGGCTTCTTATTATCTCCACAAATGTGGAATTACCAACTTTCAAAATTACAATATACAAAGCCACATGGGCATTCCCTTACAATATTCTGTAGGACAAAGCCTCGAATCAATACCTAGATCTACTACCCAGAACTGCCCTAGACAACACTATGGGCATTCTTTATATAGGCAATTTCCACCGCCCAAGAAGGTTCTAGAAATTTAGCCCTTAGGCCCGACGAAACTTAAAATTATTTTATTTTACAATTTATTACATCAAAGTCGGCTCAAAATGAGTTTTGAAACCCAAACATAAATTTTGAATAAAAATTATTTTTCGCCATTTCAGGTGACCCAACTTCTAAAGATCATAAGTCATCGCTCGTTGACCAGATTGGCTATTATAACCCCATTTTAGAAATACTACGAAGTGCTCTACAGGCTTGACCTACGGTAAAGCGCGTGTCACCCAAATTTTCAACCTCATCTGGGGCCTCTAAAGCTTTCAAAACTGAGTTTGAAGTTTCTGTACCCTACTGCCAATACCGAAAATCTTCAATATCTTCAAAACTACACTTGATCTAGCCATGACACTTTACTCGTAGGCTAATATGACTAAGATGAACCTCCATATGTAAAATTAGACATTTTGAGATCGTAAGACCAACTTACTAAAAATAGCAAGTTTCCATAAATAGCAACTCTGCACAAGATAGCCCTTATTGAATACAAAAACAAAAATATTTTTGGGTGATGTAAGATTGCTCTTACACCCAGGATGCTCCTGCATCAGACACCCAGGGTAATTTAAGAAGTGACCTTGTCATGACTCAGGTGTGTAGAGGAAACCCAAGACGGTTAACCTCGTCCTTTGTTAGCCATGATGAATCTTCAATAGGTCATCCTTTCCATTTGACCAAATACTCTTCATATGTCCTGTTCCTTCTGCTTCTGCCAACACGATTGTCCAGTATGTCTTCAATCTCCTTGATATCTAAACCGGTTGCTGGAGTACTCTAATGTGTCACTGCGATCTCATCTTCAACACTTCCTTCATGATACTCTGTCAAATCTGAAATGTTAAACACTCGTGAAATATTCAGCTCACTAGGTAATTCTACCTCATATGCATTTCTTGAATCATGCTTCTTCAGTATCTTACATGGCCCAAACTTCTTCATTTTCAACTTGTTATATGTACCAACTGGAAATCACTCCTTCCGCAAATGAACCATGACTTCATCCCCAACCTGAAATTCCTTATGCTTCCTTTTCTCATCCGCCTTAGTCTTACACTCCACATTCATCTTGGTAATATGCTTCCTCACCTCCGCATGGATGTTCTTCAAGTGTTCTACAAAATCCTTAGCTTCAACACTATTTATTTCTCTTTTATCTATATTTCTCAATTCAGATGCATTTCTTGGACTACTGCCATATACAATCTGGAATGGTGATTTACCAGTGCTCCTATTGACAAAATTATTGTATGCAAATTCTATCTGTGGTAAAATCAAATCCCATCCTGTTGGCTTATCTCCAACCAAACATCTCAGTAGATTTTCCAAACTTCTATTCGCCACCTCTGTCTATCCATCAGTCTGTGGATGATGTGATGAACTGAACTTCAAATCTATCTTCAACTTCTTCCACAATGTTTGCCAGAAATATCTAACAAACTTATTATCTTGATCTGAAACTATGGTCTTTGGCAAACCATGTAGTCTCACCACTTCTCTGAAAAATAATTCTACTACATGAACAACATCATTAGTCTTCTTGCAGGGAAGGAAATGTGTCATCTTCAAAAATCTATCAACTACTATAAAAATTGAATCATATCCCCGCTGTGTCCTTGGTAAACCTAGAACAAAGTCCATACTGATATCCTCCCAAGGCTTCTCTGGTATAGGTAATGGCTGATACAACCCTATATTTTGCTTCACTCCTTTCACCATCTGACATACTCTGCAACTTTGCACAAAATTCTTGACATCTTTCTGCAACTGTGGCCAATAATAATTCTCACCAACCAAAGCAAGGGTTTTATCGCGACAAAAATATCCAGCCAATCCTCCACTATGCTTCTCTTTGATGAGATTCTCCCTCATAGAACTTTATGGAATGCACAACTGACTCCTTTTGAATAGCATATCATCCTGGATGATGAAATCTAGCCATTCCATCCTATCTAGAGTAACAGGTTCTGTACAAGCTTTTCAAGCTTCACCAAAATCAGGATCCTCTAGATATAAATTTTTGAGTTTCTTAAACCCAAACACCTCAATCTGCATCTCTGTCAGCAGTAGTTGCCTTCTGCTAAGAGCATCTGCAACCCTGTTAGACTTTCCACTTCTGTGTTTCAAAAAAAATGTATAACTCTGCAAAAAATCAACCCATTTCAAATGCCTCTGATTCAACTTTCCTTGACTATTCAAATATTGCAAAGCTTGATGATCAGTATACAAAACAAAAACTTTAGGAAGCAATAATGTCTCCACTTCTTTAATGCCTGAACTATAGCATAAAATTCTTAATTATAGATAGAATATTTTCTCTTGGCATCATTTAACTTCTGACTGAAATAAGCAACAGGTTTACCTTCTTGGCTCATAAAAGCTCCTATTACAGTACCACTAGCATCACAATCTACTTGAAAAACCTTATTAAAATCTAGAAGTGCTAAAATAGGTTGTTCTGTAACTTTTTGTTTCAACAATTGAAAACTCTTTTCTGCCCCATTAGTCCACTTAAACTCTTTTCTATCCCCTCTCATTGTTTCAGTCAAGGGTCCACAAATACTGCTAAAATTTCTGATAAACTTTCTATAAAAGCTAGCCAAACCATGAAAAGATCTTACCTCAGTAGCACTCCTTGGAGTAGGCCATTCAAGGATAGCCTGTACCTTCTCTGGGTCCATTTTTAGACTTTCTGCTGAAACTACAAATCCCAAATACACTAACTCTTTCTTCACAAAATTGCACTTCTTCAAGTTAATTAATAATTTTCCATCTCTCAGTTTCCCAAACACCATACGAATATGCATCATATGTTCCTCCAATGTCTTGCTAAAAATTAAAATATCATCTAGGTAAACAATGACAAACTTACCCAAAAAAAATTTCAGAACCTCGTCCATGAGCCGCATGAAAGTGTTCGGTGTATTGGTTAGCCCAAAAGGCATGACTAACCACTCATACAGTCCTTCCTTTATCTTGAAAGCAGTCTTCCATTCATCTCCTTCTCTCATCTAAATCTGGTGATATCCACTCTTTAGATCTATCTTTGAGAAATACACAGCTCCACTCAAACAGTCTATAATATCATACATTCATGGCAATGGAAACCTATAGTTGATTGTGATCTTGTTTATTGCTCTAGAATCTGTACACATCCTTCACTCTCCATTCTTCTTTGGTGCTAATACTGTTGGTATAGCACAGGGATTCAGACTCTCTCGAATCAATCCCTTCTATAACAACTCATGTACTTGTCTGTCCAACTCTTCACTTTTTGCTGGTATCATTCTATGTGCTGCCTTGTTTGGCAAACTGGCTCCTAGAATCAAATCCATCTGATGACTGATCTTCCTTATAGGTGGTAATCCATTAGGTACATTATCAGATATAATATCGTGAAACTCATTCAATAAATCTGCAACCTCTACAAGTACATCCTCTACTTTTTTACAAACTTTTGGAATTAAATAAAAACACACATGCTCATACCTCATACCATCTAAGAATTTTCTTTCATCAACAAATGTTATTCTTTCATTACCACGTACCTTTTCTTCAGTCTCCTTCAATGGCTTTAGCTTATGTCGCACTCCATCCTTTGTTAGGGAATAGGTATTCGCACGACCATCATGTACAACACATCTATCAAACTGTCATGGTCTACCCAACAACATATGACATGCATCCATAAATATTATATCACATAGTACCTCATCTTGGTACCCGCCGATCTTGAACTTTACCAAGCACTGTTCACTGACCATGACCTTATGGTCATCTTGCACCCAGGCAATCCGATATGGATATGGGTGTTTTTGTCTCTTGAGCTTCAACTTTGTCACCATCTTTTCTAACACCAAATTGTCAGTGCTTCCACTATCGATAATCACATCACAACATTTACCCTCACACTTGCATCTAGTGTGAAACAGGCTCCTTTGTTTAGGTTTATTCTCACCACTCAGCAAGACTCTTCTGTTAATTAGCGTTTCTCCTCTTTCACCATCTTTAAAATTTGATGATCTAGCATCTTCATCTACATGTGCAACTCTAGCCTAGCCTTCATTTCTCCTGTCTGTTCTGCCTTGGCACTTAAGACATTCAAATGCCCTATGACCTTCTTCATAGTGAAAACATGTTCCACAGAAGCCTCCTCTTCCAGATCCTTGTCCTCTTCCTCTTCCTCTCTAATCTCTATTACTCTAATCTTGGAAACGATTGGAATTATTTCCTCTCTGATTCTGACTGCTACTGGCCTCATCCTTCTTTTTTGGATCTTCATTTCAGCCACCATATGACCATCCACCAGATCTTCCACCATGACCTCTTCCATTTTGTCTGCTCTCAAACTTCTTGTTCAACTTTTCGTCTACTTTTAGGGAAAACTGGTATGCCTCCTTAATACTGTTCATTCGAACCAGATTCAACTCCTCTTGAATGCTTGGCCTTAACCTATTAAGGTATCGGACAACTTTCTCCTTATAAGCTTCTGCATGGCCTGTTCTGATAAGGAGTCGATAGAACTCCTCTGTATACTCCTGAATAGATCTTCCTGCTTGCTTCAAACTTTGCATTTTCTTTAGTAGGTCAAGCTCATAATCAATAGGAATGAACTATCGCTTCAATTTATCCACCATCTGATCTCATCTTGTGATTTTATCTTTCCCTCTTCTATTTTGCTCCAATTGAATTTCTTGCCACCAGATGTTCGCATGACCTTTCAGTCCAGCCTTCGCAAATTTGACCCTATCAGGATCCTCAATATCTTCATACCCAAAATATTCCTCACATTCATTGATCCAGTCAATCAATTTCTCTGTGTAAAGATTTTTTGAAAATGTAGGAACCTCAATCTTAGGTCTTTTCTCAATCTTGGAAATCACTCGAAAAAGTCTTTCTTCCTCCTGGTTCACAACTTCGGCTTCTCCTTCTTGATATTCTTCTTCAGCTTCATCCTCACTTTCGTCTCTGACATTAAGATTCATTCCTTAGTGAATCTCTTCTTGCAATGCTCGCACTTGTCTCTACAGCTCTCTAACCTCAGGTGTCACAGCACCAGCTCTTCCGCCACGTTCTCTTCATGGAGGCATTTTCGTGATGCGCACTGAAACCCTAACCATGATCTTGATGCAAACTACCTCATAGTCGGTGATCTATTTACACACTCAGGAATTCCTACTCTGATACCTCTTGACGAAGGCTGCTCCCCTTAATACCACAAACACATAACAAAAATAGAGAAAGAACAACAATAATATGCAAGAACAGAAAATTCACTTCTTATTATCTCCACAAATGTGGAATTACAAACTTTCAGAATTACAATATGCAAAGCCACATGAGCATTCAATTGCAATATTCTGTAGGAAATCAAAACCTAGATCTACTACCCAGAACTGCCCAAGACAACAGTACGGGCATTTTTTATATAAGCAATTTCCACCGCGCAAGAAGGTTCTAGAAATTTAGCCCTTAGGGCCGATCAAATTTAGAATTATTTTATTTTATAATTTATTACATCAAATTCAGCTCAAAATAAGTTTTGAAACCCAAACAAAAATTTTGAAGAAAAAATGTTTTTCGCCATTTCAGGTGACCCAACTTCCGAAGACCATAAGCATCACTCGTTGACCCGATTGGCTATTATAACCCCATTCTGGAAATGCCACGAAGCACTTTATAGGCTTGACCCACGCAATGTGCTTGTCACCCAAATTTTCAACCTCATCTAGGGCCTCTAAAACCTTCAAAACTAAGTTCAAAGTTTTTGTACCCTGCTGCCAATACCGAAAATCTTTAATATCTTCAAAACTACACTTGATCTAGCCATGAAACTTTACTGGTAGGCTCATATGATTGAGATGAACCTCCATATGTAAAATCAGATATTCTGAGATCGTAAGACCAACTTACTAAAAATAGCAAGTTTCCATAAATAGCAACTCTGCATAAGATAGCCCTTATTGAATACAAAAACAAAAATATTTTTGGGTGATGCAAGATTTCTCTTACACCCAGGATGCTCCTGCATCAGACACCTGGGGTAATTTGAGAAGTGACCCTGTCAGGACTCAGGTGTGCAGAGGAAAACCAAGACAGTTAACCTCCTCCTTTGTTAGCCATGATGAATCTTCAATAGGTCATCCTTTCCATTTGACCAAATACTCTTTATATGTCTTGTTCCTTGTGCTTCTGTCAACATGACTGTTCAGTATGTCTTCAATCTCTTTGATATCTAAACTGGTTGCTGGAATACTCCACTATGCCGATGTGATCTCATCTTCAACACTTCCTTCATGATACTCTGTCAAATCTTAAATGTTAAACACTGGTGAAATATTCAGCTCATTAGGCAATTCTACCTCATGCATTTCTTGAATCATGCTTCTTCAGTATCTTACATGGCCCAAACTTCTTCATTTTCAACTTGTTATATGTACCAACTAGAAATCGCTCCTTTTGCAAATGAACCATGACTTTATCCCCAACCTGAAATTTCTTATGCCTCCTTTTCTCATCCGCCTTAGTCTTATACTGCACATTCATCTTGGTAATATGCTTCCTCACCTCCTCATGGATGTTCTTCAAGTGTTCTGAAAAATCTTCAGCTTCAGCACTACTTATTTCTCTTTTATCTATCTTTCTTAATTCAGATGCATTTCTTGGACTACTACCATATACAATCTGGAATGGTGATTTACCAATGCTCCTGTTGACAAAATTATTGTATGCAAATTCTTCCTGTGGTAAAATCAAATCCCATCCTGTTGGCTTATCTCCAACCAAACATCTCAGCAGATTTCCCAAACTTCTATTCACCACCTCTGTCTGTCCATCAGTCTGTGGATGATGTGATGAACTGAACTTCAAATCTATCTTCAACTTCTTCCACAATGTCTTCCAAAAATATCCAACAAACTTAGTATCTCAATCTGAAACTATGGTCTTTGGCAAACGATGTAGTCTCACCACTTCTCTAAAAAATAATTCTACTACATGAAAAACATCATTAGTCTTCTTGCAGGGAATGAAATGTGCCATCTTTGAAAATCTGTCAACTACTATAAAAATTGAATCATGTCCCCACTGTGTCCTCGGTAAACCAAGAACAAAGTCCATACTGATATCCTCCCAAGGCTTCTTTGGTACAGGTAATGGCTGATAAAACCTTGTATTTTGCTTCACTCTTTTCACCATCTAACATACTCTACAACTTTATACAAAATTTTTGACATCTTTCTGCAACTGTGGCCAATAATAATTCTCACCAACCAAAGTAAAGGTTTTATCACGACCAAAATGTCCAGCCAATCCTCCACTATGCTTCTCTTTGATGAGATTCTCCTTCATAAAACTTCATGGAATGCACAACTAACTCCCTTTGAATAGAATATCATCCTGGATGATCAAATCCAGCCATTTCCTCTTGTCTAGAGTAATAGGTTCTGTACAAGCTTTCCAAACTTCACCAAAATCAGGATCCTCTGCATATAAATTCTTGAGTTGCTTGAACCCAACCACCTCAATCTACATCTCTATCAGTAATAGTTGCCTTCTGCTAAGAGCATCTGCAACCCTGTTAGACTTTCCACTTCTGTGTTTCAAAAAAAATGTATAACTCTACAAAAACTCAACCCATTTCAAATGCCTTTGATTCAACTTTTCTTGACTATTTAAATATTGCAGAGCTTGATGATCATTATACAAAACAAACTCTTTAGCAAGCAAATAATGTCTCCACTTCTTTAATGCCTGAACTATAGCATAAAATTCTTGATTATAGCTAGAATATTTTCTCTTGACATCATTTAACTTCTCACTGAAATAAGCAACAGGTTTACCTTTTTGGCTCATAACAGCTCCTATTGCAGTACCACTAGCTTCACAATCTACTTGAAACACCTTATTAAAATTTCCAAGTGCTAAAATAGGTTGTTCTGTAACTTTTTGTTTCAACAATTGAAAACTCTTTTCTGCCCCATTAGTCCACTTAAACTCTTTTCTATCCCCTCTCATTGTTTCAGTCAAGGGTCCACAAATACTACTACAATTTCTAATAAACTATCTGTAAAAGCTAGCCAAACCATGAAAAGATCTTACCTTAGTAGCACTCCTTGGAGTAGGCCATTCAAGGATAGCCTGTACCTTCTCTAGGTCCATTTTTAGATCTTCTGCTGAAACTACAAATCCTAAATACACTAACTCTTTCTTCACAAAATTGCACTTCTTCAAGTTAATTAATAATTTCTCATCTTTTAGTTTCCCAAACACCATACGAATATGCATCATATGTTCCCCCAATGTCTTCCTAAAAATTAAAATATCATCTAGGTAAACTATGAAAAACTTACCCAAAAAAAATTTCAGAACCTCGTTCATGAGCCGCATGAAAGTGCTCGGTGCATTGGTTAGCCCAAAAGGAATGACTAACCACTCATACAGTCCTTCCTTTGTCTTGAAAGTAGTCTTCCATTCATCTCCTTCTCTGATCCAAATCTTGTGATATCCACTCTTCAGATCTATCTTTGAAAAATACACAGCTCCACTCGAACAGTCCATAATATCATCCATTCATGGCAATGGAAACCTATAGTTGACTATGATCTTATTTATTGCTCTAGAATCTATACACATCCTCCACTCTCCATTCTTCTTTGGTGCTAATACCACTGGTATAGCACAAGGACTCAGACTCTCTCGAATCAATCCCTTCTATAACAACTCATGTACTTGTTTGTTCAACTCTTCACTTTCTACTAGTGTCATTCTGTGTGCTACCTTGTTTGGCAAACTAGCTCCTGGAATCAAATCCATCTAATGACTGATCTTCCTTACAGGTGGTAATCCATCAGGTACATTATCAGATACAATATCCTAAAACTCATTCAAGAAATCTGCAACCTCTACAGGTACATCGTCTACTTCTTCTTTACCAACTTTTGGAATTAAAGCAAAACACACATGCTCATGCCTCATACCATCTAGAAATTTTCTTCCATCAACAAATGTTATTCTTGCATTACCACATACCTTTTCTTTGGTCTCCTTCAATGGCTTTAGCTTATGTCACACTCCATCCTTTGTTAGGGAATAGGTATTTGTATGACCATCGTGTACAGCACATCTGTCAAACTGTCATGGTCTACCCAACAACATATGACATGCATCCATAGATATTATATCACATAGTACATCATCTTGGTACCCACCGATCGTGAACTTTACCAAACACTGTTCACTGACCATGACCTTGTGGTCATCCTGCACCCAAGCAATCTGATATGGATGTGGGTGTTTCTATCTCTTGAGCTTCAATTTTGTCACCATCTCTTCTGACACCAAATTGTCAGTGCTTCCACTATCGATAATCACATCACAGCATTTACCCTCACACTTGCATCTAGTGCGAAATAGGATCCTCTTTTGTTTAGGTTCATTCTCACCACTCAGCAAGACTCTTTTGTTAATTAGCATTTCTCCTCTTTCACCATCTTTAGAATTTGATGATCTAGCATCTTCATCTACATGTGCAACTCTAGCCTAGCCTTCATTTCTTCTATCTGTCCTGCCTTGGCGCTGAGGACATTCAAATGCCCTCTTACCTTCTTCATAGTGAAAACATGTTCCACGGAAGCCTCCTCTTCTTCCAGATCCTTGTCCTCTTCCTCTTCTTCTTTGATCTCTATTACTCTGATCCTGGAAAAAATTGGAATTATTTCCTCTTTGATTCTGACTGCTACTGGCCTCATCCTTCTTTTTCGGATCTTCATTTCGGCCACCATATGACCATCCACCAGATCTTCCACCATGACCTCTTCCATTTTGTCTGATCTCAAACTTCTTGTTCAGCTTTTTCTCTACTTTTAGGGCAAACTGGTATGCCTCCTCAATACTGTTCATTCGAACCAGATTCAACTCCTCTTGAATGCTTGGCCTTAACCTATTAAGGTATCAGGCAACTTTCTCCTTATCAGCTTCTGCATGGCCTATTCTGATAAGGAGTCGATAGAACTCCTTTGTATACTCTTGAACAGATCTTCCTGCTTGCTTCAAACTTTGCATTTTCTTTAGTAAGTCAAGCTCATAATCAACAGAAATAAACTGTCACTTCAATTTATCCGCCATACGATCCCATCTTGTGATTTTATCTTTCCCTCTTCTATTTCGCTGCAATTGAATTTCTTGCCACTAGATGTTCGCATGACCTTTCAGTCTGGCCTTCACAAATTTGACCCTATCAGGATCCTCAACATCTTCATACTCAAAATATTCCTCACATTCATTGATCTAGTCAATCAATTCCTCTGGGTTAAGATTTCCAGAAAATGTAAGAACCTCAATCTTAGATCTTTTCCCAATCTTGGAAATTGCCCCAAAAAGTCTTTCTTCCTCCTGGTTCACATTTTCGGCTTCTCCTTCTTGATATTCTTCTTCGGCTTCATCCTCGCTTTCGTCTCTGACATTAAGATTCATTCCTTTGTGAATCTCTTCTTGCAATGCTCGCACTTGTCTCTGCAGTTCTCTAACCTCAAGTGTCATAGCACCAGCTCTTCCGCCATGTTCTCTTGATGGAGGCATTTTCGTGATGCGTGCTGAAACCCTAACCATGATCCTGGTGCAAACTGCCTCACTGTCAGCAATCTGTTTACACACTCAAGAATTCTTGCTTTGATACCACTTGATGAAGGGTGCTCCCCTTAATACCACAAACACATAACAGAAATAGAGAAAGAACAACAATAATATGCAAGAACAGAAAATTGGCTTCTTATTATCTCTACAAATGTGGAATTACAAATTTTTAGAATTACAATATGCAAAGCCACATGAGCATTCCCTTACAAGATTCTATAGGACAAAGCCTCGAATCAATACCAGATCTACTACCCAGAACTGCCCTAGACAACACTACGGGCCTTCTTTATATAGGCAATTTCCACCACCCAAGAAGGTTCTAGAAATTTAGCCCTTAGGGCCGACCAAACTTAGAATTATTTTATTTTACAATTTATTACATCAAATTCGGCTCAAAATAAGTTTTGAAACCCAAACAAAAAAAATTTTTAAAAATTATTTTTTGCCATTTCAGGTGACCCAACTTCCGAAGACCATAAGTCATCACCCGTTGACCCGATTGGCTATTATAACCCCATTCTAGAAATGCCACAAAGCGCTCTATAGGCTTAAGCTACACAAAATGCTCGTCACCCAAATTTTCAACCTCATCCGGGGCCTCTAAAGCCTTCAAAACTGAGTTCGAAGTTTCTGTACCCTACTGCCAATACCAAAAATCTTCAATATCTTCAAAACTACACCTGATCTAGCCATGAAACTTTACTGGCAGGCTAATATGACTGAGATGAACCTCCATATGTAAAATCAGACATTCTGAGATCGTAAGACCAACTTACTAAAAATAGCAAGTTTCCATAAATAGCAACTCTGCACAAGATAGCCCTTATTGAATACAAAAACAAAAATATTTTTGGGTGATGCAAGATTGCTCTTACACCTAGGATGCTCCTACATCAATTGGATAGAGGAATGCTTGGGGAGATTGGATGGCAGATTTTCTTGAGGATTTGGGAGATGGAATATTTTGGATGAAAGATAGTCTCCAAGGAATATGTCACCAAGGAATAAGATGCTGCCTACTTAGGATAGTTCATGTATTTCTGAGGCATTAGGATGGGGTATGATTGGATAGAAGATATGCCGATGAGAGGATGAGGAAGGTAGATGGAAGCTAGGATGAATGGATTGGACATGGGATATGTAGCTGAAAGGTGTGATGGATGCCAAAAAGGTGCCCAAAAGCATGTATACTTGATGGTCTCTATTTTTTCATCAAGATCCAAAGGAGGATGAAGGAGGTGAGAGACAAATGGGATGGAGTAGATGTTGCATAAGAGGGTGATAGAAGGGAATGGCCCCTAACTATAGAAAGGAATTGGGGGGAACCTACGCATGATGCCTGTTTTCCAGGTTTTCACCATGGTACTTGTCCAAGGTGCTTGAATTGCCAAGTTTTCACCATTGGATGAATATTTTTCTTTTTTCTTTTCTTTTTTGATATTTTTCTCTTGATTTTTCCAATTTTTATGGATGTGCTGATTTTCTGCTGACTTTGTGCTGATCTTTCACTGATATGCTAATTGATTTCTGACTTGTTGTTGATTCTTTGATTTGGTACTACCTTCTGATTTGATGCTAACCTTCTATTTGATGTTTCACTGATATTCTGATGTTGTTGCTGACTTTTTTCGCTGATCTTCTGATTTACTTGGATGTTGGTACAGCTTTTTTAGGATGGATGGATTTATGCAAAAGCACAGATTGGATGGGGTAGATGGGATATGTGGTGGTAGAAAGTGTTTGGATGGAAAGATTGAAAGTGATCATGATAGGGGGATGTTGTTAGGATCAACATTGGCACATGTTGTGGGGGAGATGGATGAAGTGGATGGGTTTTGGAAGATAGAGGTAGATAGGATGGAGGATTTATGCTAGGAGATTTAGGATCTTTGGGACCCAAAATGGATTGAGGAGATAGAGGAGAAGACTGAGTAGTTGGGGGATTAGCAACTTTGGATGCCACTGTGGATGTTTATTTTAGATGCATTACATATTTTTGCTTTGGGATCCACATTATTTTTGCTTTAGCATTGGTGGGCCTTTGTGGCTATTGGTATGCATCAGATTTTTCTTTTTCTTTGCTGGGCCTTTGTGGCCATGTAGTGGATTTTTATTGTGCTTTTCTAGGCCTTTGTGGCCATAGGAATGTGTTAGATTGCTTGATTGGATTTTTCTTTTCTTGAGCATGTCGTTTAGACTAGACATGGCAATCTTTGGATTTTTGTGGATATTTCCCTTTATTCATATTGGATATGGCATCCAAATTATGGGGAGCATCGGAGTGAATATGAGGAGATGTGCGGGATGGAGGAAATATGGATGGAGAGATGGAAGGAGATTGGTAGATAGGATGTGGGCATGTGCCTTTGTTGATCCTGACTAGGGATGCTTGGATTTTGGATGAAAGACTGAGTAGGATAAGATGGGGGATGATATTTTGGGATGTAAGGCCCCAAAATGGATTTAGTATGTAGAGGATATGTGCTGGAAGATTTTGGGACATAGGGACCCAAAATGGATTTAGATGAAGGAGGAATGTGATAGGTTGTCCTAGGCTAATGATGGAGGAGGAGTAATAGCATTGTATGCTTTGGGAGATGTGATGGTGGGTTTGGAAGGATGCTTGAATTTAGCTTTAGTTGTACCAACATTTCTGGAGGAAGTGTCTTCATCAGATGTGTGACCAATTCCACATGTTTTTGGATGTTTCTTATCCTAAATGGGCTATAGATTTCCTTGTTCATGAGTGCCTAGGCCTTTGCCTTGATAATTCCATTTCTTGAGCATTTTATCCAAACAAGGATATTTCTGACTTGGGGAATATGACAAACATCTAGTTTCTGATTCCGTGATGGAAGTTATGGAACTTATTGCTTCTGCTTCAAGTGGGTTACCTCTGACAAATGTAAGTGGTCGAAGAGGATAGAGTGATGGTAGTGGGACAGTTTGGTTTGGAGGATCCTCAAGAGGAGAGGATAGGATGATGGGATCTTGATTGGGATTAGGGGATGGTAATGAATCTTCAGATGGAGGAATTTTAGGATCTTGAATTGGAGGACTTGGAAAGCTAGGATCTTGGATTGGGGGTGATGGAAGCAATAGAACATGCAATAGAGGAAGTGAAGGGATTGGATCTTGATTATCTTCAATGGGTACTTCAACATGCTTTTGGGAAAGATCTTGACATCATGGGATTTGTGTGGATAGAGTGTTGGGGGATGTATGGATGGACTCTTCAGATGGCATGGATGGAAGGATGGGAGATTCCGCAGCTGTGATGTCCGGAAGAAGGAAGAAATTTTGAGATGGTATGGATGAAAGGATGGAAGATTCTATAGCTGTGATGGTAGGAAGAAGGGTGAACTCGTGAGGCTCATCAGATATGCTTTGGATGATGCTAGGAGGAGGTGATGTTGGTGGGGATTGGATGAAAAATTTAGATGGAAGGGACTCAATGATGCTAGGAGATGGAAGAGGATCAATGTACGGAAGATAGATGACAGATGGGAGTGATGGATGGGCCTCATCAATGATGGCTTCACATGAATTTTTGAGATGTCTTGGCTCTTCAACTTTAGGAGTGGGATTTTTTATTGGCTTCCTTGTGAAACTCCTTGGAGACTTTCATGGTGAAAAAGGATTAGAAGATGGAGGAGATGGAGAGCTAGGATAGTCCTCACACAATGATGGGATGGAAGATGGTGAACCTGTTTGAGGGGATGATGGTGGTGATGAGGAGTTGGAGAATGGTGGGTTTAGATAGTTCACATAGGTAGGTTTAGAGGAAGCTTTTGAACTTGATGGAGTTTTAGGTGAGGTAGGGGTGATGTTTATAGGATATGAAGTGGATTGAGGGATGCATTCTTTTTGAGGAAGGGGATTTGCAGCAATGTATGTGAGAATGGAAGATGCTAGATTTGATTAGGATATAGTGGATGGTGAATCTAGATAGGATGGGAGATTAGGGTAATGGATTGGAAGACTAGGATTTTGATTTTGAATTAGGATTGGAGGATAAGTGGATGGAAGACTTGGATAAAGGATGGGAGGACCAGGATTCTAGAATTGAGAGTGATTTGGAGGATGGGTGAATGGAGGTTTTAGATAAGGGCAGTAGCGTGAAGTGTTTCTATGGAAAGATGGTGATTGGAATACAGCCATAGATGGAGGTGGCGGTATGAAGGATGCATATGGAGGATATGTAGGCTTAAGATATGAAGATGGTGTGGATGAATAGGATAGTGGATTTCCCTTGCCAAGGACATGAAAGGGAGTGCTAGTGGATAAACGTGAAGGTATGATGGGATATTTTGGAGGAGTGATTGGATGTTGCGATATGTTTGGAGAAAACTTGCTAAGGTTTTCAAAGTATTTATCATGATCTACAAGGATTTCATCATCATTGGGATAGGATGGAGTGGGAGAAGATACATAATAACAAAATTCATCATAATAGTTTTGAGACATGCTAACTGGCAGATGAGTTGGATAGGAATGAAGGATGAAGATGGATTGGAAGACTAAGACTCAGATTGGAAGATGACTGACTCTAGAGGAAGACAAACAAGGGGATGGGGGATGACCAAGATGACTTTTCTAACTTAAGATAGGAGGAAAGGATGACAAGACTGGATTGAATATGATTGGAAGACCATGATTTGAGATTCTAAAAGCTTTGCACATTTTTTGGATTTTGTGAGGATTTGGACTGACATGGTTGTTCTAAGTATCTTTGAACCAAGTTGTAGATTAGTTTGATGTTTTTCCAATGGAAAAGTATAGATTTCAACAAAGATTTTTGGGAAAGAAATCTCCACAAGGGACAAAGCAACCTTGTGGGATACAAACAAGATAACTGACTCTGATAAAGCTTTGAAAAGTGTATGTTCCAATAATGTTTTCATGAAGTTTTTAACTGTCAAGCACTTCAAGCAGATCTACCTAAGGTGAGTATCAAAATCACTTGCCCACAGCTTGGTACCCCCTAGAAGGGGATACAAATGGTGAGTAATCTTGAGGCGACCCGGTAAACCCCTTGGAATCGGTCCTTGTACAAGGATTTTGATACTTTCAGATGTAGATAGGGTAGCCTCTATTTTATTAGGTTTCTAATGGTTCCATGGAGTCTCCATACCCGGTTATGCTGATCGCCCATGACTCACTTAAGAGCCTAGCCAACAACATTGCGGGAGGAATATTTACCATCCCTAGTCATTGTATTTGGCACGAACGACCATGGATTAGGAGATATAAGTGAGTACTTTTTGCCTTCACTTTATTTATATACCAATTGAGGGGGAATACCGGTTTGAGGTCATTCTCTAGAGAGGAAGTTCTTTTCTCCCTGGACAAGCCTCGCTAAAAGTAAAACAAGTGAACTTGTCCAAGTTCAAATGTTCTACGTTGCTTACTTTAACAAGGATTTTGCAGAAAAAGAAAGCTCCTAGATGTACACCAAAAAGAGTTCTTTTTTTCCAAATTGAATTAAGTGTGATTGAATTTGAAAATCTTCTGAAGACACCAGTGTTTAGATTTTGAGTTGTTTCTTTCTCCAAAAAGTAAGCGATTTGAGCAGTTGCAAGTTCTTTCTTTGAGAACTCAAGATTGAGATTGGCGTGTTGTTTTAAGAACTTTTAAGTGCTTTGTTTTGATCCTTTAAGGCATTCAAGATTTGATTATGCACTTTTCTTTTGAACTGAAAAGGAGGGAACAAAGATGTTTGTTCTTTATTGCATTCAAGAGTGTGTTTGATTTTCAAAATGATAATGACTCTCTAGGACTTAGCTTCATTCCTTTAGTTTCATTCAAGACTTGTTTTGACCATTTGCTTTTATTTTTTAGTTCTAAGAAGACAAGCAAACATTAGGTTTGCCAGAATGTAGACTAGGCTATCTGTACCTATTTTGAAAGGCTAAGACAAGCAAACATTAGGTTTTAATCTAACATTATATCAATGCAAAATAAAAACATCTAAGATAAGCCACCTCAGATAGAGCCTAAACAGGTGCACCCAAGCACTATTTGATTTGCTCTTGTTTAGGGGATGTGGTTGTGCTCTCTAAGCACTTGGAGCATATTCTAAATGCATACTAAGATAGATTGAGATTCATGAAAACCCCAAAAATGGCATAATATTGGGTAGAACACCCAAAATTGCCCCTAAGGCCTCAAGAACTCAAGAATGCTTTAATGGAGATTTAAGAAACAAATATGATTATACTAGATTGATTTTAATCCAAATGAAGTGTGAGATTATGCTAAGCTATGCAAAACAATGAAGCAAACTAAGTTAATCCATTATTGCTAAGCTATGGTGTGTTCTAAGAAAGCTTGAAAATGATCTAAATTAGAATGATTATGCTAAATCTAGAGCTAAATTAGCATGATAACAATGCTTGAAATAAAAGGTGAATGGGTGTTTTGCTCTTAGAAATGAGTACTTATAGGCTTTTGGAAGGGCTTGGGTTAGGAGGATAGGTTAGGGTTTGGGTCAAAGGGGATAAGGATGAAGACTTTCTAGAAGAGTCTAGGCTTTGGATGAGGATAAGTATGGAATTTAGAAGATAAATAAAGATTTATTTATCTCAAAGGCTTTAATGATTTTGAGGCTCATTAGGGTTAGGGTTTGACTAGGAGTCAAAGGAGACTTAGATTAGCTTAGAGAAAGTAGGCAATTTCCCCTAAATGGGTTTAGGGAAGGATTAGGGAAGTTCTAGAAGATTCTAGAGCTTTCCTAGGATAATTTAGGGATTGAGGATTAATATTTAATCTTAATTAAATATTTTGAGTTGGGATTAGCATTAAGAAAATGATGTGATTAGCCTTTAATCGAAATTAAAGAGGGATTAGAAGATTCTGGAAGAGGTTAGTGGTTTTTAGCAATTTGACAAGGTTTTGGGCAAAAAATAAATAAATAATTTATTTTGGGATTTTTGGTCAATTTATTAATTAAATAATTAATAAATAGGGGAAATAATGTTTAAATAAGATTTAAACATTTTTGGGAATGATTCCTTAATTAAATATTTTTAATTAAGGTAAAGGGATTTAATGACATAAAAATGAATTAATTAATTAAATAAATAATTAATTAACAAATGATGATGTCATCAGAGGTTTTTCAGAAAATAAAAAATACTTTATTTTCTAAAAGATTTTTAGGTGTCTACAGTATCATTTTTATGTTAACCTCTCATGGGTTCCCTTGTGGAGCATTACAGACATTACATACTCCATTAGAAGGAGTAAGTAGAATATTGTTTGAAGACAAAGTTAGTAGAGGCATCCATGATGTAGAATAAGCTAAGATGAATGAAGAAGTCAAGAAGACAAGAGGAAATGACAAAGTGCAGAGGCAAAGATGAATGAAGAAAAACTTGAAGATGAATTCAATCAATTTTTTTTTTTTACAAGTCACTTTATTCACATTTCCAAGGGACTTGGAAAATTTTCAAGCCAGGGAGTATGGTGTAGGAGCACCTAAGGTACAAGCATACTAGGCATAGTAACCTAAAAATAGTACAAGCATACCAGGTGGAAATAACTAAACACTGTATTTGCTTTAATTTTTCTTAGAAACCTCACTTGCAAGACATTTTAAAAAGAATAATTGTTTGATGTGTTTTGGGATAGTGAAAAGGATAGGAGATTATGCTCTTTTCCTCTTGAGGGAAAATAAAAAATTCAAACCCTTGTATCTTTTCCTTTTATTTTCTTGCACTCCTTTAGATGGGCATGTCCAAGTGGGAAAAAAATACTCATCCTTGGAGAATGAACCACATGAGCACAGAGTGTAAGCCACACCACTCCAACTCACATTAAAAAAATTGCTTCTTTGAGGCCAAAAAATTAGAAGCCAGATTTCATTTGAGCTTATACACGACTCTCACCTAACAACATAATAGGGCCTTAGGGTCTCAATCACATTTATGTGAATAATTATGAAAATGTGCTTTGTGGAGCTATAGGCCTAAATCATGCTTGCACGAACACAGAGAATGTATGTAAATGAAGACCCTGACTAAAAACCATAGAATAGAAGCCTACCTAGTTCACCCCTAAAAGTGGGATAATCCAAGTGCAAGGGAGATAGTAACTCCCCCAAGATACTTGTCATATTGTGCCCCCATTATTGTTTTGAGTCAGATAATACAATGTCATTATACCCATTGCCTGGTAGGTAGTGGTTGTATTATGATTAGCTATTGGGTGTGTACTTAAGTCAATGAGAAAGGATTTTCTCACTTAGCCAAATTTTTCTATAGGGCTTAGGAAATGCTTCTTTTTCACATGTTCTTATTTTGTTTTTATACACTGAAATACTTGACATCAAAAACCTTTGAAAAAAATTAAGAATATAATCACCAAAATAAGAGACTAAACAAAAATCTATCAAAATTTTTAGCAAAACAATCTAAAATCTTGTCACTTTTTCTTTGGATACCCTTATAAGGATTTTCCTACATTATGTACATTTCCCTCAGATATTTTGACCTTCTCATTATCAAACCTACTCTTTGGTCATCTAGATTCCCATTATCATGATTTTTATCTTGTTGATTCAGTCCTATCACCAATCAGCTTTGATCATCCTTACAAGTTGTCCTTCTTTGAGTTGTGAGTGTATTCATCATCTAGGTTTCTTAACCTTGACTTGGATATGAGTCATTTGTATCTCCTTCTCAATTAGACATTATCTTGTTTACATCCCCATCAACCTTGGACTTTTTCAATATGATTTTTCTTACTCTAACACCCATTAGATGACCAACTGAGTTATGCCTATACAAACTAGAAGCTCTTTCAGACAATTTTTAGGAGAAGAGGGGAGATCCCTTCTATTTGAAGAAAATCCTCTTTTTATCAAACAAATAGAAACTTTTAGAAGGTCGACCCATCATCAAGACAACTCCACCAACCCAAACATGTCTAGAAGAGGAAAAGGACATGAAGAATTTAGACATACACATCATAGTGTCAATGTCCATGACATAGATATCAAGGGTTCCTCAAGTGAATCCAAACCTAATGAGGCTAGCACTGCTAGATGTAAGGATGAAAAATAGTTTCACAAAATGATGAAAAATATCATGGCTCGGGATAAATAGCAATACTTTCTTGAACTAGAAAAAAATGAGCACAACTTCCTCCTCAATATAAAGTTGAGGGCATCATTGCTAAAGAGGAGGACACTCCTCACCTTGGTGACCAAGAAATTACAAGCCTTACAAATAGAGTTGCAAGAGATGAAGAAGAGTCAAGAGAAACCAACCATGAAGTATTCTATAGAATCTGTTTTTCCATTCCATTTTGATATGGACTTGTATTTACATCCACTCCTGCGTGGAGTTGAAATCCAAAAATTTTATGAGTACCTTGGGAATTATGATCCACAAGATCATGTTTAGGAATTCTATTCCTAGTGTATGAAATTTATGCATAATAAGACATATCTTATGCATCTCTTCTCCTAGAGTTTAAGTGGCCACTCTATCGAGTGGTTTTCAAAGTTTCCCACCCGAATCAAAAATTTTGATGAACTCATCGAGAAATTTTTGCAGCATTATTCCTATAACATCTAGCATTAGGTATCAATGACTAATCTGTGTAATATAAAGTAAAAAATGGGAGGATATTTTTTGAGATTTATTTAACGCTGGAGGAAATTATTTTCTCAATATCCACATCTCATACCTAAATTTGAGAAGAGGGATATATTCACTAGCCATTGTTCCTTGAGTTGAGTTTCCCATTTAGTTTCAAGACCTAGATACCTTTGATAAAATGGTGAAGAATGCATTGAAAATGGAAGATGTGCTTATTAAAAAGGGTGAAATCACAATTTACAAAGAAAAAAAATATAATTCCAGTTCCAAGGACAAGAAAAAGTATTGGAACAAGATATGATTGTGTTAACTGGTGGGTGTTAGGAATGAATGTTGAAAATATCCTATGGTGGAGTATTCAAAACCATTTTGTAGCAGGTGTATGTTGCATTCATGACTGTGGTAGTCATTGATATCAACACAGTGATCTACTGGAGATTAGCAAAGGAGCAGACAATATTTGAATTAGTGCACATGGAATATTGTAGATCAAGGGATGTGGAGTTGAGGACTTACTCTATATTATGTCTTGAGAGCATTGTCAAGAGTGCATACACAAATTCAAATATTCATGATAGTTATGTGTAAATTATTGGAAGTAGTATTCACGCAGTGTTCCTGAGAAGTGGCTTTTGGAAATTGGATGATATATCCTAATCAAGATAGAATCTGGGAATGGGAAATTGTACAGGTGATAAATACATTATGATAGTGACATGGACATGACAACAAGGTCAGAGGTTGCACGAGTGAAGAATTATTTTGTTTGGAAGCTGATAATTTTTATGTAATTGTAAAATATTATGTAATGTGTGGAAGTTTATATTTTATAATTGGTTAAGCCTTGTTGGCTGACTCATTTGTAATTATTTGAGTGTGGTATAAAGGAAGGATTGTTTTACTTAATTTTAATATGATATGAGATATGGTATGCAAGTGAATTGTAGAATTGAGCAATATATGTTGTAAGAGGATATGTGAAGTACAAAGATCTGGTACTTAGATCTGATGAAGTAGTTGGTGCAGTTTGGCACAAACAGAGAAGAAAATATAAGTTTCTGAGATCAATAATTAGTTGGTATTATTTTGTTGAGTAATACAGAGATCAGTTGGATAGTGTGTTCAATGATCTTACCCTTGAAGCTGTTTGGACAGTGGGTCCTTCTGTCTTCCATAACTCCTAACAGGGTTAGAATCTTTTAATAGGGATTCAAAGTCTCCTAATAGGGACTCGTATATACTGAATGTATTTCATAAGGCTCTTAATAGAGTCCATCCTCTCACAAGTAATTTTCATATTGGTACATATGTTGTGGGCATCATTCCCACCGAGGTTTACTCTTTGATCAAGAGGTTCCCTAGTTAACATATCTTGTGTTATTGTGTTATTGTGTATGTTCATCTTTATATGGTTGTTGTTTACATTGATTACATGGTTGAAATTTGTTAATAAAGAAAAGAGTTCTATTTATCTAACAACTGATTCACCCCCCCACCCTCTCAGTTATCTTGGTGGACTTTACTTTCTAATAATTGGTATCAGAGCATTAGGTCCTTGAAGGAAAAGTTTAACAACTTAACGAGATCCATGATGAATCATTTTAGGAAAGAAAGCCCTAATTTTGATGCAGTGTACTATGACAACTGGAAAGAAAAGATGAAGACACATTTTCTATGTTTAGGACCAAGATACTGGTTAATCACAAAGAATGCAAAGACTATCATTGAAGAAGACAAAATTGAAGAATGTACTAATGAGGAAAGGTATATGTTCATGTGTAACATGCTTGCTAGAGAAGCACTCTTGTCAGCCCTTCCAGAGAATGAGTACAGTTAGGTAAAATATCTACAAACATCTCATGAAATTTGGTTAGCTTTATAATCTACTTTTGAAGGTGATGTACATGCAAAGAGAGTCAGATTACATAATTGAATATGTGCATTTGAAGATATAAGAATGATGGAAGATCAATCTTTTATAATTTATATTGGTAGAATGTCAGAGATTGTTACAGGTATAAAATCTTGTAAAGGAAACAAGACAGAGAATGAAGTGATAGGGAATATTCTAAAGATAGTAACTCATGTATTTAAGTATATAATGAAAATGATTGAGCAACTTATACCTTGTACTAAGAACTTCACCAGAGAAACCCTTCTTGGAAGACTAGAAGAAACAGAGATAAGCTTGAGACAGTTGAGAGATCTACCTAGAATTGAAACATAATTTATCCCACTTAGTGTTTTCCCTACCTTGTCAAGAATCATTAGTATGAGTGGAGATTATGCTAGTGGCAATGGATCTAAGACTAAAGAATACATGAAGATTGAGGAAGGAGTTGCCTTGCTTGTGAAAAGAGAACTAGAAGGTAAGAAAATCTTTAAATGTTGGACTTGTCAAGAATATGATCATTTTGCATGTAAATGTCCTAAGAGAGTAAAGAAGTATAAGAAGAACTTTAAACCTAGAAGATCTAAAGAATTTTACTATGCTAATGATGAAGAATTTGAGGCTAGTATGGAGAAATCCCTAAGTGAAAGTGATAATGAGAATGATGATATAGGATTTGTAGTAATAAAAGAAGAAAACTCTGAAACTAAAGTTAGAGAAGAAAAAGATTTAGTTTCTCAAGTAGAAAAGAGATCTGATTGGATTATAGATAGTGGTTGTTCACATCATATGACTGGAGATATGAAGATGTTTATAAAGTTTAACAATTATGATGGAGGAATTGTTAGAGTTGGAAATAATGCACCTTGTTTGATAAAAGAAGTAGGATCTATTTCTCTTGATGGAAAGACCAACACTGATGATGTTTATTTTGTGGATGGATTGAAACAAAATCTTTTGAGTGTTGGATAGTTAGTTGATAAGGGGTATCAAGTTTGGTTTACTGAGAAAACTTGTGTGATCAAGGATAAGGATGGTAATTTGATTGGAACTGGATCAAGAACCATAGGTAATGTATTTCAGTTGAACCATATAGAGATGACATGCTTAATTACTAAGATTGATGACAATTGCTTATGGCACAAAATATTTTTTCATATAAACTTTGATAACATTGTGAAAGTAAGTACTACACTTGCAATAAGAGATTTGCCTAAAATTATGAAACCTACTAACATGATTTGCAAGGAATGTGTTATGGCTAAATAGAAGAGAAGTTTATTTCCTAGTAAGAAGTTCACATCAGCAAAGATGTTGGAAATTATTCATACAAAATTGACCAGTCCCACAAGGACTAGAGGATTTTATGGTGAAAGGTACTTTATGATTCTTGTTGATGATCTTACAAGAATGATGTGGATTGTATTTCTTCAAGAAAAATTTGAGGCATTTGATAAGTTTAAAGTAATTAAGATAAAAGTTAAGAATGAATCTGGAATGAAGATTAAATGTTTAAGATCAGATAGAGGTGGAAAATTTACTTCAAAGTAATTTAACACTTTTTGTGAAGTGAATGGCATTGAGAGATAATTTTTAGCCCCTAGAACACTTGAAAAAAATAGTATTGTAGAAAGAAGAGACAGGTCAGTAACTAAAGCAGCAAGAGCTATGTTATTTGAAAATGATTTGGTGAAGACATTTTGTAGAGAAGAAGTGAATACAACAGTATATACAATGTGTTGGATTAATTGTGTATTGTCTTTGATGTCACACTAATGTCATATTATTTATCAAGCTCAGTCAGTCAGCAAAGTAGTTCACAATATTTATCAAGCTCAGTCGGTCAGCAAAGCAGTTCCCAGTATTTACCGAGCTCAGTTGGTCAGCAGGTGGTTTTCAGTGTCTACTGTGATATCTCGGGTGTCAAAGAAAAGTATGGCAGAAAATAGTGTTAACCAACCTTCCTCGATTAATGAAGGAAATTTAGTGTTTACCGAGTTCACTCAGTCTCCAAAGGATGTTGTAGAATTCGCAGTGGTTACCGAGTTCTCTCGGTCACCAAAGGAAATCTTTTCAGATTAATGTTTACCGAGCAAGGTCGGCCCTGTAAAGGATTTTTTTAATTTGATAAATAAAGTTTGATTTTTCCAGCTGACTGTTGTGATGACTAGTAATATTATTAGTGCTGACTTGACAATCTGAATGGTCAATCCGAATGGTATATATAGAAGGTCAAGTTGTGAATTAAAAGTGTGGAAGTAAAAAAAAAGAAGGAAAGTGTGAGTGAATTTTGAAGGATGATTAGATATCTTTGAGAAGCAGGGATATATTTTGATCAAGAAGGATCTAGTGAGGCAGAATAGAGATCTGTAATCAGCAATTAAGTTGCATCATTATTCAGGTCATTTCATTGTTACTTTCTTACCATTGTAGTAGTGATTTCAAAATCTCCTAACCGAGTTGGTTTAACAGCCATTTTATAAATCCTCTAACAAGGTGACAGTTCTATTGAATTGTTTCAAGACCTCTTACAAGGCCACTCCTAATGGGGTGATTAAATCCTCTAACAAGGTCACACCTAACAGTGTGTTTTGTCACCTTTTACCGGGTTGGCTCCTAACAGGGCATCACTTCAGAAGAGTGAAAAATAGTAACTAGTTACATTGGTGGTTTTTCCCATATTGGGTTTCCACGTTAAAACTGGTGTCTCTTGTGTTCATGTTATTTTCATTATTCATGTATGTTAATCATTGATGAATGCTTAAGAACAGTTATAATTAATACTCACTGCAATAACCAAGTTTCAGCATTTCTCTGTATGTTTTCCAAACAATAGTAGCAAATGACTTAATAAAACATCTAAGGGATCTGTGGAAAGAAAATTTATGGTTAACTGATTCACCCCCCCTCTCAGTTACTTCATCTATATTTCCAACAACAATGAACATACTACAAATCATAGCAGACACAGACAAGACACCTTATGAATTATGGTTTGGACATGCGGCATCAGTTAAGTATTTCAAAATTTTTGGAAGTACATGTTACATTAAGAGAGATGATGACATTGGAAAGTTTGACCCTAGAAGTGATGAAGGTATATTTATTGGTTATTCATTAAAAAGAAAAGCTTATAGATGTTTCAATAAAAGAACTAAAACTCTTGTTGAGAGCGCAAATGTTAAAGTTGATGAAAAGTTCAAAATTTAGGAAAGAATGCTTGATTATGAATCAGATGAAGGAACTCATCATAGAATTGATCAAGAAAATATTGAATTATTCTATGAAACTGACAGTGATTTGCACAATGAAAGTCACATTGAGGAAAATCAGAGAAGAACCTAGAGTTGAAGCAAGAATTGAGACAGTGACACCTAACAGGAATCTAGCAAGAAATCATCATGTTGACTAGATTATTGGGAGCATAGAAAAAGGAGTTTTGACATGGAATAAGGTACAAAAAGAACTATGTTTAATTTCTCAAATTGAACCTAAATCTACCGATGAAGCTTGTAAAGATGAATATTGGATTAAAGAAATGAAGGAAGAACTAGATCAAATTGAAAAGAACAAGACTTGGGAGTTGGTCTCTAGTACTAAAGATAAGAATGTTATAGGAACTAAATGGGTATTCAGAAACAAGATGAATGAACAAGGAGAAGTGGTAAGAAACAAAGAAAGATTGGTATGTAAAGGATACTCACAGCAAGAAGGAATTGACTATGAAGAAACTTTTGCACCTATTGCAAGAATTGAAGTAGTGAGAATATTTTTGGCTTATGTAGCTTATAAGAAATTCAAAGTATATCAGATGGATGTGAAGTTAGTATTTTTTAATGGAGAATTAGAAGAAGAATTCTACATTGAGCAGCCTGAAGCTTTTCCCTTAACTCATGAAGGAGACATGGTATGTAAACTGAACAAAGCTTTATATGGACTTAAGCAAGACCTAGAACTTGGTATGCAAGACTGGATAAGTATTTGATAAAATTAGAATTTACTAAAGGCACAAAAGAAAGTAATTTGCATATGAAAGCAATTGAGAATGGTTTGTTGGTTGTGGTTATTTTTGGTGATGATATTATCTTTGGAGGAGAAGATGAAGCCAGTGATAAATTTGTAGATGAAATGAAGATTGAATTTGAAATGAGCATGATTGGTGAGATGAAATATTTTTTAGGACTACAAATAACACAAAATAGTGATGGTATTTTCTTATGTCAAACAAAGTATCTAAATGATTTATTAAAGAGATTTGGAATAGAAAATTGTAAGCCGGTTGGCACACCTATGGTAACTAGACACAAGTTATCTAGCACAGATGAGACTCCTGCAGTTGAAAAAAGAGGTACAGATCTATGATTGGAGGACTGCAGTATTTAAATCATATAAGACCATACATATCACATGTAGTTGGAATTGTTCCAAGATTTCAAGCTAATCTTAAAGAGTCACATTACGCAGTTGTAAAAAGAATACCGGTGTACTTGAAAGGCACAATTGAATATGGATTATCCTATGAAAAAACTTATGATTTTACCCTATGTGCATATAAAGATGTGCATTGGGGAGGTAGTGTTGATGAAAAAAAGAGTACAAGTGGTAGACCATTTTTCCTTGGAGGAATATTAGTTTCTTGGCTAAGCAAGAAATAGAATCGTATTTCACAAAGCACAACAGAAGTAGAATATGTTGTAGTAGCAAACAATTATAACCAGATTATATGGATGAAACAAATGTTGAAGGATATTAGAATAAAATTTGATGAGCCTGTTGTTATACACTATGATAACACCAATACAGTAACTATGTCTAAGAAACCTATACTACATTCTAAGACAAAGCATATAGAAATAAAGTATCATGTAGTGAGAGAGAAAGTTGTAGAGAAAGAACTCATACTTGAGTATATAATTACAAAAGAGTAGATTGTAGATATATTTACAAAGCCATTACCTAAAGATATATTTGAGTATTTGAGAGGTATGTTTGGGGTTATGCCCCAGCCTACTTTTGAGAAGTGATGCAGATTATTGCATCAGTCCAGTGGTATATGAGCTCTATCTTTTTCTGGACTAGATGTTGGTACTTCCTCTATGGGGGAGCATGTGTGTTTTTGAGTTGATTCATGGAGGGCTCTAGTGAATGTATTTTCTGAGAGGTTTCTTTTGACATTAAGGATTGACATATTGATGTTTACTATTGCCATTGATGTCAATGGAGGAGAAGGATACATGAACAAATTTAATAAAAAGAAGAAAGATACATGAAAAGAAGGACATAAAACATTTGTTGGAGGAGATGAAGAAATATAAAATGAAAAACCTAAAAGAATATGATATGATAAAACAAAGAAATATTTGATTAATGAAGAGGATTTGAAATCATTTCAGAGCAGTAGCGTTGCAATTTAGTATTCATGGAACTTGGAAGTTTTTTCATCTATGTTTCCATCAATGCCAATGGAGGAGATTGTTAGGAATGAATGTTGAATATATCCTATGGGGGATTATTCAAAGTCATTCTGTAGTAGTTGTATGTTGCATTCATCACTATGGTTGTCATTGATGTTAACACAGTGATCTACTAAACATTAGCAGAGGAGAAGACAATGTTTGAATTAGCACACATGGAGTATTGAAAATCAAGCTATGCGGAGTTGAGGACTTACTCTATATTATGTCCTGAGAGCATGGTCAAGAGAATGTATGGAAATTCAACTATTCATGATAGTTATGTGTAAATCAGTGGAAGCAGTATTCAGGAAGTGGTCCTGAGAAGCGGCTTGTGGAAACTGGATGATACCTCCTAATTGGGATAGAATCTAGGCATGCAAATTTGTATAGCTGATAAAGACATTATGATAGTGATGTGGACATGATACCAAGGTCAAAGGTTCCACGAGTGAAGAATTATTTTTTTTGGAAGCTAACAGTTTTTATATAATTGTGAAATATTATGTAATGTGTGGAAGTTTATATTTTATAATTGGTTAAGCCTTGTTGTCCGACTAATTTGTAATTATTTGAGTGTGGCATAAAGGAAGGATTGGTTTCCTTAATTGTAAAATTGTATGAGATATGGTATAAAAGTGAATTGAGGGATTGAGCAATATATATTGTAAGAGGATATGGGAAGTACAAAGATCTGGTACTGAGATCTGATGAAGTAGCCAGTGTGGTTTGGCACAGAAAGAGGAGAAAAGATAAGTTTATGAGATCAATAATTATTTGGTATTATTCTATTGAGTAATACAAAGATCATTTGGACAGCGTGTTCAGTGATCTTACCCTTGAAGTTATTTGGAGAGTGGGTCCTTTCATCTTCCATAACTCCTAATAGGGTTAGAATCTTTTAATAGGGATTCAAAGTCTCCTAATAGGGACTCATATGTACTGAATTCATTTCATAAGGCTCTTAATAGATTTCATCCTCTCATAAGGAATTTTAATATTGGTACATCTTTTGTGGGCATCATTCCCATCGGGGTTTACTCTCTGATCAAGAGGTTTCCTAGTTAACATATCTTGTGTTATTGTGTTGATGTGTATGTTCATCTTTATATGGTTGTTGTTTACATTGAATACATGGTTATTTTAATAAAGACAAGATTTGTATTGATCTAATAACTAATTCACCACCCCCCCTCTCAATTATCTTGGTGGACAACCATGAAGTATTCTATAGACTCCATTTTTCCATTCCATTTTGATAATGACTTGTATTTACCTCCATTCCTGCGTGGAGTTGAAATCCCAAAATTTTACAAGTACCTTGGGAATTATGATCCACAGGATCATGTTTAGGAATTCTATTCCTATTGTATGGAATTTATGCATGATAAGACATATCTTATGAATCTCTTCTCTTGGAGTCTAGGTGGCTAGGCTATCGATTAGTTTTCAAAGTTTCCCACTTGAATCAAAAATTTTGATGAACTGTATGAGAAATTTTTGTAACATTATTCCTATAACATCTAGCATCATGTAACAATGACTAGTACATGTAATACAATGGAACAAATGGGAGAATATTTTTTGACATGTATTTAACGATAGAGGAAATTCTTTTCTCAATATTCACATCACATACCTAAATTTGAGAAGAGGGATATATTCACTAGCACGTTGATCCCTGAGTTGAGTTTCCCCATTTAGTTTCAAGACCTAGATACCTTCGATAGATTGGTGAAGAATATACTGAAAATGGAAGATGTGCTTATTAAAATGGGTTAAATCATACTTTACAAAGAAAAAAAAAATTCTAGTTCCAAGGATAAGAACAAGTATTGGAACAAGAATAAGATTATGGTAAATGATGGGGTGGTTGACCAGGTTGGTCCCCAGCCAAACCCAATAGTCTTCAATCCGACAAGTGGCACAAAGGACCTAAAAGATATTAAAACTACAAGTAAAGGCCCTTAAAAATGGACAAGAATTTTTTTTAAATAAAAACCTTGGTTCAAGTACAAGCATAACTTTTCTCCTCTAGGTGATTCATATGAATCAGTCCTCAAAAACACTTCTAGAAAACCAATTGGTCACCTTGTCAAACAATTCCATTCCATACAAACTTGAAGTTAAACCAAAAATGGTGGAATGACAATGATTACTATGATTTTCACATAAAAAAGGGACATAATATTGAGAACTGCATGAGACTCGAGCATGAGATCCAATATCTCATTGATAATGACGTGATCATGGTTGAAAATCACACCACAAACACTAATCATAAGGCATTTAAGGACCCCTTACCCAATTCTAAAAAAGGTAAAATTTTCAAACCAAATGAAGGTGCCCAAATTAATCACACATAAGGCACCATTGATAACAATGTTATCCATATGCTTGAGGCAATCTCTTCTAAACGTTCCAATGTCATTATCATCAAGAAAGAAGAAAAAGAGTCTAGAGATGCCAACACTATGACCCCAGTACAATAAAAGCTCATCCTAGGATGAGAAAGACCTTCCACCTCTAGACATCAATCAAGATCATTCAAACCCTCTACATCAAAAAAACAACCATCTACAACTGGGTCTAATTCATCAAATTCTAACTAGATGGTTTCATTACATGTTGCTAACTACAATGTCATTGAACAATTACAATATATGATTGCTCAAATATCAATCTTCATGTTTCTCAAAATCTCTCTAGATCATGGAGAGATCCTAGATAAAGCCTTGTCATCTGCCAATGTCCTTAAGGACTTGGACTTAGATCGGTTCCAATCCACGGTAAGTCATTTAACCTCATTGCATTACCTATCATTTTTGGAATAAGATGATAATTCTTTGAGTCATCGACATAATCACCCCCTACACTTTGAAGTCATGATCAACACTCGTCAGGTCAAATGAGTGTTGATAGATGGAGGCATACGGTTGAATATATCTACCCACAAACTGATTGAATAGTTGGGATTTTTAGAATATTCTATTGATCCAAAGAACAAGATCACTATAAAAGCCTATGATGAATAAGAGATATCTTCCAAAGGTCTTTTACATATACCTATTAGAGTGTGACCTATTGAAAGAGAGTTCATATTCCAATTACTAGATTTCTCACATGCATACAACATTTTTTTGGGGTGACCATGGATCCATGAGATGCAAGAGGTTCCATCCACGTATCACCAATGCATTAAGTTCCCTTTCAATGATGTTGAAGTCACTATTCTTGTAGACATCAATTATGTTTGCAAGACACTAAAACAATCTTATGATACCCTTATACCACATAACAGGAAAGCTTCTACCACTAAATTTTGAAGAAATATGATGAAAGAAATGGAAAATAAGCTAACAATCAGAGATATAGGGATAGGTAAGTACATGATTAAACCTATCTTATCATTGACATCACTGCCCATATCCCCTAGATCCTATGGGAAAACTTTACAGCTAATGAAACCATCAACTTGCCCATCTTAGGTCATCTATGATGGTAGCTTTATTCAAGAAAATGTACCTCTTGAGGATGAAAATGAAGAGAAATCCATTCTAGAATGGCTATATAGAAAAGATGATGAGAACAATATCAAACATTGTGAAATATCCCCTGAAAAATATAGTAAAGGTTATGACCTGGTGAAGAAGATAGGTTATAAAGGGAAGGGTTCTTTAGGCATGAATGATACATGACTCATTGAACCACTTCATGTAGAATTCAGGAATCCCAAAGATAAAAGTGGTGTTGGTTTTAAAGAATCCAAGTTTCATTCTGTCACTAATCAGGGAGGACCTTTATTTGATTCAAAAAGTTAGGAATAAGTAGAAACTAAAAATCTACCCTTCGAAAGGCTACTACACATTAGAATAGATGATCTTGATCATCATGAAGCACCATGTCTTCCACAATGGTATAGAACTCTCCTTGAGCTTAGTCCACCAAACCCACCAGTAGAAGAACCCTTCATAGCTCAACATGAGAAAGATCAAGCATCTAATATAGAATACAATGAGATGAACCAAGGGTCACATGATAGACACCCTATTTGGGGGTAGATGGTAACTAAAACACGTGTTGGATCTACCCCACTTTATTGATCCCAATGAGTTACCTATATCCACACAAGAATATGAAAGGGTGAGACCCATGCAAGAGGGTATACAACAAGAGAATAAGAATCCAATTAAGGATAAAGAACCTCCTATGACCCTTGCATGATACTTAGGAAGGTATGATAATATTCAAAATAATTCACATGAGTATGAATGGGATGAGATCTCAAATGCTATAATAGATATAAAACTGGATGTGATACACAAATATGCCACTCATTTTGAACAAGGGGAAACCTCAAATGAAAGGGCTATAGAAGATTGGAACCTTGGGGAGGATAATGCATCTCCTGAAATCCTACCCCAAATAATTCATAGGTTCTCTAACCTAGAAACTTAGGACACAAATGAGGTAGAGATAGACACCTAAGAAATTCAAGAAGAACCTAAATGAGTATATGTAGATAGATATTTAGAATGAATAAACAATGACATCAATAGATTCCTCTCAAGGTCTAGGATTGAAATAGTCCCTCTCTAGATATGGCTTCAGAAAAAAAAATAGACACTCGCACAACACAAGAAAATAATTCATATCCTAGGGTTAGACCAAATGAGTTAGGTACACATGTAGCGAACATGAATTTTGATAACAACAATGAGATTCCTTTTGGTCTAAAAACTCTATTCTAAAGTGATTTCCTAGATCTTGACTTGTTATTCATGATCTATGATGAACATATCATAAATATCTTGGAACCATCCAATGACCTATCCCTCATACATCCTAAACTTATTGACTAGAGACAACAAGATGAGCCATTTCTTATCCCCACCTTTTCCAATGACTATTCCTTGGCTTTTTATCTCAATAATGTTGAAACTTTAACCTCGTCCACCATTGAACCTACCATGAATATGACTGAAGTAGATGTCAAGTACCTCATTCATAAAATGAAAATAAATAAACTTTTTGAAGATGAAAACCACATTGTGGAAGTTTTAGAATAGAAAATAGTAAAAAGAAAAGATGCATCAAATAGTGAAAACCTCCCTAAGGCACCGAAGGATGAGCTACTTGACATCTTTCCTAGTTACTTCAAGGAACAACCATTAGTTCTGATAGATCCAAAAAAATAAATGAATATTGGGAATGATGAACATCCAGAGATGATTGGTCTGGCACTATCATTATCTATAGAATAATTGGTAGAATTCATCGAGTTCTTCAAAGAAAAGAAAATAAATTTTAAGTGGACCTACTCTGACATGCCAGGATTGGATTCAAATCAGATAATGCATCAACACTCAATTTCACCTTGAATCAAACTTGTTAAACAAAAACTCTGCAAGATACATCCTCATGTGGCTCTCTTGGTCAAAGTTGAGTTGGAAAAACTTCTCAAAGTTGGGTTTATCAAAGAAATAGCATACATAGAATGGATCTCCAATATTGTCCCTCTAACAAAAATAGATAATTCCATCTAATTGTGCATGGACTTCAAAGGTATCAATAGGGAATATCCCAAGGATGACTTTCCTTTGTCCAATATTTATATGATCATCGATATGAAAATTGGATATGACATGTATTATGTAATGGATGGTTTCTCTGGATATAATCAAATCAAAATTTCTCTGAAAGGCCAATAGAAAATAGCATTCACTTGTGCTTGGGGAACCTTCTATAGGAATGTCATGTCATTTGGTTTAAATAATGTTAGTGTAACTTACCAGAGAGTTGTTACAACCATCTTCCATGATATGATCTACAAGAACATGGAAGACTATGTAGATGATACAATTGTTAAAACAAAGAAATGATCTACACATCTACAAGATCTAGGCTAGATCCTAGATAGAATGGAGTAGTTCAGGATGAGCTTGAACCCCAAGAAATGTTCATCCAAAGTGACGTCTAAATTTGTTTTTGGATATATTGTCTCATGAGAAGGAATTTAAGTGGATCCTACAAATTTACAAGACATTGTTGAGATTCCACCACCAAAGAAAATCAACCAAATGCGTACCCTCCAAGGGCGGATCTAATCAATCAGGAGATTCATCTCTCAACTAGCGAAAAAAGTGCAATCATTCACAAATTCATTGTGAAAGGGAGTAGTGTATCAATGGGATGAAACATGTTCCAAAAACTTTGACCAAATCAAAGAATATCTAGAAAACCCACTAGTCTTGATGTTCCCCATCCAAGGAAAGCCATTAATTCTATATATCTCAGCCACTACAACATCACTTAGGGTACTTCTTGCACAATAGGATGATAATAAAAAGGAACGATCCATCTACTACATTAGTAAAACTCTGGTCTCTTATGAAATGAATTACTCAATGATTGAGAAGGCTTGTCTAGCAGTGGTCTTTGCATCACAGAAATTGAGAGATTACATGCTCACACAACTCATGCAATTGGTTTCTAAGATCGATCCACTTAAGTATCTCCTTAACAAAGCCACCTTAACTTGTAGGTTGACTAGTTGGGCATGATCCTCAATGAGTTTGACATTGAATATGTTGAATGAAAGGGTATCGAAGGGAAATAAATTGTAGATTAGTTGGTTGAAGCTCCACTACAAGAAGATCAACTTTTCAACCTAGAATTCCCAAATGGATCTATCATGCACATCACTCTCAGGTCCTGGAAGATGTTATTTGATGGTTCATTTGTTAGAAAGTAAAGTCCACCAAGATAACTGAGAGGGGGAGAGAGAATTAGTTATCAAATAAATACAAATTTTATAACCATTAATAGATTTCAAACATGTAATCAATGTAAGAAACAACCATAGAAAGATAAACATACACAACAACACAATAACACAAGAAATGTTGAATAGGGACTCTATTGATCAGAGAGTAAACCCTAGTGTAAATGATGCCCATAAAAGATGTACCAATATTAAAATTCCTTGTGAGAGGATAGACTCTTTTAAGGTCCTTATGAAATACATTCAATACATATGAGTCCCTATTAGGATACTTTGAATCCATGTTAAAATATTCTATCCCTGTTAGGAGTTATGGAAGATAGAAGGTCCCATTGTCCAAATTACTTCAAGGGAAAGATCACTGAAAACACTATCCAACTAATCTTTATATTAATCAAATATAATAATACCAAATAATTAATGATCTCATCAACTTATCTTTTCTTGTTTGTCTGTGCCAAACTGCACCAACTGCTTCACCAGATCTCAATATCAGATCTCTGCAATTCGCATATCCTCTTACAAGATATATTGCTCAATTCTACAATTCCTTACATACACATGATTAAAAAAATAAAGGAAACCAATCCTTCCTTTATACCACACTCAAATAATTACAAATGAGTTGGCCAACAAGGCTTAACCAACTACAAAGTATAAACCTTCGCACGTTACACAATATTTCACAATTACATAAAAACTGTCGGCTTCCAAACAAAATAATTCTTCACTCATGTGACCTCTGAACATGTTGTCACATCCATGTCACTATCATAATTCCTTCATCAACTATTCAAATTTTCAAGCCTAGATTCTATCCCGATTAGGAGATATCATCGAGTTACCACAAGATGCTTCTGAGCAACACTACATGAATACTGCTTCCACTAAATTACACATAACTATCATGAATAATTGAATTTTTGTACATGCTCTTGATCATGATCTTAGGACACAATATATATTAAGTCCTCAACTCCGCATATCTTGATATTCAATACTCCACGTGCGCTAATTCAAACACTATCTACTTCTATGCTAACCTCTAGTAGATTGTTGTGTTGACATCAATGACAACCACAGTCATGAAAGAAACATACAACTACAACAAAATGGTTTGAATAATCCCCCATAGGATATATTCATCATTCATTCCTAACAATTTTCCCCATTGGCATTGATGGAAATATAGATGAAAAAACATCCAAGTTCCATAAATACCAAACTGCAACACTACTGCTTTGAAAATTTTTCAAAACCTCTTCATGAATCAAATATTTTCAATATTTTCACATCCTCTTCATCAATAAAATCTTATAGTTTTTCATTTTATATTTCTTCATCTCCTCCAATGGATTCTTTTATCTCTTTTGTTCTTCTCCCTATTGTTCTTCTTCTCTTTTGTATCCTTCTCCCATAGATGATTTTTCGTATAATTTTTTTTATATTTATTTTTTCATGTATACTTCTCCCCCATTGACATGAATGAAAAAAGTAAACATCAATATGTCAATTCCCAATGTCAAAAGACACTTTTTAGAAAAATACATTCACTAGAGCCCTTCATGACTCAGCTCAAAACACACATACTCCTCCATAGAGGAAGTACCGACATCTAGTCCAGAAAACATAGAGCTCATATACCACTAGACTGATGCCAAAATATGCATCACTTCTCAAAAGTAGGCATGGTCCTAACCCCAATCATACCTCTCAAATACTCAAATGTATCTTTAGGTAAGGGCTTTGTAAATATATCTGCAATCTTCTCTTTTGTACTTATATACTCAAGTTTGACTTCTTTCTCTGCAACTTTCTCTCTTACAACATGATACTTTATTTCTATATGATTTTTCTTAGAATGCAATAGAGGATTCCTAGACATACTTACTATACTAGTGTTGTCATAGTGTATAACAACGAACTCATCAAATTTAATACCAATATCCTTCAACATTTGTTTTATCTATATTATCTGATTACAATTTTTTGTTGTTGCTACATATTATGCTTCTACTATGCTTTGTGAAATACAATTCTATTTGTTTCTTAGCCAAGAAACCAATATTCCTCCAAGGAAAATTGCTCCACCACTTGTACTCTTTTTGTCATCAACACTACCTTCCCAATTTGCATCTGTATATGCACATAGGGTAAAATCATCTGATTTTTCATACCATAATCCATATTCAATTGTGCCTTTCAAATACCTCAGTATTATTTTTACTGCTGCATAATGTGACTCTTTAGGATCAATTTGAAATCTTGCAACAATTCCAACCACATGTGATATATTTGGTCTTGCATGGGTTAAATATTGCAATCCTCCAATCATAGATATGTACTTATTTTGTTCAACTTGAAGAGTTTCATCTATGCTAGATAACTTATGACCAGTTACCATAGGTGTGCCAACTGGCTTACAATTCTCCATTCCAAATCACTTCAATAAGTCATTCAGATACTTTGTTTGACATAAGAAAATACCATCACTGTTCTGTATTATCTACAATCCTAAAAAATATTTCATCTCGCCAATCATGCTCATTTCAAATTCATTCTTCATTTCATCTGCACATTTATCACTAGCTTCATCTTCTCCACCAAAGATAATATCATCAACAAAGATAACTACAATCAATAAACCATTCTCAATTTCTTTTAGATATAAATTAATATCTTATGTGCCTTTAGAAAATCCCAATTTTATCAAATACTTATCTAGTCTTGCATACCAAGTTCTAGGTGCTTGTTTAAGTCCATATAAAACTTTGTTCAATTTTCATACCATGTCTCCTTCATAATCAATTCCTTCTTGCTGCGAGTATCCTTTACATACCAATCTTGCTTTGTTCCTTACAACTTCTCCTTGTTCATTCATCTTGTTCCTGAATACCCATTTAGTTCCTATAACATTCTTATCCTTAGGTCTAGGTACCAATTCCCAAGTCTTGTTATTTTCAATTTGATCTAGTTCTTCTTTCATTTCTTTAATCCAATATTCATCTTTACAGGATTCATCAGTAGATTTAGGTTCAATTTGAGAAATTAAACATAGTTCTTCTTGTATCTTATTCCATGTCAGAACTCCTTTTTCTATGCTCCCAATAATCTAATCAACATGATGATTTCTTGCTAGATTCCTATTAGGTGTTACTTTATCAGTTCTTTCTTCAACTCTATGTTCCACTCTAGGTTCTTCTTTGATTTCCTCAATATGACTTTCATTCTGCAAATCACTGTCAGTTTCATAAAATAATTCAACATTTTCCTGATCAATACTAGGATGAGGTCCTTCATCTGATTCATAATCAAGCATTCTTTCTTGAATTTTGAACTTTTCATCAACTTTAACATTTGCGCTCTCAACAATAGTTTTAGTTCTTTTATTGAAACATTTGTAAGATTTTCTTTTCAATGAATAACCAAGAAATATACCTTCATTACTTCTAGGGTCAAACTTTCCAATGTCATCATCTCTCTTAATATAACATTTACTTCCCAAAATTCTGAAATACTTAACTGATGGTGCATGTCCAAACCACAATTCATAAGGTGTCTTGTCTGTGTCTTCTCTAATTTTTACTATGTTCATTTTATATAGTGATGTATTCACTTCTTTTTTCCAAAATTTCTTCGCCAAGTTATTTTCAAATAACATAGCTCTTTCTACTTTAGTTACTAATATGTTCCTTCTTTCCGCAATACCATTTTGTTCAGGTGTTCTAGGGGCTAAAAATGTCTCTTAATACCATTCACTTCACAAAAAGTGTTAAATTCCTTTGATTTAAGTTCTCCACCTCTATCTGATCTTAAACATTTAATCTTCATTCCAAATTCATTCTCAACTTTGTTCTTAATTACTTTAAATTGATCAAATACCTTAGAATTTTCTTTAAGAAATGCAATCCACACCATTCTTGTAAAATCATCAACAAGAATCATAAAATACATTTCACCATAGAATCCTCTAGTCCTTGTGGGACTGATCAAATATGTATGAACAATTTCCATCTTCTCTGCTGATGTGAACTTCTTACTGGGAAATGAACTTCTCTTCTGCTTACCCATAACACATTCTTTGTAAATCATGTTAGTAGGTTTCATAATCTTAGGAAAATCTCTGACTGAAATACATTACCTTTGGTTCTTGATCCAGTTCCAATCAAATTTCTATCCTTATCCTTGATCAAACAAGTTTTCTCAGTAAACCAAAATTGATACCCCTTATCAACTATCTATCAAACACTCAAAATATTATGTTTTGATCCATCCAAAAAATAAACATCATTATTGTTAGTCTTTCCATCAAGAGTAATATATCATATTCCTTTTATCAAGCAAGGTGCATTGTTTCCAACTCTAACAGTTCCTCCATTATAACTGCTAAACTTTATAAACTTCTTCATGTCACCAGTCATATGATGTGAACAACTATTGTCTATAATCTAGTTAGTTCTCTTTTCTACTTGGGAAACTAAAGCTTTTTCTTCTCTAACTTCAGTTTTAGAATTTTCTTCTTTTATTGCTACAAATCCTATATCATCATTCTCATTATCACTTTCACTTAGGGATTTCTCAATACTAGCCTCAAATTCTTCATCATTAGTATAGTAACATTCTTTAGATCTTCTATGTTTAAAGTTATTCTTATATTTCTTTACTCTCTTAGGAAATTTAGATGCAAAATGACCATATTCTTGACAAGTCCAACATTTAAATATTTTCTTACCTTTCGGTTCTCTTTTCACAAGAAAGGCAATTCCTTCCTCAATCTTTGTATCTTCTTTATTCTTGGATCTGCTGCCACTAGCATACTCTCCACTTACACTAATTCTTCTTAACAAGGTAGGGTGAAAACTAAGTGCGTTGACTGTTGTCTCAATTCTAGGTAGATCTCCCAACTATTTCAAGCTTATCTCTGCTACTTCTAGTCTTCCAAGAAGAGTTTCTCAGGTAAAGTTCTCAGTACAAGGTATAACTTGTTCAATCTTTTACGCTATATGCTTAAATATAGGAGTTGATGTCTTTAGAATCTTCCATATCACTTCATTCTCTATCTTATTTCCTTCACAAGATTTGATACCTGCAACAATCTCTGGCATTATACTAATATAGCTTCTAATAGATTCATCTTCCATCATTCTTATATCTTCAAATGCACATATCCAATTATGTAATTTGACTCTTTTTGCATGTACATCACCTTCAAAAGTACATTGTAAAGCTAACCAAATTTCATGAGATGTTCTTAGATATTTTACCTGACTATATTCATTCTCTGAAAGGGCTTGTTGGAGCTCAAAAAATTTGAGTATGTTTTGACTCCATATTTTGAAAATTTTGTCGTAGTGTAAGATTTGTGCTTTGAAAATCATTAAAAGGTGCTCAGTTCAGGTGCACTAATGAAAGGGCCTATTGATTTTCATGAGAAGTCACTTGGATAGGGTGTTCATCACATATAATTTGATGTTTGTAATAGATTTTAGGTCCCAAATTTTAGTTCCAACATGTTTTTGAAGTCATCATTTATAGGTGTTCCCAAAAATCTGCATTCTGTGTTTCCAGAATTTCACTAAGTAGCCCACTTTGGAGGTATGCATCTTTTTCCATGTGATTGTTCATTGCATGCCGGTTGTTGTATCATACTATAGGTATGAGAGTGACTCCTCTTGCCAATTTTTAGCCCCCATGTGCCAGTTTGACCTGTTTGCCAGAGCCATTCCATTTGCAGATTGTCAAAATTCTCTGAGTGTGCATTATCCAATTTTTTTCGTAGCCTACTTTGAGGTCTCCTAGTTTGCGCCCTGTTCATGGTCAGAATAATTGAGAGTTGTTTCATACTGTAGACCTAGAATACTACTTTCCTGAGGATTCTAAGATCTTTGCAAATCCATTTGATCACTTTCCCAGGCCAATTTCAAATCAAATTTATGCATATTTCACTATTTGGTTCCAAAATATTTTTAACAAGCTAGCTTTGGTGTTTGACTGCATTTTTCCATGTGATCTTTTGAGGAAGCTAGCTATGGATTCATGTTCCTTGTATGAGGGTGAATCAGTGCCCAAGTTGCTAGTTCATGAAAATCTCAAGGAGTGAGTTTTTAAAGCCAATTCTGGAGCTGACTTGTATGATTTTGGTAGTGCGGACATGTAATGTTTCTAAGTGGCCATGTTTGTTCAGTCCTATCTTTTGGCTTGAATCTTTGTGAGCAATTTCCGCTAACAAGCATACTATAGTGTTGGAAATGAATGTGTTTTCCTGGTGGCATATTCCTATGAGGCCGTTTGGTCAGTTTTTGAAGCCGCTTTCAAAGGCCAGTTAGTGCTATTTGACTGTTTTGTAAAAGATGTAAAGAATGAATGGTTCACGCATCTGGGAGAATTAGAGTTTGAGTGGGAGGGTTCACGCATCTTTAAAGAGGAGTCTCTACTATTTGAGTAAGTGTTAGGCATGAGTCAAAGTAGACATTACTAGAGTTGCTAACATCACGCAAGGGAAAGAAAAAGTAGCTTGTGTAGACTAAAGGGAAGCTCATGTAGGTGAACATTTAAGCAGCCTAAAAAATGGTGGCTTTCACATAGAAAATGGTGAGCTAGTGTGTGAATAATGGGAGGCCTCACGTAATGTAAAGATGAGCACATTGAAGTAGGCTCACGCATAAAGAATAGTGGGCATGATATAATGCAAAGGGCTATTTCTAATGGCCAGAGCAAATGAGATGCATAGGAAACAATGTGCCTTGCATAAATGGAGGCCTGCAGGGCACGCAAAAGATAATATGGTAGTGAGAAAACCTAATGCCATTGCATGATGATAAATAAAGGGGCACTCACACAAGTGCTAGCAAAGCCAATGCAAAATGGGGGCCTTGTGTGGATTTAGAATGGTGCTCTGAACAAGTTACCAGAGCAAATATGAATGGAGCTACCTACCTTACGTAGATTGGATAATGCACACCAAGATTAAAAAAGAACAGAAACCCACAGTGCGTTGTATTTGGAGTTCAATTTGGGCTGCCACGGGGAGGTGTGTGCTGCATGGGATGAACATATGTGCCTATGCCATATGAATGGAACTAAGAAAATGTAAATCAAAGAGGAGCTGGTATGTATGGGCTATGGGGAGAGATCTTCAATGGTTTTCTATTCTATGGGATTTATCCCACATTCAGCCTACTGTGCAATAATAGTGTATTAAAAAACAACAATTCTCACCTCTAGTGTAAAGCAAGTGTAAAGAGGCTATGTGCTAGCCTTTGCCCCTATGGGCTCACCTTAGAGCACGTGATAGTTGGGCACACTATAAAGATATTTTGAATGAGCATTTAAAAACTATTCCCAGATTTATGCCACATTCATCTAGAATGGAGAGTTTGAGATGAATAAAAGAAATGCCACTCGCATAGTAGAATAAATGAAAGAGTGGAGGCTTTATGCATGCGATAGATTGGAGGCCACCTCGAGATCCATACCAGTGGGCCAATAGGTAAAGTAATTTTGCAAATGGCTGACGGTAATGACATGGATTGAGCGAACATGTGGCACCTTGTTGTGAGGTTGCGAGATCAAGTGGTGGTTAAGGATAATATCTAGTGACCTGGCAAACGGTTAGTCACAAAGTCACGGAGATCAATGCTAGCATCAAGAGGTCCAACAGGAGATTAGTCACAAGGTCTCATAATGCTGGAAATTATGTGGCTAAAATCTAGAGATTCATAGACTAGTGCAGTCGCGAGGTCACATGATCTGGGCAGTTAGTGATGAAACTTTCTGAGACTCAGAGACTAAGGTGGTTACCATTTCTCTGGATTTAACCTAAGGTCAACAAGTTCATTCAAACACTTGGAGACTGGCTTAGTCGCTAGTTCTCTAGAAATAACCATGGTTAAGAGTTTCATCTGGAGACCTAGAGAACAAGTGTAGTCACCCAATCTCCCAATCAGGGGTCAAAGGCTTGGGTTAGTCTGAGCATCCAATCGGCTGGTGACAAGTGTCACATTCTGGTGCCTCCTAGGCATAAATTGTAGAAATAATAAAGGAAAAGCCAGAATATGCAAATTTCAAAAGATTTAAAAAATTGACATAGTTCAAACTATAGGATAAAGCCCAAAAATTGAAATGATGAACCTGATCAGAGATTTAATGTCTAGAGGCTTGATTTTTATCAGAACATAGGCATATGATATATCACCAGAAATGGGAGAAGATGAGGAATCCAATGGAAATGATTATTTTTAGTTTTGAAGAAGCGGGAAAGAGCAATAAGAGGTTTTGATTTTGAGATCAAATCTTGTTGCAAAGGTAAAGGGAGTTTGAAAATGATGCAAATTTGGAGGGAGAAATGATTGTAAAGATAAAGGCAATTGTAGAAAGAAATGAATTTGAGAGAATTAGTAGATATTTTGATAGGAATTGGCAGTTGTCAGTAATTGGTGACTAGCCTTGTTTTGCGTTGATCTCTTCTTTTTCTCCATTATTCGAAGGGTGGAGAGTTCCAGGTCTGGTAGAAAGCTTGTAGTCTAAATTCTCTGTGATATTTTTTGGATAAGTTCCATGAGTGGTTCTTTTATGTAATAATTCCCTCTTCTACTCATATAGAGTGTTCTTGATCCTCTCTAGTTTTTTAGACAGATATGTGTGTAATAGTTTATCTTGTGAATAGGATTGCAACACTATTTTTACTACTATGAGACTTTCTCGATTTTCTTTCTGAATTTATTTTTTAGAGCATCTAGGGTGTTTTAGTTTTTCTATTGTGAGTTCACAATAGAGTTATTTCAAGGAAATAACTGAGTTCAGGATTTTCTTTCAGGTGTTTATGAATTGAGATATCAAGGGTATTTCATATTTGTCTTTCAGTACATTACTGATCAATGCATTTCCTATTTTTGGGTCTCTTCCAAGGGGAGAGTTAAATTCTTTGAATAGGAGACTGCATATCTGAATAGATAGGTGGGTTCATAAGTAGAGTTTGATCAATGGTGCATGATTTGATGTAAGGCATCATCATGTTAGACTGTGTTATTTTCTTATTTCATAAGTTGTCTGTTGCATATTTCATTTGACTATGCTGCCCATTGGATAAGGCATTGGTCTTTGAGGGATTTGGGGTATTTCAAAGATCCATCCCACCCAAAACATAAATGATAACATTTTCCCTTTCATGCTAATAGGAAGAGTTGGGAAGTTTGTCTAGTTTTTAGATTCATTGTATGCAAGTGGGATTTTGCATGAGATTTGGTGAGCACTAGGGTATTCATTCCCTCAAATTTTGAAAACTATTCCACAAAGTGACATACCTATAGGCCTATTGGTTGTAATAAGGAGTTATGTGTGTGCAAATGAGGTGTACCTGCTTGAGTGAGTGGAACTCGTGTGAAGAAGGTTGTAGGCCTTGTCAACATTAGCACCATTCTTGTCCTCTGATTTGTAGGAAGAAATAGATTTTTGACAATCAGATAAATATCCCATGTCTAGTTATTGTTTTCTCTTTTAGAATTGAAGGGTGCAAGAAAAATTACTAACAAAATTGGTGACTATACTCAGGAAGAAATAAAGGATAGCAAGTTTAAGATGTTATTTCCTTGCTTTGTTGGATCATCCCAAGGTCTCATCCATTAAATAGAGTTTGTTTTTTAAATTTTCTCATATTATCTCACCAAGTATGAGTGGAAACTCTAAGTCTTTGTTTGATTAGTATGTTCTTGTAGTGTATTTTATGATCCTGACAAATAATATTATCTTGTGAAGTTGTTTTGTGTTTGTTGGTAAAGAAGGTTCAGATCTGAGATAAAATCTCTCAGCTGATTCAGAATTAGTTCTCTGCAAAGAGGTGGCAACTCTATGAAGGTTTGGAAGGTGATTTAAAGGAGACTTTAAATTAGTATTTTACAAACAGCAACATCACTTCCAGGTAATCCTATTTTTATCAAGAGAAAATAGTCCCTTAATAGGTGAGACAGTCACTAAGAGAAAAGGGAAAAATAATCTTAAAGTTGGAGTCATATTTTTGGATTGGAGTTTTCAGTTCTTGTCAAGAGTATCATAAATATGTAGTGGTTCATGAATTTAATAGTTGCATAAGGTTGGATAAAATATTGTCATAAGAACAAGTAGTATTTTCTTGTCAGTACGTTAAAATGGAGTTTCTAGCTTTGATAAATTAGGAGGATGCTTCTAGATCAAAAAGTTTTCGGTCAAATCTAGAAAATCATAATGATGAACTTCATTTGATAAATAAAAGAATCCACCATAATTGCATGTTGGTTTTAAGATATGCAATAGGAGAAAGGGAGGAAGAATCAACACTTTCATACTACAAAAAATTTCTTATTGCGTGTAGTGAACTTCTTGTGGGTCTTGATTTTCAAGAATCCCAATATGTTGAAATGTTTTTTGAACTTAGTATTCATGAATTAGTCATTTGGACTGCCTCCCTTAGAGAAGAAGCATTTGAAAATACTAAAGAATGGATAGATTCTTTTGTAAATGCTGAATCTAATTATGTTGAATCTAGTTGTGTTGAGGATGCCGAATCTTGTGATACTGATAGTGATGGTTACTATGCTAATGATGTGATCTATGAATGTCAGGGAATGGATGAAGAATCTGCAATAAATAATGATTCATTTGAGTTTGTAGGTTTTCCTTTTTCTTAGCATGATGCTAAAGATTCATTGTCTCAGCTCAATGATATTTTGTGTGAAGTTGAAGAATGTGATTATAATGTAGATATAATTTCTTGCAGTAACTACTTCACACAAGCAAATATGAGACAAAAGGTTTCAGCCCCTATTTTAGATAGGGAAGATACTTGCAGCACTAGTGGTGAAATCGAAGAGATGAAAGGCGAAGATAAAAGCTTGCTAAGTAGTGAGTAGGTCTTAGATCTTTTGGATGCTGATTTTAAAAGGTACAATCCCAAGTTTGTTTCCATAATTCCATGTCGGGTACATATAAGTTTTGATGAAAGCAATTCAAGTAATGGCATGATGAGTGAAACATCTATGGATTTTTTTCTCCTACTTTAAATTAGCAATGTGAAAGTGCATATCATTGTAATGAATTTGATAATGTTATATTTGATGAGTATGATGATGTGTGTTTGAATATGGATTCAAATTTGCAAGAGGCTAGTGTCAGTGGTTCTAGTTTACATTTGGATGCTAGAAACTGTAACAAGTCTGGATGGGTTTTCTCAGATTTGCAAATGACTAATGAGTCATTAACTAACAATGTTTTTTCTTTCCTAGAAGACACTGATGTGATTTGTGATCAGCAAGCTATTTCTAGTGTTATGGAATCATATTTTTTTTTTGAGAAGTTCTACTTTAGTCTGCAAAGTAATGATGAAAAAATAGTTTATCCTTTACTACAAACTAATGATCAATATGTTGATGTGTCCAGCCATGAGATTGAGCTAGAATGTTTTATTTTTCAGCATGACCATGTTAATAAAGAGTGTGATGTTTTAATTTCACAAAGTGATCAGTATCTATGGCAGCTTGATGGCCTGATCTTGCCGGATAATGGTGAGTATAGTGATTAATTTTTACATACTATGCTGAAGATGAATCATGTTATTTCTAATCGGCTAGATGAATGTGATTTCAGTTTGATGGCTTTGGGCCATTTGTAAATAAGGTTTTCCATGTAGAGTTTCTTTACTTTTAGTTGTGTGTTTACTTTCAATAAGAGGGTTCTGAGTTTTTGGAAGAAGAGGAAAGTCAAAGAAGTAAAGTTTGGTTGGTCTGCTATACCAAGAGATTCTGGTTTCTTTGCATGCCAGCATGGGGCATGCGTCCCCAGTCAGAGCCACTATTGGAGCTCAAAAAATTTGAGTATGTTTTGACTCCATATTTTGAAAATTTTGTCTTAGTGTCAGATTTGTGCTTTGAAAATCATTAAAAGGTGCTCAGTTCGGGTGCACTAATGAAAGGGCCTATTGCTTTTCATGAGAAGTCACTTGGATAGGGTGTTCATCACCTATCATTTGATGTTTGTAATAGATTTTAGGTCCCAGATTTCAATTCCGACATGTTTTTGAAGTGGTCATTTATAGGTGTTCCCAAAAATTTGCAGTGTTTCTAGAATTTCACTAAGTGGCCCACTTTGGAGGTCTGCATCTTTTTCCTTGTGATTGGTCATTACATGTCGGTCATTACATCATACTATAGGTTTGAGAGTGAGTCATCTTGTCAATTTTTAGCCCCCCATGTACCCATTTGACCTATTTGCCAAAGTCATTCCATTTGTAGATTGTCAAAATTCTATGAGTGTGCATTATCCATTTTTTTAGTAGCCTACTTTGAGGTCTCCTAGTTTGCACCCTATTCATGGTCAAGCATAATTGAGAGTTGTTTCATACTTTAGACCTAGAAGACTACTTTCTTGAGGATTTTGAGATCTCTACAAATCCATTTGATCACTTTCCCAGGCCAATTCCAAATCAAATTTATGCATATTTCACTATTTGGTTCCAAAATGTTTTTAACAAGCTAACTTTGGTGTTTGACTGCATTTTTCCATGTGATCTTTTGAGAAAGTTAGTTATGGATTCATGTTCCTTGTATGAGGGTGAATCAGTGCCCAAGTTGATGGTTCATGAAAATCTCATTGGGTGAGTTTTTAAAGCCAGTTCCGGAGCTGACTTGTGTGATTTTGGCAGTGTGGACAGGTAATGTTTCTAAGTGGCCATGTTTGTTCAATCCTATCTTTTGTCTTGAATCTTTGTGAGAAATTTCCTCTGACAAGCATACTGTAGTGTTGGAAATGAATGTGTGTTCCTGATGGCATATTCCTATGAGGCCGTTTGGTCAGTTTTTGAAGCCGCTTTCAGAGGCCAGTTAGTGCTATTTGACAATTTTGTAAAAGATGTAAAGAATGAATTATGTTTTTGGTTTCTTTGATGCACCATGGTTTATTCTTATTAATTGTCTCCATTTTGGTAAATAGAAGTGTTATGCGCACTCAAGTGTTTTCAAGGAAATATCTATGCCCTATTTTGTGGGATGTTATGCATACTGTTTTGAACACACTTTGCATGCCATGTTCTCCGAGAATGCTGAAGATGCCCTTCTCCAAGGTTTTGAACTTACCATTTAAAATTTTAGTATGCAGGCATGTCTTTGTGATGCACTTTGTTTGCATTCAATGATACGCACCAAAATGGACTGGGGGCTATGGGCTATGAGTTTGATGATTGGATGGAGGTGTATGAGTGTGCCAAGTAAATGAAGTTGCCAGAGGTGAAAATACTGTGCACCCAAAATAACATTTTGTGTAAGCTAGACTTCATGGTGCAAACAGGCAGGCAAGCAACTCATTATTGAAAACACTTGTGTTTGCACAAAGGGTTATTGAACCATCATTGCAACATTTTGCTAGTTCAAATGTTGGCATCAAAGGAACATGTAAGTAGCCAACAAAATGGTGGCCTACGCATAGGAAATGGTGAGCCAGTGCATGAATAATGGGATGCCTCACACAATATAAAGATGGAGTGTCTACTAGCACATCAAAGTAGGCTCACACATAAAGAGTAGTGGGAATGAGATAATGCAAAGGGTTGTTTCTAATGGCCAGTGCAAATGAGATGCATAGAAAATAATGTGCCTTGCACAAATGGTGGCCTGTAGGGCACGCATAAGACAATATGGTAGTGAGAAAACTTAATGCCATTGTGTGATGATAAACAGTGGGGCACTCATGCAAGTGCTAGCAAAGCCAATATAAAATGGGGGCCTTACGTGGATTTTGAATGGGGCTCCATGCAGACTGCCAGAGAAAATATGAATGGAGCCACCTGCCTTACGTAGATTGGGTAATGCACACCAAGATTTTTTTTAAAAAAAGAAACCCACAGTGCATTGTATTTGGAGTTCGATTTGGACTACCACAGGGAGGTGTGTGCCGCATGGGATGAACATATGTGCGTATGCCATATGAATGGAGCTAAGGAAATGTAAATCCAAGAGGAGCTAGTACGTATGGGCTATGGGAGAGATCTTCGATGGTTTTCTATTCTATGGGATTTATCCCACATTCAACCTACTATACAATAATAGTGTATTAAAAAACAGCAATGTTCACCTCTAGTGTAAAGAAAGTGTGAAGAGGCTATGTGATAGCCTTTTCCCCTATGGGCTCACCTTGGAGTGCATGCCAATTGGGTGCACTATAAAGATATTTTGAATGAGCATTTAAAAACTATTCCCAGATTTATCCCACATTCATCCAGAATGGGGAGTTTGAGATGAATAAAAGAAATGCCACTCACATAGTAAAATAGATGAAAGAGCAGAGTCTCTATGCATGTGACAGAGGCCACCTCAGGATTCATGTCGGTGGACCCATAGGTAAGGTAATTTTGTAGATGACTGACAATGATGAGGTGGATAGAGTGGACACGTGGCACCTTATCGCAAGGTCGCAAGATCAAGTGGCAGTTAAGGCTAATAGCTGGCGACCTAGCGGGTGCTTAGTCACCAAGTCGTGATGCTCAATGCTAGCATCAGGAGGTCTAGTGGGTGGTTAGTCACCAGGTCTCATAATCCTAGCGGTTAGGTGGCTAAAATCTAGAGATTCAGAGACTAACTTGTAGTTGCGAGGTCGCGTGATCTTAGTAGTTAGTGATGAAAATTTTGGAGACTCAGAGACTGAGGTGGTCACCAGTTCTCTGGATTTAACCCGAAGTCAGCAAGTTCATATAAAGACTTGGAGACTGGCTTAGTTGCTAGTTCTCTAGAAATAACCATGGTTAGGATTTTCATCCAGAGACCTGGAGAACAAGTGTAGTCGCCCAATCTCCCAATCATGGGTTAAAAGCTTGGGTTAGTTTGAGCATCCAATTGGTTGGTGACAAGTGTCACATTCTGGTGCCTCCTAGGCATAAATTGCAAAAATAATAAAGGAAAAGCCAGAATATGTAGATTTCAAAAGATTTTAAAAATTGACGTAGTTCAGACTATAGGATAAAGCCCAAAAATTTAAATAATGAGCTTGATCAGATATTTAATGTCTAGAGGCTTGATTTTTATTAGAACATAGGCATATGATATATCACCGAAAATGGGAGAAGACAAGGAATCCAATGGAAATGATTATTTTTAGTTTTGAAGAAGTGGGAAAGAGTAGTAAGAGGTTTTGATTTCTAGATCAAATCTTGTTGTAGAGGTAAAGGTAGTTTGAAAATGATGCAAATTTGGAGGGAGAAATGACTATAAAGATAAAGGCAGTTTGAGAAAGAAATGAATTTGAGAGAATTAGAAGATATTTTGATAGAAATTGGCAGTTGTCAGTAATTGGTGATTGGCCTTGTTATTCCTTTATCTCCATTATTTGAAGGGTGGAGAGTTCCAGGTCCAGTAGAAACTTGCAGTCTAAATTCTTTGTGATCTTTTCTGGACTGGTTCCATGAATGGTTCTTTTTGTAATATTGCCCTCTTCTACTCATATAGGGTGTTCTTGATCCTCTCTAGTTTTTTAGACAGATATGTGTGTAATAGTTTATCTTGTGAATAGGATTACATCATTGTTTTTACTACTATTAGACTCTCTCCATTTTCTTCCTGAATTTATTGGTTAAAGCATCTAGGATGTTGTAGTTTTTCTGTTGTGAGTTCACAATAGAGTTATTTCAAGGAAATAACTGAGTTCAAGATTCATTTTCAGGTGTGTATGAATTGAGATATCAAGAGTATTTCATATTTGTCTTTTAGTACATTACCGATCAATGTATTTCCTATTTCTAGGTCTCTTCCAAGGGGAGAGTTAAATTCTTTGAATAGGAGACTGCATATCTGAATACACTGGTGGATTCGTAAGTAGATTTTGATCAATGGTGCATGATTTGATGTAAGGCATCATCATGTTAGACTGTGTTATTTTCTTATTTCATAAGTTATCTGTTGCATATTTCATTTGACTTTGTTGCCCATTGGATAAGGCACTAGTCTTTGAGGGATTTGGGGTATTTCAAAGATGTAATACCCCTCTAACCCTAATATAAGTTTTGTGTTTTTGAAAGAATTAAGATCTTTCGATGTTTTCTTACAGCTTAAGTTGTACATCATACTTGTTTGATCTATTCCTATAGTTTGTTTATAATAATTTCATAAGCTAGTACTCAATGATTCTAATATTAGACATACTATCTAAAGGTATCATTTTTGTATGTATTTATCTCCGTGTATGTATTGAGTACCTTCAAGACCTTTATGAACATAGTGAGGATGTTATATGATATGTACTTTATAGATATATATAAGTGGTTATTTATATTTTCTTCTATTAAGGTTACTTTGGATGAATCTTGTATCTCACTTGATGATTTGATTATGTTGATTTATTATTAGTATTGATACGAGGCTAACACAATGCTTGAGATTCTAACCTTCGTTATGATGATGCTACATCCTTTGAGTGTATATATATACATGATGTGTTTTCATGATTTAGGACGAAGTCGTAGTTACTCACATAGCTGAGGTCCACACGATGTATCGATCCTGGTCATCTGTCTGCAATGTCTTCTTTTATATGTATATCTGTGCATATGTATTTCTTCTTTGTGATGCAGGCTTGCAGGTACCGGGCATCGACTTCACCTAGCTTCATAGGTCTGAGCATGCCCTCAAATCCTCGATGGTTGTTGTTATGGAGATAGTACTAAGGCCCCTACATGAGTCTTCCTTTATCATTATTCCAATTTGGGAATATTAGGGTTCCTTCTTTGTTAGTCAACCTTTGGGTCAAAAACCCAGATCCAACGCACCCGGTTGGGCATGGTTGTAGTTAGTGCCTTGTGGCCACTTGAATTCATTTGGTTGTATGATTTGTTTACTCATTTTATTTATTTCTCCTTCTTGGTATGATTCTTAGTTAATCTTTCTATGTTGTGTTTCAGGAGTTTGGTTTGACTTTCCTTGTTGACTTTGGTTGACCTTGTTTGATCTTATGGTTTTCTTGATATGTTTCATAGATGATTTGTATGGCCTCTTTGGATGATTAGATTTATTTTGAGGCATGTGATTTTATTCTACCTCAGTGTTATATCCTATAGTAATTATAAATAGGTAATAATATTGTGATCTATTACTTCATAATCTTATAGATTATAGTGTTTGGTATTTGGCATGTATCTATATAAATATAAATATAAATATATATATATAGAAATATATATATGGGTGCACACATATATGTATTTATATATATATAATTTATATGTGATTATATGTTAATTATTGTAGATATTGTTGATGGTGTATATTTTGGGATTAATGTAAAGTGTAATATTATTAATAATTAAATATTAAATATTAAATAATGTGAGGTATATTATTCACAATTGTTAATTATTAATAATGTGGATAGGTTATATATATAGATATTGATGTAATTAATGATGGCATATGCACATATGTTAGGATAATATTACATATGTGTATGAATGAATACAAATAATCTTTTATTGTATATGTGAGTAATATAGTTTTATGATATTAAGTTATTTTATAATACCCTTTAGTTAAGAGTTAGTTGGGAGTTGGTTACTTTTCCTCTCAACCTTTGGAAATCTATTTATATGCACTACTTTCTCATTTGAAGAGAGGAGATTTTGGGGCTGAAGCATTGAGGAGAGGATGGCCTTAATTTTCATGGAGATTTTGGAGAGAAAACATGGAGATGTGAGGGAGAGTTTGTAAGCATATGTCTTTAAGAATTTTTTTGGTTATCTTTGCTTTTGGGAGAGAGACATTTTTGCGAGAATTTCAGTAGTTGAGAGAGGGATTCTTTTCTATAGAATTATTTCTTTCTTTCATAGAGATTTTTGAAAGTGGATAGGGTTTGAAGGATGCATCTCAAGTTTGGATTTGTCTTCTCTTTTGTTTCCTTCCTTCTTCGATTCAACCTTCGTAGGACATGAGGTATGGATTGAATATTTTAGTTACTTTATGTCTCTGATATATTATGGATCTATTTATATATTATCATTATTTATTATATCTTTACTTTTCATTTCTATAGTTATTTTAAAGTTTTGAGTTTTTGTTTGTAAGAATTGGCATGTGTTTTCCTAGGGTTTTTAGCAACCCTTTTTTGGAGATCTATTATTATAATAATTTAAATTGCATTTATAGTTTTACTAAATTGATTTTCCAAAAGTAAAATTCATAGATCTCAAATGGGTATCTCTCTGATTTTATTTTTAGGGTCAAATTAATGCCTTATTTTTGTCATTTTGGCAAACTATGCCTGTCCATTTTTTATTCCAAATTTTCTGTCAAATGTATTCGTATGCTACAAGATGATATGATCATATAAAAGTCTGAATTTTATATAAAACATTATTATAAGTCTTATCTTTCATTTCTAATTGGTTTGGTGAATTTTAATTATGTTTTGTGAAAATTACAACCATTTTAGTGAAGGCAGGTCTGAACCCTAACCAGAATTTTCTATTTTAAACTAGAAGTCATAACTTTCTTTCCCACTATTGGATCTTCCTAAAAATAAAATTGAGAGTCCATAATTATGTTATCTAAATCTCCACTGAAGAGATTGCCTTTATTATGTGTTTTTTGGAAGATATGGATGACTGTTCTATGATGACTATTCTTTGCATTTAATCCTTGCTTGAAATAATTCAGTTTAAGAACATCATTAAGTTTTAAGGTTTCGTATGGTCACCAGAGGCTATTAGAATTTTTTTTTGGTTAATTGGATCTATGTATACTCTGAATATGTTTATAATATCACTTGGATGTCTTCTTATATGTTTGGAACATTCTGAATGCCATATTGGGTTTAGGGTTGTCAAGTGGACTAGGGACAACATATGTTTTCCTAAACTCAATCAAATGTTGTTATGGAATTGATATGAATTCTTGATGATGGATCTATTATGTTCTTATGATTTTGATATGTATGTTAGGTAACCTAAGTACACTAGGTGAGTGACTCATAGTGAGGGGTCGAGGCCCTAAGTGGCTAGTACTAGGATAACCTACTATGAGTTATTTAATCAAGTGATAACCTAAATAAATGAATTGGGAATGAGAAATTACACACTAATCAAGATTAATTGTGCCTCACCCATGCCTTTAGTGCTAGTAAAGACCAAGGATGGGAGTGGGAGAAGGTACCTATGTGTAGGTACGACTGAATGACCTTGTCTATACGAGAGGCATTCGGTTCCGCATGTGCCTACTTGGGGGCCGAGGGCAAGAGTGGCTAGTACCAGGACAACCCAAGGGGTGAGGGCTATGCGATGACACTCACCTAGCTTTTAGCTTAGTCTCTACCAAATTTGATCATGCCTCTGGTAGTCCTTGTGGTCTTCTTGTCTTTTCTTTTGTGTTGTGACTTTGGGGAAATTTTATCACCACCTTAGGAATTTCCTAGTTGTTACCTCTTGTATCGGCCTTTGGTTCTATCTCCTAGCTCGGGGGAGTGGGCCTATTGGTTCCACATGGTTGGGTGGTTAATATTTATATCGAGGTATTGATCGTGATTCTTTGGATGATCCTAGCACATATTCCTTTCCAGATTTGTAGTTGAAGATTTCTTATTGGATATTTTAATATGTTGAGATGTACTTATGTATTTGTATTCATGTAATTTTTAATCTCCTAAAAGGAGTCTTGTAGTATTGATGCAATCTCAATTCAAAGAAATGCATAAGGGAATGGGTAGTTCTAGGTAAAAGAAAGGGAAAAGAATGTAGAATATTGGACATGTTACTAGCATTAAAAGAAAGTGTTTATGTTATTTATCCTATCCTCTTATGTTGTCCATGTGTAAAGGAGATAATCTTAAATATAGTTATATATAATGATGTATTACAACAATAATTTATTCTCTCTTGATGAAAGAATTCAAGGAAATTATTGAGAAATGATAGATTAGTGATTGGAATTATTAACAATGAATGGTTATGAAATAATGCAATAAAATAGTAATTTGATTTTAATGTTAATACTTGGTTCATGTTAATGAAGTATAGGATGATGCCTACCTTAATGAATATTAATCTCTTACCTAAATTATTAGAGAAAAGTGATATAAAGGATAGTAGATGTAGATGAAATCAATATGAAATTATGGAATGAGTTGGTAAAAGGAATAATGATGTTGGATGATTAACTTATGTTTAATAAAAGAAATAAGTTAGGGACATTTAACTTGATACATTAAAATGAACGTAGATCTTTTAAGCTCATGATTCCATGAATATCTTATGCATGTAAATGGTTTATATGATGTTTCTTTAGTAGCGACATTAGGGAACCCGTGAGGACTTAAGTTGTATAAATATTACATTCAAGTAGTAGAAAATTATTTCTTCTTTTAGAAATATGAAGTGTAATGATGAGTATTATTCTAGTTAAAATTAAAAAAAGAAATTTACTACTTGCATTTTATAGAGGTTTATGTCTTGTCCTCTTGGGTTTCCTGGCAGGGCGTTACAAAAGATCCATCCCACCCAAAACATAAATGATAACATTTTCCCTTTCATGTTGATAGGAGGAGTTGGGAAGTTTGTTTGGTTTTCAGATTCATTGTATGCAAGTGAGATTTTTCATGAGATCTAGTGAGCACTGGGGTATTCATTCCCTAAAATTCTAAAAACTATTCCACAAAGGAACATACCTATAGGCCTATTGTTTTTAATAAGGAGTTATGTGTGTGCAGATGAGGTGTACTCACCTGAGTGAGTGGAACTCAAAGTGAAGAAGGTTGTAGGCCTTGTCAATGTTAGCACCCTTCTTGTCTTCCAATTTGTAGGAAGAAGTAGATTTTTTACGATCAGATAAATATCCCATGTCTGGTTATCATTTTCTTTTTTAGAATCAGAGGGTGGAAGAAAAAGTACTAACAAGACTAACAAAAGTGCTTCTCTGGAAAGTATGTTACACATGAACATATCTCTTTCCTCACTAGTACATTCTTCAATTTTATCTTCTTTAATGATAGTCTTCGCATTCTTTGTGATTAACCAATACCCTAGTCCTAAACATAGAAAATGTGTCTTCATCTTTTCTTTCTAGCTATCATAGTTTACTCCATCAAACTTAGGGCTTTCTTTCCTGAAATGATTCACCATGGATTTGTTTAAGTTGTTAAACTTTTCCTTCAAGGATTTGCTGCTCTGATACCAATTGTTAGAAAGTAAAGTCAACGAAGATAACTGAGATGGGGGGGTGAATCAATTATCAGATAAATACAACTTTTATCACCATTAACAGATTTCAACCATGTAATCAATGTAAGAAACAACCATAGAAAGATAAACATACACATCAACACAATAACACAAGATATGTTGACTAGGGAACTATGTTTTAGAGAGTAAACCCAGTGGGAATGATGCCCAAAAAAGATGTACCAATATAAAAATTTCTTGTGAGAGGATAGACTATGTTAAGAGCCTTATGAAATACATTCAGTACATATGAGTCCTTGTTAGGAGACTTTGAATCCCTATTAAAAGATTCTAACCCTGTTAGGAGTTATGGAAGATAGAAGGACCCACTATCCAAACAGCTTCAAGGGAAAGATCACTCAACACACTGTCCAAATAATCTTTGTATTACTCAAACAAAATAATACCAAATAATTATTTATCTCATCAACTTATCTTTGCTCCTTTATTTGTGCCAAATTGTAAAACTTCTTCACTAGATCTCAATATCAGATCTTTGCAATTTCCATATCCTCTTACAACATATATTGCTCAATTCCATAATTTATTACATACAGATGCTTACAATAATAAAGGAAAAGAATCCTTCCTTTATACCACACTTAAATAATTACAAATAAGTCAACCAACACAACTTAACCAATTACAAAATATAAACCTTCACACATTACACAATATTTCACAATTACATAAAAATTATCGACTTCCAAACAAAATAAGTATTCACTCATGTGACCTTTGACCATGCTATCATGTCCATGTCACTATAATAATGTCTTCATCAACTATTCAACTTCACATGCCTAGATTCTATCCTGATTAGGAGATATATGTTGGAGATTTGTCTGTAGGCCAGTAGTGACTGTATGTTTGTCATTGATGACAACATATGGAAAGTAGCATGCGTGGAAGTCTTATGTAGTAAGATTTCAGTATATGAAGCATGCACATGATATCAACATGATATCATGGGTGCAGAGGTTAACTATTAGTACAAACAACTATATAGCAACTGATATTAGTAGTGTTCCTGACAGAGTAACAGACAATATTCTGTGTACGGTTGTCCGTACATTTATCATGGAGCCTTGTGCACTTGGATAGATGTTGAAGATATATTAGTGATGTTTTAGTTATGGACACATAGTCTGTTGATTAGTAGAAGTGAAGTTATGCAGTCCCTATTCGCCAACAATAGTTTCCTGTGTTTGTTCAGAAGAACCAAAAGAGATTTTATTGGTTCTTTAGTTGCACTTATCTTTAGGGTATGCACCCTTGGAGTTAACCTTGGAGAAGTGCTATTGATGTTTAGTTAAGAGCACATGAGTTAATTTAGCTTACAGAGAAAGTTCTAGTTGTTTTGGTAGAGCCGACAGTGTGTAGCATGTGTCTACAATTATCTTATTGGACAGGTCCCAGAATGTGTTGCATGCATAGTAGAGCCAACACAATGTTTATTGGAGTTTTTTATGGTTTCTCTAATATGATTTCAAGGTGGTTCTAACAGGTTGACTAATTATATCATTTGGAGGAAAGATATTTATAGGCAGTCATTTGTGATTGCTTGAGTGTGGTTCATGGTTGATTATGTAGAGTAGAGAAGAGTGTGCAAAGTGTTGAGCTATTAGAAGAAGGTCTATGTGACCAAGTAAAGTACTTATGCTATTCATTGGAACTGATCTAGATAATAGGTCAAAGTGCAATTCACCAAGATCTAGATATAGTGTGTATCTATTAAATAGAATGTTGTAGCCTTTGCCCATTTGAGCAATGAGCTCTCAGACAGTGCATTCTCTCCCCTAATAGGGAAAATTGTAAAAGACTCCTAATAGGGTCTGACCCTTGACTAGGTCTATTGTACTTAATATATTTTAAAACTACTCCTAACAGGGTAAAGGATCTTCTAACAAGGATCATTATACACTAGTACAAAATATTAGTGGGTATCAAGTCCCATGGGGGTTTTTACCTATTTGGGTTTCCCGTAACCAAAATATTGGTGTTGTGTTCATGTGTTCTTTCATTGTGTTTATTCTTTATGTTTAAGTATATTTAATTAGATAAATAATTGAATCTTGTAGATAACTGATTCACCCCCCCCCCACCCCCCCACCCTCTCAGTTATCTCTTGGGACTATTCCTAACAATTGGTATCAGAGCCAAGTGCCTCACAAATAAATTTTAACAGCTTGAGGTTGATCAGATGGCATACATTAGGAAAGAAAGTCCTAAGTTTGATGGAGATGATTATCTTGATTGGAAGAACAAGATGGTGACTCATTTGCAGTGCATTTCTTTTGAAGTTTTTAATGTAACTATCAAAGAAGCCAAGATTCCTACATTAGAAGACCTTGAAAAAGATGATGCTACTAACACACAAAAGGAATTGTTTCATCAAAATGATATAGCTAATGAAGCCTGTATTAGTGCCCTATCTAATGGTGAATTTTTAGAAGTTAAAAAGGTAGATACAACCCATAAAATATGGAAGCACCTAGAAGACATATTTGAAGGAGACAAAAAATAAAAGAATGCGTGTAGAAAGACATGGAAGAATAGATACAATGCATTAGAGATGCTGCCTGAGGAAAATATCAGAGCTTACAATCAGAGGATTAATGAAGCAATTGCTAGAATCAGGAACAATGGTGGAGAGATTTCAGAGGAGGATAGTGTGGACAAGTTAATGACTACCCTCACTCCTGAATATGAAAGCAAGATCAACATCCTTGATGAGACCATGTAGCTTACATCAAATTTCAAGAGAGAGAGACCTTGATTAGCAAAATCTCAGCTTTTGAGATTTCAAGATTGAAGATAGAACCAAAGAGTGAGATAGCTTTCAAAGCAACAGTTCATGGTAAGAAAGCTGCAAACACTTTTGGTAATTTTGATGATGATGATGAAGAGAAAACATTAGATGATTTTATTGCTATGATTGCCAAAAGAGAAAAGAAAGGAAAAGGAAAATATGAAGGTCAATTACCATTTAAGTGCTTTTCATGTAATAAGATTGGTCACTTTGCATCTAAGTGTCCCACTAGAGCTAGAAAGTTCAAGAAAGATTACAAGCCTAAGTATTCTAAGGAATGCTACTATGTTGGAGATGAAATTTTAGATGAAGAATCTGGTGAAGAAGTGTTAGAAATAGGAAATACTGAGAGGGGGGGGTGAATCAGTATTTCACAAACTTTTTCTTTTTCCCACTTATGGATATAATAGATTACTTTAGTGCATACAAAGATTATCAAGCCAATTAACAAACATAGCAGTAAATAGAAAGAACTCATAACACATGATATGTTCTCGAGGAAACCCTAGCCAAGGGAAAACCCCAGTGGGAATGGTACCCACAAAGATCACTAATCAAAAGTATCCTGTTAGGGATATTGGACCCTGTTAAGAGTCAATTTACAATATATAGTAGATCTGTCCTGGTTAAAGGACTTTAGGTCTTATTAGAAGCCTTAACCCTATTAGGAGTTAGATTACAAAACCTGATCACCAGCTGAGCTCACTACCCAAACACGTAATACAAAATGTTTTTGACTATAGTATGGTACTGCTTAAAACTTCACATCAATAGCCTTTGTTGCTATCACAATATACAACTATCGCAAGTTATCCTTTTCTTTCTTTTTACTCATCACACACACTTTTTCATTACATTTCAAGTATGCCTAATATATGAGTTATTAGAGCTAATAACTTTATATGGTCGGCTTCCAAAATATTTATCCAAGAGTAAACATCTAGGATGTCATCCCTTCATAATTTTAAGTCATTATTTTGACAAGCAAAAATAATCCCTTAACTCTTTCGCTAATACTGTCTCCAAAACTATTCTGTCTGCAAAAACTATCTTCGGTAAACTTTGAATAACTTCATCTGTACTACTCCAAACTTTATGCACACTAAGATGGGGTATCCTCATACTCTGTAGAAGCTTTAGTTAACTGCACAAACAAAAATATTATTATAGTGGATGTCGCCAACTAAATCTTCATCGAGTGCTCTGTCAGGATCACTATATCCATACTTAGACAATTTCTTCCTTCAACTTGCCATACTTGCATTCCAGATTCTGCACTCTCAATAGAGATCATATGTTTCCATAATGACAACATCTATGCATCCACATTAACCAAATTGCCAACAATCTCCCCCTTTGTCATTGGTGGCAACATATGGGAAAATTGGCTAAGTGTGCAAACAAAACTTCAAAGTATTTACACAAAATTGTGGCCAAACGTTATACAACACATATACAATATTATACTCCATAGAATAGCTCCCCCTATGAGTATCCTTCCTCAACATATTTTTAATTTTCTGCTATCTCTCCCCCTTTGACAACAATGACAAAGATAGGGTGTACAAAAATTTCAAAAAAAAACTTGATACCTTGTTATCAGCTATTGCAAAGCCGTAGGCTTGCAACACAGTCCCCAAACTCTGACTTCCATGATTCAAAATATTTCTCCCATATCTTCCTGATGGATTCAGCAACATTGAGTAGAGTACTCAATCTGTATGCTGTTGTCTGACAAGCTTGCAGGGAATTAAAGCTAAACTTCTGAAAAGATGTCTTTGCTGAAAGACACTGCTCAATTTGATCTTCAACAATTGAGGTCTTGATTGAGATATGCTCTCTCAAGATGTTAATCTTGATCATCTTTCTATTCTTCTCCTCTGCTAACATTCTGATTTCATCATTTAACTTCCTTATGTTCTTCTCTACAGAACTTATCTTTACATTTGGGCTTGTTAAGGTGTTTGTTTCAGCTGTAATTGCATCTATCTTCTCTTTGATCTTCTTATCTTCTTCAGCTGTTAGGATTTTTGATTTTGTGCATTGTATATACAAACTCTTTCCAGTCTCAAAATGTTTCCTCAAATTCTTTATGCATACATCCAAATTAACAATATCATTTTGAATATTTACACTTAAATTTTTTTGCATTTCTGCTTCAAAGGCTTCCTGAACTTTTATTCTAGCAATATCCTTTAAGTTAGAAAATTCAGAGTCCAAAGAGTTTATTACTATTTTAGCTTTCTCAAGTGGATCCGATTCAAATAACTTAGTGCTGATCACACTCTCAAGTTTCTCTGTTAAAACTCTAACTTTGCCTTCAAGGTCCTTCACCTTCTTATTCTTTCCAATAATTTTATTAAGAGATGTGATGAACTCAAGCTGATCATCATCTTCAACCTCTTTTCCAAAGTCTTCAAAAATTGAACCAATTTGTCTCTTCTTACTATCAGGTGCACTAGGGGTAGTGACCTCTGTCAAAATTTGTTTACCTTTAACTGTCTACTCTACTGGAACTGATTCTGATACAGCTGGTGCTTCCACTACCTCTGTATCCTTTTCTGATTTTGTAATCTTCTCTTGCTCTTCTAAAGCCAAATTGTCAACAATGTTTCCTAGATCATGAAATACTACATCATCTGACTCTAGTGTCACTTTGGTTCCTTCAATGTCCATTGATTCTTTGCCAATATTGATATGTGAAGAAGATGGGACTTCTTCAATACCAACTTCCTCTGCATGCGGTTCCTCTGATTGCTTCTGCTGAGGATTTGATTCAAATTGCTTTCCTACAACTATATCTGCAAGAACTTGCATTACTGCTTGCTTAGTCTCTTTCTGTACTTCCTCCTTTTTGCCTCCCTTTTTAAGGATTGTTCTTCTCTTAGTTCTCAATAAAGTTCCAAGAGGCTTCAAGAATCTCTTCAAATGATCTTCATCCTCAACTTTATAGAACTGTCTGATTACATGTTCTCTCATCTTTATGTCCTCTTCTTGTGCTCTCTATTTTCTATTTATAAGTCTATTATACAAATCTTATGGGATCTTACCATGAATAGTGCTAAGTTTCTTATCTGTCAAAATCATATGTGTAATCATTGCATTTTCAAAATTCAATCTGTCAAATGATCCATATAGATCATAGAATTTATTTATCTTAGTGAAGTCTCTATGCTTCAATATATCTTCATTAACTCTTTCAATTCTTGGTTTCCAAGTGTTCTTCTTCATTGAAACTTCATCATCATCTTTAATTTCTACTACTTTTCTAGGTACAGGTGGTACAATCACTTGCTGTCTCTTATCGGGTCCTGTTGCACTCACTTTTACTATTTTGCTAGAAATAGGAGAAAAAGATTTATCTCCTTCATCTTTTTCAGGTACTTTAACTTTTACCTTTACTGCAATAGGATCAACAGGGTCTGCACTAGATGCCACAGGTGGAATTACAAGATTTTCACTTTGCTTCAAGGCTTCTGTAGTCTTCTTAGCTATGTCAAACTCATGACTTGACATACCTGATTCTTTCAGTATTTTCTTCATAGTAGATTCAACTCTCCTACTAGATTGCTTCTTTTCTCTCAAACTTATTGCAGAGTTGAAATTCTCTTCATAGGTTCCAAACCTATTTGCATGACCATCCAACTCACACTTTAACAGTCTATTCACATATCCTATTGATTCTGCTTCAGATACTTCATAGCCAAGAGGGTCTATGAATTCCATTCCAAACTCAACCACTTCAATGTAGGTGAAATCAATGTCTACCATAAAACAAATGTCATCTTTATGCTTTTCAACTAAGGATTGAGGAATCCTTGATTTGTTCTTAACAATATTCTAAAAAGTCTTCAATACAAGCTTCACACTGTCATTGACTTTCTCAATTAGGTGCTTCATGTAGACTGAGTTTATTCTTTCCATTGTGTTCACATTGTCACTCCAATCAACTATGTAAGGAAATCTTCTCAAAATATGGAAAAACATATAGGTTATCAGAGATGAAAACCTAAACTATGTGTACTTAGCCTTCTTAATATTTTCTAAGTTCTCAAATAACTGAATTTTCAAAATTTCACATAGGTCTACTTATTTCTTCTCAATACACATAAGATAAGTTACATGAACCATTTCTACAGCCATGTCATCTTCCCTTGAACTACCACAAAACTTAGTTGTTAGGATCTTGCAAAGGTACCTAACATCATCTTGCTTAATCTTACTTATCGCAATTCCTCTACCATTATAACTAGATCCAGTGTTGTCTAAAACAATCTTTCTCATGTTCTTTTCATTCAGTGGAATCTCTCCAACTTTTGATAATCTAGTAACATCATGAATTAGGTCGGCAGTTATATCAATAACTCTATCCTCCATCTAGAATTTCCCATTGTGGATTCTACTTAAAATGATCTTGGTACATTCCTCATCATTAAATTCATACTTCATGGAATAATTGATAATTTTATTGTTCTCTAGGTGCCCATAAGCTAGTTTAACTGACATGTCTTGATTATACAATTTCCTGTAATCATCACTAAAATTTGCATCTCCCAAAGTTTCAAACTTTCAACCTAAATATCCTTTAACATTCTCAATGTGTAATACTCCATCTGGTACGGATGATAGTGCTAGTCTATCATCAATTTCAGCTGGTTCTACTAGTTCTTTCTTAATCTTAGGTCTATTCTTATCCTTAACATTATGAACCATAGAATTATCCATCTTATCAACTGATTAAAGCTCAAAAAACACCTCAACTTTGCAAATCTAAGGTTTTGGTATGATCGTCGCTCCAAACTACTTCCAAACTTCTTCAAATAATCCTCAACTCACTTTTTCTTCTTTCAAATCTCTTTTCAGTCACTTTTTAATCATGATAACTTTGATTTCGACCTTATAACACTTCACATTAACTTGATCTGACATCGCATTCATTCATTTTGCCGCTAAAACCTCAAAAATCTGATTCTGCAAACTTGCAACCATAAAACTTTTTGCGACCTCACAAAACATGATATTTTATTTTGCGCACTTAACCATAGCATTAGTACAACATAAACAACCTATATCTAACTGCGCAAAACTTAACTCATTCAAATTCCTAATCTACACTAATCCTAAGTCCTAAACTATGGAAACTTACATAATTTAAGTACTTAAAGAAGGGTCAAGTAAAAATTCATCCTTACAATTAGTTACATTACCTTCCTAACTACTTTTAGTGCTGAATATACCTCCTTGATCTGTGCCTTTATCAAATTTTACTTCATCTTTATTGCTACAACAACCTTTCTCTTTGTTTCCTGCATTTTCATTCCTTCTTGCATTGTTCCTGTGGTTAGGGTTATGATGATAACCTCCATTGTTCATTATGCACACTCTTGCTGAGTGTCCAAACTTGTTGCATATCTGACAAATGATTCCATTGTTTTCAAATCTCTTTCCTTGTTGGTTAATCTGTGACCTACAATTTCTAGCAATATCTCCTACTTTGTTGCATCTAAAACATACTACCACTTTTCTTTGATTCATTTCTTCAATAGATTTCTTATCTACATTGTTAGTATTTCCAATAATTCTATCATAATTATTCAAAATTACTTTAGGTCTTCTACATTCATTAGCTCTATGTCCAAAACTATGACAATTATAACAATGTCCATTAAGAGGTTTAAATTGCTTACCTATGCAATCTCTCTTCATGTGCCCAATAGTATTACAAGCAAAACATCTACCTTTGAATTCTCTTTGCATACCTTTAGATGATTCTTCCTATTTTGATTCTTCTTGCTTTGATTCTTCTTTTTCTCTAGGTGGTTCTTCTTTAGGTGGATCTTCCAATGTGTTCTCATCTAGCTTCATTTCCTCCACACTTTCAGATGTCTTCAGATCTGGCTTCTTACTTTCATGGTTTGTTCTAAACATACTAAATCCAAATCCAGTCCTATCAAAGAATGGTTCTTCAAAAGAATTTTTTTTTCAGTCTTATCACTATTTGAATATAGCCTTTCAAGTTGTTGTTTAGATTGAGTTAATTCATCCTTCACAATTTTATTATACTTCTCAAGTTCCACATACTGCACTTTTAATTTTTTAGATTTGGATGTTTCCTTTACAAGTCTTGATCTCAGATCTTCATTCTCAATTTTCAATTTTTCATTATCAGATCTCAAATTTCCATCTTTCATACTAAGCTTCAGATTTACTATCTTCAGCTCATGCTTAAGGATCTCATTTTCTTTTTCTAATTCATCACAATCTTCAACAAGCATATCAGATTTCTTTTTAGATTTCAGATCTTCAATCTTACCTTTTAATTTGTCAATAGCATTCTTTGCATCTTCATATTTTCTTCTTAAGGAGTTTCTTTCATCAATAAGCATATCAATCTGTTCAAGAGCTTCTTCAAGATTCTTCTAAAGTTGATCCATATCCATAGAGATCTTACTCAAGCTGCTAAGCTTTCCTTGAATGTTACTTCTCTGAGTAACTGTTCTCTGATACCAATTGTTAGAAATAGGAAATACTGAGAGGGGGGGGTGAATTAGTATTTCACAAACTTTTTCTTTTGCCCAGTTATGGATATAACAGATTACTTTAGTGCATACAAAGATTATCAAGCTAATTAACAAACATAGCAGTAAATAGAAAGAACTCATAACACATGATATGTTCTCGAGGAAACCCTGGCCAAGGGAAAACCCCAGTGGGGATGGTACCCACAAAGATCACTAATCAAAAGTATCTTGTTAGGGATATTGGACCCTGTTAAGAGTCAATTTACAATATATAGTAGATCTGTCCTGGTTAAAGGACTTTAGGCCTTGTTAGAAGCCTTAACCCTGTTAGGAGTTAGATTACAAAACCTGATCACTAGTTGAGCTCACTGCCCAAATAGGTAATACAAAATTTTTCTGACTATAGTATGGTACTACTTACAACTTCACATCAATAGCCTTTGCTGCTATCACAATATACAACTATCACAAGTTATCCTTTTCTTTCTTTTTACTCATCACACACACTTTTTCATTACATTTCAAGTATGCCTAATATATGAGTTATTAGAGCTAATAACTTTATATGGTTAGCTTCCAAAATATTTATCCAAGAGTAAACATCTAGGATGTTGTCCCTTCATAATGTTAAGTCATTATTTTGACAAGAAAAAATAATCCCTTAACTCTTTCGCTAATACTGTCTCCAAAACTATTATGTCTGCAATAACTATCTTCAATAAACTTTGAATAACTTCATTCGTACTACTCCAAACTTTATGCACACTAAGATGGGGTATCCTCATACTCTATAGAAGCTTTAGTTAACTACACAAAAAAAAATATTGCTCCAGTGGACGTCGCCAACTAAATCTTCATCAGGTGCTCTGTCAGGATCACTGTATCCATACTTAGACAATTTCTTCCTTCAACTTTCCATACTTGCATTCCAGATTTTGCGCTCTCAATAGAGATCATATGTTTCCATAATGACAACATCTATGCATCCACATTAGCCAAATTTCCAACAAGTATAAATTGGATTCATTTCTATTATAGACAAAATGAATAACAAGACAGTTCATGAAGATAAGAAAGAGAATCAAGAGCTAGCAATGATTTCACAAGCTGACATAAGGATAGACTAGATTATAGACAGTGGTTGCTCACATCACATGACAGGTGATAAAGGCATGTTTGTTTATTTGGACAAATACAATGGAGGTATGGTCAAATTTGGAGACAACACTCCTAAACCAATAGTTGGTAGAGGAGCCATCACTTTGGATGAAAAGAATAGTAATGATGATGTTCTCTATGTTGATGTTTTGAAACATAACCTTCTCAATGTTGGTAGTTACTTGGAAAAGTCTATTAGTTGGAGTTCAAAGATGACAAATGCATCATTAACAAAAAAGATGGTGTTATGATTGCATCAAGCTCAAAGACAAGAGGTAATATTTTTCAACTCAATTCAGGAGCAAGTTGTTTTGTTTCTAAAGTTGATGATAGTTGGTTGTGGCATAAAATACTATGTCATATCAATTTTGATAACATAGTAAAGATAAGAAATGTTAAGGTAGTAAGAGATCTAACTAGAATAGAAAATCCAGTTGATACTATATGCAAGGAATGTGTGATGGGAATGCATGTGAGAAATTTATTCAGGAGCAAGAAGAATTTAGCAGAGAACAAGTTGGATCTAATTCATATAGACATATGTGGTCCAACTCAAACAAGATCATACTATGGTGAAAGGTATTTCATTTTGTTTGTTGATGATTATACTAGGATGATGTGGGTTGCGTTCTTGAAAGATAAGTCATAAGCATTTGAGAAATTCAAAATATTCAAAGCTAAGGTTGAGAATGAATCTGGACTAAAGATAAAATGTTTGAGATTAGATAGAGGATGAGAATTCACCTCTGACAGTTCTATGAGTACTGCAAAGAACATGGCATAAAGAGACAGTTAAGTGCACCTAAAACCCCTCAACAGAATGGAATTACAGAGAGAAGGAATAGGATCATTCTTGATACAATGCGCACCATTATGATAGAAGGAAAAGTTGCACACACCTATTGGAGAGATGTGGTCAATACAATAGTCTATACCATCAATAGAATTCAATTGAGGCCAAGCACTGACAAAACACCATATGAGATATGGTTTGGTAATGTTCCCATAGTAAAATACTTTAGAATCTTTGGAAGAAAGTGCTACATCAAGAGGGATGAAGTAGTAGGCAAGTTTGATGCAAGAAGTGATGAAGGTATTTTTCTTGTTTACTCTACTAAAAGTAAAGCTTATAGATGTTTTAATTTAAGATTGAAAAAGATCATAGAAAATGCTCATGTAAAGATTGATGAAAAGTTCATGATTCAAGAAAGATATCATGATTACTCACCCATGGTTGAAGAAGAACCTAGACCCTCCACTAGTGAAACAGTCATTGAGGAAATGTTTGATAGTATTGATGTGTTATTCAATGACCCTTAGATAAGTGAACAAAATACTCCTAAGGCTGATGAGTCAGCATCACCTAAAGTTCCAAAGTTTACATCAAGAAATCATTCCATGGAAGATGTAATTGGAGATCATAGCGGCAAATTCTTAACAAGATCACAAGAAAAGAACTCAGCTAGCAATGAAGCGGTATGTTTACTATCTCAAATTGAACCCTTAAGTGTTGAAGATGCTTGTAATGATTCAGATTGGCATGATGCTATGAAAGAAGAACTTGATCAGATTATTAAGAATGATACTTGGGAACTAGTCCCAAGACCTAGTGATAAGAATGTGATTGGAACAAAGTGGATATTCAGAAACAAGATGAATGAAGATGGTATAGTAGTAAGAAATAAAGAAAGATTAGTATGTAAGGGATATGTGCAAAGAGAAGGCATTGATTATTCAAACACATTTGCACCTATGAGCATATTAGAAGCTATTAAGTTGTTTCTAGCCTATGCTATAGTCAAATACTTCAAATTTTATTAAATGGATGTCAAGTCAACATTCTTGAGTGGAGACTTGAAAGAAGTATACATTGAGCATCCAGAAGGATTCACCTTATCAGACAAACCTGATATGGTATGCAGATTGAAGAAGGTCCTCTATGGACTTAAGCAAGCCCCTAGAGCATGGTATGAGAGACTATATGGATACTTAACAAAGATTGGATTCAAGAAAGGATCAGCAAATTGTAATGTATTCATTAGAGAGACATTTGAAGGTTTGTTACTTGTAGCTATATTTGTTGATGGCATTATCTTTGGAGGTAATGACAAACTTATTGCTGAATTTGCTAAGGAGAAGCAAAATTAATTTGAGATGAGCATGATTGGTCCTATCAAAAACTTTTTGGGACTAAATGTGCAGCAGATAGAAAAAGGAATTTTTACTAATCAGTCAAAGTATGTGAAAGAGATACTAAAGAAATTCAAGATGGATGATTGCAAGCTAGTAGGGACTATTAGAAATAGGAAATATTGAGAAGGGGGATGAATCAGTATTTCACAAACTTTTACTTTTGCCCACTTATGGATATAATAGATTACTTTAATGCATACAAAGCATAAGAAACTAAATATCATACACAATAGTAAATGTAAAGAACTCATAACACATGATATATTCTCAAGGAAACCCTAGGCAAGGGAAAACCCTAGTGGGGATGGTACCCACAAAGATCCAATAATCAAAAGATATCTGGTTAAGGATGTTGACCCTATTAGGAGCCTATTACAATCATATAGTGTATCAGTCCTGATTAAGGGACTATAGGCCTTGTTAGAAGCCTCAACCCTGTTAGGAGTTGTAGATACAAAACCTAATTACCATATAAGCTCACTACCCAAACAAGTAATACAAATGTTTACTGATTACAATATGGTACTGCTTACAACTTCGCATCAACAACTTTCACTGCTATCATAATTTACATATATTAAATGTTACATTTCAAGTATGATCGGTACATCTTTATTTATACAAGATACAAACATAATATCTTTCTCTTGTCAGCTTGCATATCTTTATCCAAGAGTAAACATCTAGGATGTCATCTCTTTATAATATTAAGTCATTATTTTGACAAGAAAAATAATCCCTTAATTCATTTACTAGCTCTATCTTCAAAACTACACTGTCGACTGTACTCTGTCATCAGTAAAATAGTCATAACTTTGTCCGTACTGTCCATACTCTTTTGCACACTAAGATGGGGTATCCTTAGACAACATAGAGTCTATGTTCAACCGTGCAAACTTTGATCATGCTCTAGTGAATGTTGCCAAAACAAACTGTATCAGGTGCTCTGTCAAAATCATTATTTCATACTTAGACAATTTTAGTTTGTGATCTTCCATACTTACTTTCTAGCTTATGTGCTCTTCATAATGAACATATGTTTCCATAATGACAACATCTATGTACATACCTCAGCCAAATTTCCAACAATCTCCCCCTTTGTTATTAGTGGCAACATATGAGAAAATTGGCTAAGTGTACAAGGCAAAATCTCAAAATTTGTATCAAAATTGTGGCCATAGTATAAAATAAGTATACTATCCTTATATCTCCTCAAAATATATACAATAATCTATAACACTTCATAATACTCCATAGAACTCCCCCTATGAGTATCCTTCCTTATCATATATAGACAATTTTCTAAGTATCTCTCCCCCTTTGACAACAATGACAAAATAAAGGGTGGAAACGGATATACAAAAAATTGTGTCAAAACTTTTACCTTATTGTCTTATTGCAAAGTTGGTAGGCTTGCAATACAATCTGCAAAATTTGTCTTCGAAGTCTCAAAATCTTTCTCCCATGCCTTCTTTATTGATTCTGCTACATTGAGTAAAGTACTCAATCCGTATGCTGCAATCTGACAAGCTTGGAGGGACTCAAAATTGAATTTCTAAAATGTTGTCTTAGCAGTAAGACATTCATCTAGCTGCTCTTCTATTATAGTCAACTTGATTGAGACATGCTCTCTCAAGATGTTTATTCTGATATATTTCTTATTCTTCTCATCATTCAAAGTCCTTATTTCATCATATAATTTCCTGATCTTATTCTCAACCATACTGATCTTCATGTTTAGGCTGGCCAAAGAGTTTGTCTTTGCTACAATTTCATCTTGCTTCTCTTTTATCTTATTTTCTTCTTCAATTAAAATATTCTCAGATTTTGTACACTGAATGTATAAACACTTTCTAGTCTCAAGATGTTTCCTTAAGTCCTTAATGTGTCTATCAAGGCTATCAATGTCATTTTTGATATTCTGACTTATGTTCTGCAACATTTTAGCTTCATAAGCTGCCTGAGCCTTAACCTTAGCAATATTAGTTAAATTAGTGAACTCAACATCAAAAGATTTAATTACCATCTTTGCTCTTTCAAGTGGATCTGAATCAAAGAATTTTGTAGATATGACACTTTGTAGCTTCTCAGTCAAGTCTTTTAGACTACCTTCCAAATTCTTAACATTCTTGTTCTTTCCAATAATTTTGTTTAAAGAGGTGATCAACTCTATTTGATCATCGTAATCAACTTCCTTGCTCAAATCTTCAATCAATGTTTCTATTCATTTCTCCTTTCCAGTCTTAGGAGTAAGACTGATGTCTTCTTGTGTTTTAGTAGGTGTAGGGGCCTTTGTTTCCATAGTCTTTTCTTGCTCTCCCAAATCCAAATTGTCAACAATGTTATCCAAACTGTTGAGTACCACATCATTTGAATCTAAAGTAACTTTAGTTCCTTCAATGTCCATAGATTTTGTGCCAATGTTTATGGAAGAAGAGGGAATATCTTCAACTTCAACTACCTCTACTACTGCCTCTGCTTGTTTTGAACTCTGTTTCTCCGCTAGTTTTGCAATTGCTTGATCTTTGCTATCTTTTCCTGCTACCAAGTTTGCTAGCACTTGCACAACTTCCTATTCAGTTTCAGTCTTTACTTGCTCATACTGTCCTCCCATTATTTGTATAATTCTTCTTTTGGTTCTCCATAGGGTCTCAAGTGGCTTGAGGACCTATTTAAGATGGTCATCATCTCTTATGTCATAGAACTATCTAATCACATTCTCTCTCATTTTGGTATCTTCTTCTTGTGCTCTCATCTTTCTTCTCCCAAGTCTATTGTAAAAAACTTCTGGTATCTTTCCATGAATAGTATCAAATTTCTTGTTTGACAAAATCATATGTGTAACCATTGCATTCTCAAGATTCAATCTATTAGAGGATCCATATAAATAATAGTATTTATTCATTTTGGTAAAGTCTCCATGTTGCATTATATCTTCATTAACTCTTTCTATCCTTGGTTTTCATGATTTCTTCTTTGTTGTCACTTCATCATCTTTTATTTCTACAACTCTTCTAGGTACTGGTGGAACAATTGTTTTCTATCTTTTACCTGGTCCTGAAGCACTTGCCTTCATTCTTTTGCTCGGTGCTGAGGAAAAGGGTTTCTATATCTGACTGATTCCTTGTTCCTTCTCAGGTTCTTCAACCTTTACCTTTACTTGAATAGGTTATGCACTTGATGCCAAAGGTGAGACTGATAATATCTCACTTTGCCTTATTGCTTCTGCAGTTCTCTTTGCAATATCAAATTCCTACTCACTCATACTTGATTCTTTTATAATTTTCTTTATTGTAGACTCCACTCTCTTCTTTGATTGTTTCTCTTCCTTAAGTGCCTTTTTTGAACCAAAGTTTTCATCATATGTTCCAAATCTATTGCTATGAGCATCAACTTTACTTTTCAACAATCTACTAACATAGCCTTCTATTTCAACTTCAGAGATTTCATAGCCAAGAGGGTCTATGAATTCATGTCTAGGTTCTACTGCCTCAATATATTTGAAATCAATATCAACCATAAAACATATATCATCTTTGTATTTCTCAACTAGGGATGGAGGAATTCTTGATCTATTTACCACAATGTTCTGAAAAGTTTTCAATACTAACTTTACACTGTCATTAACCTTCTCAATAAGATCTTTCATCTAGACTTTATTGATTCTTGCCATAGTATTCTCACCATCATTCCATTCAATAGTGTAAGGAAATATTCTTAACAAGTGGAAGAACATGTAAGTAACCAATGAGGAAAATCTAAAGTGAGTGTATTTAGCTTTCTTTATCTTCTCCAAATTCTCAAACAATTGTATTCTCAGAATTTCACACATATCCACAAGCTTCTTCTCCACACAGATCAAATAAGCAATGTGTACCATACCTGCTGGCATATCATATTCTCTAGAGCTTCCACAGAACTTTGTTGTCAAAATCTTACAAAATTATTTTACATCATCTTGCTTAATCTTACTAATGACTATACCTCTGCCATTGTATATTGAATCGGTGTTTTCAATCATAATCTTTCTCATGTTTTTCTCATTCAATGGGATTGCACCAACTTTTGATAATCTAGTCACATCATGGATTAGGTCTGTAGTTATGTCTATAACTCTATCTTCTAACCAAAATTTCCCATTATGTATCCTACTCAAAATGATCTTAGTACACTCCTCATCATCAAATTCATATTTCATAGAGTACTCAATGATTTCATTATTTTCTAGATGTTCATAATCTTGTTTCACTGACATATCTAAGTTGTACAATTTCTTATATTCACCATTAAAATCACTCTCCCTTAGGGTTTCATACTTGCATCCAAGATAACCTTTAACATTCTCTAAATGAAGAACTCCATCTGGTACGGATGACAAGGCTAAACTAGCATCTCTTTCTAAGGGTTCAACTGGATCTTTCTTATTTGTAGTTTTGTTCTTATCCTTAATGTTGTGAATCAATGACACATCCATGATTATATCTGATTTCTTAAGCTGATTCAAGATCATAATCGGATAAATACCTTAAATTTGCAAAATTAGGGCTTTCGCTAGATCGATGCTTCAAACTTCTGCAAATCGCTTCCAAACTTCTTCCTTCACTTCCAAATCACTTCTAATCACTTGATAATCATAATAAATTTGATTTTAATCTTTTAACACTTAGAATTTACTCGATCTGACATCGCATTCAATAATTTTGCCACCAAAATGCAATAAAGCTGATTCTATAAACCTGCAACCATAAATCTTTTTGCGACCTCACAAAACACAATATTTCTTTTTGTGCACTTAACCATAGCATTAGTATAACATAACAAACCTTCATCTAACTGTGCAAAACTTAACTCATTCAAAATCTAACTCTATGCTAATTCTAAGTTCCTAAACTACATAAATTTACATAATTTAAGTGCTTAAAGAAGGGTTAGGTAAAGACTCATTCTTACCTTTAGATACATTACCTTCTTTATTACCTTCAATTTTGAATATACCTCCTTGATCTGTGCCTTTAACAAATTTTACTTCATCTTCATTGCTACAACAACCTTTCTCTTTGTTTCCTGCATTTTCATTCCTTCTTACATAGTTTCTAGGGTTAGGGTTATGTTGATAACCTCCATTGTTCATTTTGCAAAATCTTGTTGTGTCTCCAATATTGTTACATATCTGACAAGTGATTTCATTGGTTCCATATCTAGGTATTTGCTGATTGATTTGTGTCCTGCAATTTCTAGCAATATGTCCAATTTTGTTGCATCTAAAACATACTAAATTCCATTTCCTCTTTTCATGTCTTCAATTGATCTTTGATCTGCATTGTTAGTATTTCTAGGCATTCTTCTATTGTAATTATTCTCAATAACTTTAGATCTTCTACATTCAATAGCTCTAAGTCCAAAACCATGACAATTATAACAATAACCATTTAGAGGTTTGAATTGTTTACCTGTACAATCTCTCTTCATATGACCAATAGTATTACAAGTAAAACATCTACCTTTGAATTCTCTTTGTATATCTTTGGATGATTCTTCTTGCTTTGGTGGTTCTTCTTGCTTAGGTGCATCTTCTTGCTTCGGTGATTCTTTTGATTTGTTCTCATCTAACTTCTTTTCTTCACTGCTTTCACATTCATTCAGATTTGGTTTCTTGCTTTCACTAACTATCTTCAATATGTTAAATCCAAGACTAGTTTTATCATAGAATGGTTTTCCATAAGATACTTGTTTATCAATGTTTTCACTATTTGAATATAGCCTCTCAAGTTTTTGTTTAGATTGAGTCAATTCACCTTTCACAATTTTGTTGTATTTCTCAAGTTCATCATACTGCAGTTTGACTTTATCAAATTCAGATGTTACCTTGCCAAGTTTAGATTTCAGATCTTCATTTTCATTCTTTAAACTTTCATTCTCAAATCTCAAATTATCATTTCCATCTTTCAAGCTAAGCTTCAGATTTTCTATCTCCAATTCATGTTTAAGGATCACATTTTCTTTTTCTAAGTCTTCACAATCTTCAACAAGAATTTCAGATTCTTTCTCAGATTTTAGATCTTCTATCTTACCTTTCAATTTGTCAATAAGATTCTTTGCATCATCATACTTCCTTTTCAAAGTGTTTCTTTCATCAGTAAGCATATCAATTTGCTCAAGAGCTTCTTCAAGATTCTTTTGTAATTGATCCATATCCATAGAGATCTTACTCAAGCTTCTAGGCTTTCCTTGAATGTTTCTTCTCTGAGTAACTATGCTTTGATACCAATTGTTAGAAATAGTATATACTAAGAGGGGGGGTGAATCAGTATTTCACAAACTTTTACTTTTTCCAACTTATGGATATAACAGATTACTTTAATGCATACAAAGCATAAGAAACTAAATATCATACACAACAGTAAATGTAAAGAACTCATAACACATGATATGTTCTTGAGGAAACCATGGCCAAGGGAAAACCTTGGTGGGGATGGTACCCACAAAGATCCACTAATCAAAAGATATCCGGTTAAGGATGTTGACCCTGTTAGGAGCCTGTTACAATCATATAGTGTATCATTCATGATTAAGGGACTATAGGCCTTGTTAGAAGCCTCAACCTTGTTAGGATTTGTAGATACAAAACCTGATTACTAGATGAGATCACTACCCAAAAAATTAATACAAATGTTTACTAATTACAATATGGTACTGCTTACAACTTCGCATCAACAACTTTCGCTGCTATCACAATTTACATATATTACATGTTACATTTCAAGTATGCTCGGTACATCTTTATTTATACAAGATACAAACATAATATCTTTCTCTTGTCAGATTGCATATCTTTATCCAAGAGTAAACATCTAGGATGTCATCTCTTTATAATATTAAGTCATTATTTTTACAAGCAAAATAATCCCTTAATTCATTTACTAGTTTTGTCTTCAAAACTGCACTGTCAATTGTACTTTGTCATCAGTAAAATAGTCATAACTTTGTCTGTACTATCCATACTCTTTTGCGCACTGAGATGGGGTATCCTTAGACACCATAGAGTCTATGTTCAACTGTGAAAACTCTGATCATGCTCCAGTGAATGTCACCAAAACAAACTGTATCGGGTACTCTGTCAAAATCACTGTTTCATACTTAGACAATTTTAGTATGCGATCTTCCATAATTACTTTCTAGCTTATGCACTCTTCATAGGGAACATATGTTGCCATAATGACAACATATATGTACATACCTCAGCCAAATTTCCAACAGGGACACCTATGATCACTGGATGCAAGCTTATAAAAGATGATGACTCACCAGTAATAGATATAACATTGTATAAGGCTATGATTGGTAAACTCATATATCTTACTCAGACTAGACCTAATATTTCCAATGTAGTTGGCATAGTTGGAAGATTTGTAGTAGAACCTAAACAAAGTCACCTCATGGTAGTAAAAAGAATATTCAGATACTTACAGGGCACTATAGATTATGGTCTATGGTATCCTAACTCAGAAAATGTCGATCTTCATGTGTACACTAATGTAGATTGGGCATGATGTGTTGATGATAGAAAGAGTACATCAGGTGGAGCAATGTTTCTTGGTGATAGACTTGTCACTTGGACAAGAAAGAAACAAAATTATACTTCTCAGTCAACAACAAAAGCGGAGTATGTTGCAACGGCCTTGAATTGTTCTACAATTGTTTGGATCAAGCAGATGATAAAGGATTTTAGAAATCAGATTGATGATCCTTTTTTTATTCACTATGATAACACTGGCACTATCAATATGTCTAAGAACCCTGTGATGCATGCAAAGACAAAGCACATTGAGATCAAGTATCACTTCCTAAGAGAGAAAGTGGTAGAGAATGAAGTCAAGTTGGAATATGTGAGTACTAAAGATCATTTGGAAAATATATTCACAAAGCCCTTGCCTAAGGATACTTTTGAGTATCTTAGGGAGAAGTTGGGAGTAATTCCCTTCCCTGATTCTTCTTAGAAGAAAGAAGAAAAGGCATAAGTCCTCAGGGATTGATGGAAGGTTGACTACTCTACCTCGGGAGTAGTACCGATGCTTAAAATGAATGGTGCCCTTTTCCATTGATGTCAAAGGGGGAGTAATATATAGAGTCATGAAAAATAGAAGTAAAAAGGAGTAATATACTAAGAGGGAGCAACATTCAGTTATGACAGTAGTACAGTTGAGGAAATGAAGAATATTATAAAATATTGCAGTAGTTGGAGGATTCATCTTTGGGGGAGTTTTTGAAGAGGAAATGGAGAATGTTATAAAATAAATATTCATTTGGGTTGGTGGTGGTTTTTCATTCCACATGTTGTCATCAATGCCAAAAGGGAAGATTGTTAGAGATTTGCTTGTAGGCTAGTACTGACTGTATGTTTGTCATTGATGACAACATATGGAAAGTATCATGCATGGAAGTCTTATGCAGTAAGCCTTCAGTATATGAAGCATGGACATGATATTAGCATGATATCATGGGAGTAGAGGTTAACTGTTAGTACAGACAATTATATAGCAACTGATATCAGCAGTGTTCCTGACAGAGTAACATATAGTTTTTTGTGTATGGTTGTCCATACAGTTATCAAGGAGCCTGGCATGCTTGGATATATGTTGAAGACATATTAGTGATGTTTTAGTTATGGACACATAGTCTGTTGATGAGTAGAAGTGAAGTTATGCAGTCGTTATTCGCCAGCAGTAGTTTCTTGTGTTTGTTTACAAGAGCCGACAAAGATTTTATTGGTTCTTTAGTTGCACCTATCTTTAGGGTATGCACCCTTGGAGTTAAACTTGGAGAAGTGTTATTGATATTCAATTAATAGTGCATGAGTTAATTTAGCTTACAGAGAAAGTTCCAGTTGTTTTGGTAGAGCCAACAGTGTGTATCATGCGTCTACAATTATCTTATTGGACAAGTCCAAGAATGTGTTGCGTGCATAGTAGAGCCAACATAATGTTTATTGGAGTTTTTTATGGTTTCTCTAATATGATTTCAAGGTGGTTCTAATAGGCTGACTTGATTATATCATTTGGAGGAAAGATATTTATAGGCAGTCATTTGTGATTGCTTGAGTGTGGTTCATGGTTGATTAAGTAGAGTAGAGCAAAGTGTGTGAAGTGTTGAGCCATCAGAAGAAGGTCTATGTGACCAAGTAAAGTACTTGTTCTATTAATTGGAATTGATCTGGATAGTAGGTCAAAGCCCAGTTCACCAAGATCTAGATATAGTGTTCATCTATTAAATAGAAGGTTGCAGCCTTCGCCCATTTGAGTAGTGAGCTCTCGGACAGTGCATCCTCTCCCCTAATAGGAACAATTGTAAAAGACTCCCAATAGGGCCCGACCCTTGACCAGGCCTACTTTACTTAATATATTGTAAAGCTACTCCTAACATGATAAAGGATCTTCTAACAAGGATCATTATACACTAGTACAAAATATTAGTGGGTATCAAGTCCCACCGGGGTTTTTACCTATTTGGGTTTCCCCGTAACCAAAATATTGGTGTTGTGTTCATGTGTTCTTTCATTGTGTTTATGCTTTATGTTTAAGTATACTTAATTGGATAAAGAATTTAATCTTGTAGATAACTGATTCACCCCACCACCCCCCTCTCAGTTATCTCTTGGGACTATTCCTAACAATATCATCCAGTTACCACAAGCCACTTCTCAGGAACACTACCTGAATATTGCTTCCACTAAATTACACATAAATATAATTAATAATTGAATTTCCATATGCACTCTTGACCATGATCTCAGGACACAATATAGAGTAGTCCTCAACTCTGCATAGCTTGATCTTCAATACTCCACATGCGCTAATTCAAACACTGTCTACTTCTCTGCTAACCTCTAGTAGATCATTGTGTTGACATCAATGACAACCAAAGTCATGAATGCAAAATACAACTACTACATAATGGCTCCAAATACTCCCCCATAGAATATATTCAACATTCATTCCTAACATCATTTACTCAATAAGGTTCAAGAGAAGGTGTTCTATTTATTACTCCTCAAAGCCACTCTATCCCTAAGGCATAAAAAGTTTTTTTTCCCTATACAAACAAAATTGTTGAATATGAAGCCTTAGTCAATGGGATGAAATTGGATCTTGAATGGAACATATCTAAGTTAGATATTCATGGTGACACTCAACTGGTAATCAACCAAATCAATGATGTATACCAAATAAGGGATGATAAACTCATACCTTACAAATTAATGGTTGATGATTTCAAGAAGGACTTCACTTTTATCACATTCCAATAGATCCCAAGCTTGGATAGAGAATAGAGCATCTAATGAAATTTATACTCTAGCTTCCTTACCCCAACAAGGTGAAGATTTCTTCTATGATTCATGGTGGAAGAACTCCATTACTTTGCATACATCTCCCCTGACTCCTAGATAATTTGTACCATCGTAGGAAAAGATTCCTCACAATATAGCCATGTCTACTCTTACCTTCGAGACTGAGTTGTCCCTAATAACTTAACTAAAAATGAAATAAGACACCTTATCTACAACTCCTCACGATATGTCATCATCACTAATGACCTATATAGGAGAGGATCAGATGGAACTTTTCTTCAGTGTTTAGAAAAAGAAGAGTCCAAACATGTGTTAGTTAGAGTTCATGAGGGTATGTGTAGATCTCATTCTAATGGTCTAACCTTAGCTCACAAACTATTGAGAGCTAGCTACTATTGGCCAAACATGAATAAAGAGGCCACAAGGTACTCATGATTTTGCAAGAAATGCCAATTGCATGGTAATATTATACATGCTCCAACCAGGGAGATTATTCCTTTTATTACACACTAGACCTTTCAACAATGGGAATTTGATCTCATCAGGAAGATATATATCCATCCTCCTCAAATGGACACAAGTTCATTATAACAACCACAAAATACTTCATCAAGTGGGTTGAAGCAGTCCCACTTACCACTGCAACAAGAAAATGGGTGGCTCTTTTAATTTTGAACTATATTATCTACTAATATGGTATCCCCTCCTCCATCATAATTAAAAATGGAGGACAATTTAAGAATGGTGATATCTCTAAGATCTGTAACAAATTCAAGATTAAACAACACTTTTCTTCAATCTACTACCCATAAGGAAACAGCCAGGTCGAAGCCTCCAATAAAAATATGCTCAAAATCTTGCATCACACTTTTAGTAAGTCAGGAAAGGATTGGAACCTATAGCTCAATCTAGCATTATGGTCTTACCACACCAACATCAAAACAACTACTAGGGAAACACATTTCACTCTGGTATATGGCATAGAAGAGGTTTCACCCATTGAAGTAGAACTCTCATCTCTAAAAGTTTCTTTACACTTACTAATACTTGATGAGGATTATCAAATATATAAATTGCAAGAGTTAGAATTGTTGGATGAACGTCAACATGTGGCATTCTATCACCTAAGATAATATCAAGATATAATGTCAAGAGGGAATAATAAAAAGGTCAAACCATGAGAACTTCAGGTCAGTGACCTAGTTTTGACATAAAATCCCTGTAACTAGTCACATCGAGAACAAAAGGGGAAGTTTGAACCTAACTGATTGGTCCCATACATTGTCACTATAGCATTTGTCTCTAGTGCCTATCATCTCTTGACACTAGAAGGATAATAGCTCTGGGACCCCATCAACACACTCCATCTGAAGAAGTTCTATGCATGAGCATTCTTTGTATCTAGCATCATGTACATATCTAAAATGTCCTGAAAAAAATATATAAAGTGGAAAAAGTCCTGAAAAGAAATGATCATCTTAGTGAAAAATTGGCAAACATATGCTTTGATGCATCAATAAAAAAAACAAAAATCTCAAAAATACTAAAAAAACAAAAAAGAATAAAAAGAATAAAATAGTTGAAAAATGAAAAAAATGGCTTGGTGAATGCCTCGTAAATAAGCACCTTGGTAGAAAAAATAGAATATCTTCCTAGTGGTGAAAACTTGGTAAACAAGTGCCTCTTGTACTCAAGTTCTCCATTTAAAAATGCAAGTCTTGGCATCCTTCATGCTTTCTTGTCATTTTCTTCAATTTGTACAAATCTTTTAGTGTCTTTTGTGACAAATCAATTGTTTCACACAATACTTCCATGGATTGGAATTGGTCTTTATCTTCATCCTAGGGAATTCAAGCCTGGATAAGGGGCAGTTTTCTCTCATGATAGTTAGTCATCCAAATTGAATCAAAGTCATTTTTCCAACAATCACTAAAAGGTTCATCACTGACACACACTAGTGTTTCTCAACACTACACAATGTGAAGATGTCACCAAATAGTGTATCTTAACATTTATCAAATAAGCTTAAATCATCCATCCAAATGAATGACATACTTGAATGATTGAATAGTGTTCCTTAGCACTTCACACTTCAACAAGTGTCCTTCTATCATCACACACAAGCCACCAGATAGGGAGATGCTCCCAAGCCCAGATCTAAAGTATCAATACCCCTGTTGCTAAGGTCCTCATACCTCTATACATTATCTTTTTTAGCTCATGGTACATATGAGCCAACAAGCATGAACCCCACCCTAGCTTTACTAGATCAGAAAGAAATCTCTCTAGCACCACCCCCCAGCCACACTATAATCCTTTTTTCCCTCTATCAGGCATAATGAAGCACCCTATATACCCTGCCATGACACATGCTAAGTGAAAATCTTGACCATATGTAGACACCATGGTGTCCCACCCTATCCATCTCTCTATGATGTCTTCATCTTGAAATAATCTTTAGATTGCTAGCATACCAAGACATTTTGATGATGCATACTCTACTAGGGGACCGCCAAAGGGAATATAAAGGATCTGATATATATCCTTCAAGGTCACTATCATCTCTCCTGTGGGCAAATGGAATGTTTTGTACTCACTATGGAATATCTCCACAAGAGCAGTCAACAATCTTTGGTTCACACAAATATCTAAAACATCCCCTAACCACCCAAAACCACACTCTTCAAATATCTTTATCTCATCCTTGGAAAAGTCTACAAGTAGCCTCAGCGTTGGTGGATAAGTAATCTAGAACTATACATCTGGGAGAACTTCCTACAAGAAATGGACAAATGATCATTGGTACCAAGTCAAAGAAATATATCAAGTAGCTAAAGAAAATTCCAATGATCGTTAATCAACAAAAAAAATTTGAATTTGGACTTTTCAAGACTTAAAAATGCTTGTTGTTTTTCGTACGAGAAAACCCAGTTCACTAGTTTCTCGTACAAGTATTCTCACAGAGTGGTACATGTAAACTATCTAATATGAGAAAACTCATTAAACAGTATGACTATATGGGCTATATGGTTTTCTCTCATACGATCAAAGGATAATCTTAGTATGAAAAATATAATGGGTTGATATGAGTAAATATTTGAGACTAGTTACTTGTACAAGCCCCTACATGATCTCATTCAAGAAACCACAAATTTGGCAAACAAAAGCTTATAAACATGTAAAATAACCAAACAATTGACACAAATAGAGAAAAATTTAGATGACTTACCATCAGTCCATAGTTTATCGACCAATTGTGGACTCATTGCCTCTCAAATCAGTGGTTTCTACTAGAATCACCATTTATTCTTAGAGAAGGTTTTAAGAGTTTTCAATGGAGGAGATGTGAAAATGAAATGAAAATGACCCTTTGGCCATTATATAGGTTTTTGACCTAATTTTCAACTTTCTCCAATTGACGTGAAAATTGCACCCCTAGCTAATTTGACCATCTTGATTCTATTTTTAGGATCAAAATTGAAATTCAAGATCACTTTATCTATCAAAATTATAGTTTAACTTTTTTCTCTCATTACAATTAACCACTCACATAATCAATCTTTTGTCTTCTAAACCAATGTGATTTATCTCTCCTCAAGTAATCAAAGTGCTAGAGTATTGGTCAAACCTTATCCACATTTTGGTAAACCTTGGTCAATAGGACCTAATATAAGTGAAGAATGAGACCTATGTGCCTACAAATTGGATCTATCTTCCTACATCATTTTATCAAATCAAAATTCATTTAGATCATTGGGGCACCCAGATATATTTCAATTTCACTCCCGATGGGGCATAACCATGACATCTTAAATTCAGTGATCATATCATCAAACATCAAGAAAATCTTTGAATCTTTAAGACCTCATCACAAGGGGCATCTCAGCTTCATCGCACCACATCAAGTTGAGATTCCTCATTATAAAATCTCTAGGGGCATATTAGTTTCATCACTTCACATCAAACTGATATTGTTCTCATCAATCCAATTAGCTCCATCGCATCAAATCAAGTCAATTTCTCTATTGATCTCTTAATGATAATCAATTTCATCTCTTCACGTCAAATTGGTTATTCATTCAAACTAATGGTTTAAGAGTATTTTCTTACATTAATCAATTTCATGACTTCACATCAAATTGGTTAGTTATCATCATCAAACTAGAAGAGTATTCAATTTCCTTGCACCACATCAAACTGACCATTCTATTCCATCCTCGTTGGTTCTAGTTCAATCAAGTTCAAAATTGATATCTTTGAATCAATTGGCTTGAGATTAGTTTAATTCCTTCACGTCAAACTATTCTTGGTTTCAACACTAATTGTTATTTGAATAAACATGTTGATTACACATCAATTCAAAGAGGGGAAAATGTAGTCACCTAAAAATGGTCACCAAAACAATAAGCCCCTAATCTCTATTGTTCATCAAGAAAATATTTGAATCCTTAAGACCTCATTGCAAGGGGAATCTCAGCTTCATCGCACCGCATCAAGTTGAGATTCCTTGTTATAAAATCTCTAGGGCCATATCAGTTTCATCGTATCACATCAAACTAAAATTGCTCTCATCAATCCAATTGGCTTGATCGCATCAAATCAAGTCAATTTAGCTATTGATCTCATAATGATAATTAGTTTCATAACTTCACATCAAACTAGTTATTCATTCAAAACAATGGTTTAAGAGTATTTTCTGACATTAATCAATTTCATCCCTTCACATCAAATTGGTTAGTTGTCATCATCGAACTAGACATGTGTTTAGTTTCATCACACCACATCAAACTGGCCATTTTGTTCCATCCTCGTCGATTCTAGTTCAATCAAGTTCTGAATCAATATCTTTGAATCAATCGGCTTGAGAGTAGTTTCATCTCTTCACATCAAACTATTCTTGGTTTCAACACTAATTTCTCCTTGAATCAATGCATTGATTGCACATCAATTCAAAGAGGGGCAAATGTAATCACCTAAAAATGGTCACCAAAACCATAAGCCCCTAATCTTGATTGTTCATCAAGAAAACCTTAATTTTGATTAAATCTCCGATGTCCTAGCCTAGGGAAATTCAAACCATCAATCTAATTTGACCTATATCCTAAGTCTCATTGCACTTGATCTTATTTGCTTGATTAATTCCTAAAGCTTAATATTATTGGAAATTACATCAACCTTATGTTATTTATTTAATTAATATTTTTTGATGTTGATTAAATAAATAAATAATTGACATTTAATTACAAAAAGGAATTAAATTAAATATGTCATCACAATTTTGGAGAAAATGCATTAAAATCCTTTAATTATTCTAAAAAATGCATTTATGAGTCATCATTTAGTCAACTAAACACAATTTTGGAAACAATTCCAGTTAAATAAGATAACACCTTTGTTAACTCATCAGACATTTTAGCAACTTCAGTTCATCCTTGGAAGTTTCCACAATAACTGATCAGGTCAATTCAGTTAACTGATCCACTCAACCAATCAAATAATTTTCACGGGGATTATGCTAGTCTGGAATGAATCTCAATCGTCCATCTCCAATCGATCTTTTCTATTCATTCTTGAAGATAATTCTATATAATTAGGTCTCCTTTCTCACAAGAAGGATCCCAATATTTTTCTTAGAATAATGTTGTTATTTTGTTTGCAATCATTATTAGCTATTTCAATTCCATAGTTTATTTTAGTTTATTTTATTTTCATTTCATTCAAATCTAGGAACACTTCAATTCTTCTTAAATGGATTAATCATTAGATAATGGAATGAAATTTTCACATGCATATTAAATCCTTCATTTAGATAGAGTCTAAAGTCACTGGATTTTTCAATGATTTGAGGAAAAAATCCATACTCTTGTCTACTAGAAGGCAATGAGTTGCCTTGACTGATTTTGATTTTGTTTATGTTATTTTCATTGTTTAAAATCAGTTATATAATGAATCATTAAAGTGTAGTGTTAGCCACTTTTCACACAAACACACACACACAACAGGAGGTCATGAGTCATAATATGAGAAATTATAATGTATTTGGTTCTTTCATAATGTATTTGAGTCAATTGAATCATGTATGTAAGGCTAAATGAGTCATTTTAACAAAGTTGTAAGAGGTTATCAAGAGGTCCTGAATTTGGTTAATATGTCAAATCATGTAAATATGCCTAAGAAAGGGTAAGGAAGTTTAAATATGTTATTTCTATTCCATTTTAATATGTTTCAAGTGTCCATGTAAATTTATGAGTCTTTCATGTCAAAGATGCAAAATAGTTGCAAAGTGCAATATTTGCAAAAGTTGCTAAATTATTGTCTAATTGTTGCAGTTTGGTCTTGAAGGTAGTGTGGTAGTTATGAAATTGTAAAAGTTCTATAAAACCATGAAATGGTCATGTTCAAGTCAAGGTAAAAATGTAAGAGGAGGATTTTGTAAATATTAGATCAAATAGCCCTCTATCTGTCACTTTTTTTACAAAATGGTGGTGGCAGTTAAGATGTTTTGTAAAGTTTTGAATGTGTATATTCATGTAATGATCAATAAATGCAATCAAAATAAGTAAGTTTTATAGGATGTATTTGAAATGAGTTCCTAATGGATATTGATTGAGGAAATATAAATTTTAAACAACTTGTGTGAGCAGTTTCCTATGTACAGTCATGTTTCCAAATATTTTTATGCATGCAAATGGGTTGAAGGAACTCTAAAAACTAGTTTGGAATTTTCCCATTGGTTATGGTGAAGGAAAGAATAGATTTTCCATAAAATTCTTGAAAACCCTCAATAATAGAGGTAAGGATAAGGGTTTGATCATAACATGTCATTTAACCGTAGGAAAAATATGTGTTTTTGATATTTTGGAGTATATTGACATATCTTTAGAATGGTCATGATTTTATATGGGATGTTTGTTTCATGTGGGAGAAAAGTGATGTCCTAGCGGGCACAACTCAGGAAATTCCTTATTTTTGACAGTATTTTACATTAACTAATTATTTTTATGTTTTATGGGTTTCAAAATGCCACAAGAAGATTGAGTAAGGTTGAAATAAGATAATCAACCCATATAAAATTCATGGTAATTTGATACATGATACATAGAGGTTTGGGCACTGATTTCATGAATATAGCCTAATTGTCATGGTGATGACAATCCAAACAAGTAGATATTCTTTGATTGAGTTATTTGACCCTTGGCTTAATATTTTTTAATGAAGTTAGAGTGGATCTACATTAATCCAATACCCTTTTAATTAGAGGAAATGGGCTTCACAAATGTCTTTTTTGGAATTGATCACATAATCCTCTATTAAGACAGTGACAGTAAGGGTTGCAAGTTTGTTTGTGAATAAGAGTTGTTTGTGACCTAAGATCTATGAGTATGATATATGTTTCTATATTTTAAATTGGAGATGGTTGAAGATATTTGATGTTGTTTTAATGGATTGTGATTAGGATTAAGGTTTTTAGACTTATGATTCTAATGTGGATAGTGAATAATTTGATTGTGGACAACAAATAAATATATTTTGTGGGATATGTTGAAGTGACTTATAGGAAGTACTCTTTAAACTTGAAGGGTGATAGGGAATTCAATGCAAGTGTTACTTTTTAAGTTTTTGATTGGATGTTGGAAGATTGAATCCTAATGATGGATTGATGACAGTTAAGTTGAGTTGGAGAGAGAAGGTTGATGGTTTGATCTCTACTTATAACATTGAATATATTGATGGTTATTTGGTGCACTTGGAGTTTTGTCAAGTTTCAATGATGGAATTGTGTTTGGGTCAACATGATCCTAGAAGATTGATTAGTTTGAAGGATTTTCTACATTAGATGGCTCATAAAGGAAATGCTAGAGGTGGAAGGAGACATGTAGATCTAGTTGTGTTTGATGTGTTGTAATAAATTGCTTCTAGATTAGAAGCTATCGAAATATCCTAGAGAAGAGGATGAAACATTGGATATGTGAATGATAAAGAGGAAGAAAGAACTGAAGAAATAATCAAAGAGGGTGAAGAACAACTAGAACTTGGAACAAGAGATGATATGTTTATAAAGGACATAACTAGGGTTAATACAAGGCCACATTTCAATCTACCTAAATATGATAGAAAGTTGGACTCAAATGAACTACTTGATTGGATCACAAAGATGGAAAAATAATTTGATTATAAAAGAACAAGTGAAGATAATAAAGTAAAGTATGCTTGTACAAAATTGAGAGAACATGCATCCTTATGGTGGGGACATTTGTAGATTGGTAGACAAAGGAGAGGAAAGGATAAAATGAAGTCATGGGATAGGATGGTGAATAAGTTGAAAGATAATTTCTTACCTTTTGAATACTAATGATATTTCTAGGACCCTAATTTTATGTGTTCAACCAACATATCTAGGTGTTTTCTATGTATGTTCTTATTATTGATTGATGCTTTTGTTACCATATTATATTAAGATAGTGGATAAACATACTACATTAGAGTTTCACATCGAGAGTTTACATTTCCAGCATAACCCCCCAAAAAATATTTACTACGATCTGGTAGTATGTCATGAGAGCATCATAGGCCCCTAACCAAAAACATGATTACAAAACAAAAACCCCTTAAGCTTAACAAAATTCTTGCGTGAGCCAAAAAACATAGAAACCAAGATTGACTACCAGTCATAATTACATGGTATATGCAAGACCACTACACTGAATATAACCTAAGAGCCCCTCCTAGAGCCCAAGCCAAAAGTGGAATTCTTCCAACCTATAGTGCCACAAGCAGCCCATTGCTAGAAACATCTACCAAGGAGCTAGCAATATGTTGAGGAGCGTGCTCACCCACTACCTGAGAACAATTCACACTATCAATATTATGTCTGGGGCCATGAGTATGGTAGTTACTTCATGCCTCTTCATTAATGTTAAGCTCCTTCATAAGATTCTTGAGATCCACCACCTCCTGTGGCATAAGCATATCCTTGTGTCTACTAAGGTATTGCATTTCCTGGATGTCATCTCTGTGAATCCACAAGGAGCCTTCCTTCATAAGAATCATAAACCTAGCTTTAGAAATCTCCAATGTAACAAAAACCTATGACATAATATAGTAATGAACGAGTTTAAGTTTAAACTCAGTAATCTACCTCTTCGAATTCTGGAACACTTCCTCATTCTTGTCCTTCCACAAAAGCCAAAGGATCTCACAAGTTAAAACAAACCAAAAATTGTTCATATTAGCATCAAAGAAATTGACATAACCAGCAAGGACCTCAATCCAAGACAAGCCAAGCTTATGGTTCTAGACCAAAGGTGACCCTAAGAAACAAGACCATATTCTATGGGCATAGGTGCAATCAAAGAACAAGTGTTCAAAGGTTTCAGGAACTTTGTAAAGGTCACATAAAATAGGATTAATTATACCAATAGATGACAAGGAAGATCCAATAGCTAGCTTCTTCAAAAGAAGAGTCCATCTAAAACATATCTTCTTAGGTTCACAAGGGGAGTGCCACATGAGGTCAAACCTATAGTTCCAATAAATAAACTCTACCTCAAAACCCCAACATTGGTTAATCTGTGTCATAGCAGATTTATCATTCTTTAACATCAAATAATACCCTTTGTAGAAGCATTTTTAAAATCAGTCCCATCAATCCACTTAACCTTGTTCCAGAATGTCTCACAATTCAAAATCTTACCAAAAAATTGGCACCCCAAGGCTTTGACAATTAATGAATAAGTTTTCTTTTGAGAAATATGAATACTAATTTTAGAGCTTATTTCAATCCATGAACTGAGTCAACTATCCACCAAAACATCTTGAATGAGGGAGATACCTTTGTTGTTCCATATCTTGGTTGAAAAACTCTATGTGAGAGCACGAGGTTTATTATTTAGAGACACCCCCCACCATAAGGACCTATCACTAATAGTGTAATATGGAGGACCACCACTGGCCCCCTTAGATATGAGAAAACTACGCACATGGGCCCACACCTTCCATAGTGAACAAAAGATCTATGACCCAAAAGGTTTTATATTAAAATCACCCTTCACAATATCACATAATGAGATATTCTTCTAGGATTTACCCTTTCTCACCACAGACCTCTCAAAGTTATATCTGATAAATACTTTACAGTGTTCATCCCCATTCATAGCCTTAAAAATGTAGTTAGACGCAAGAGCCATACCATGAGTTTTAATATCTCTGATACCCAGACCACTGAGCTTCCTTGGCAGATAGTACCAGTCCCACTTAACACAATTCCTCTTACCATTTCCCTTACCATCTGACCATAAGAAGTCCCTCCTGATTTTGTCAATTTGATTTCATCGGTAGTTAGGAAAGAGCCAAGATGAGCCAAAATAAATGTGGTGTGAAGAAAGAACTTCTTTCACCACCTGAAATCTACCCTCGAGGGACCGAAGGTGTGTTTTCCATTCAGTATGTTTCTTCTCAATTTTAGAAAATAACCACAACCACATGTCCTTTAGTGATTATCGGATGGAGATGATGATGAAGATAGACAAAGATTAGAGGAATACATGATAGTAGAAAGGTTAGATCAAATATTGTCATGTCATTGATCTCAAGCAATTGATTTCTAGTTTATATTATGTTGTCATATCATTTGGTAATAATATAAGATGAATGAGATAAGGAGAAGAAGAAATGAGAAGTTGAGAAGTTGAAGAGCTTAATTGGGCAACTGATGCAAATTGAATGATTAGATTATGTTGATATAATTTTTTTCTACCTAACATAGGATTATATTAAGTTAGTAAAGCATGGTGATGAAGATTTGACAATTCGATAAGTGAAGTTATTTTGGCTACTGAGCAAGAGAGTCACTTGGTAAGGTAAAGGTATAATGAAAGGTCACTCAGTAAATAAAAAGGAACTCAAGGCACTGAGCGATGTTACCAAAATTCCAATGAAGAACACCGAGAGAGGAATAATATTAAATAAGGATTGAATCGACATTTAATGATTAGCCATGATGAGTTGGATGATCAAGATGCTAAGGAAAGTTAGTTACTAGAGATCTACAGATAGGAAAATTAAACATGAATATCTAAGGCAAGATCTAAGAGGCAAAAAGAGATGGAACAAGTTTCTAGAGAAGTTCAAGTTCCTAGGTGAAAAGGAAACGTGTTACCGATATCCAGATCTGAGGTATAATTGTTAGAAAGTAAAGTCCACCAAGATAACTAAAAGGGGGGGGGGGGGTGAATCAGTTATCAGATAATTATAACTTTTATCAACTTCAACAACATTAAACCATGTAAGCAATATAATTACCAACCATAGAAATATATTCATACACAATAACACAATGACACAAGATATGTTGACTAGGGAACCTCTTGATCAAAGAGTAAACCCGGTGGGAATGATGCCCACAAAAGATGCACTAATATGAATATTCCTTGTGAAAGGATGGACTCTGTTAAGAGTCTTATGAAATACATTCAGTACATGCGAATCCCTATTAGAAGATTCTAACCCTGTTAAGAGTTATGGAAGACAGAAGGGCCCATTGCCCAAACAGCTTCAGGGTAAGATCACTGAACACACTGTCCAAATAATCTTTGTATTACTAAATAGAATAATATGTTACCTCTTCTCTGACTATGCCAAACCACACTCACTGTTACACTAGATATCAATTTTAGATCTCTGTACCTCGCATGTCTTCCTTCACAAATTCACTTTCACATTTAGCTCTTTTCTTCACTTCATGCATATATCATCACATCCAACCATATTAGAACAAGGAAACACATTCCTTCATTTATACCACACTCAAATAATTAAAAATGAGTTGGCATACAACTACAACATAAAAGTTTCCACACGCTACATCAAAATTACACAAAACTGTTAGCTTCCAACTACAATAATTCTTCACTTGTGCGATCTCAAAGTTTTCACTTTCATCCACATCACTATCAATGTGTCTTCAACTTCCCTTTAATTGTGCAACACTAGATTCCATCCTGATTAGGAGATATCATCCGATTTCTACAAATCGCTACTTAGGAACACTGCCTGAATACTACATCCACCAAAATGCTCATAATTACAATATAATTATGAGCATCCATCCTGATTAGGAGATATCATCCAATTTCCACAAACCACTACTCACGAACACTGCCTAAATATTGCATCCACAAAATGCTCATAAACCATGTAAGCAATATAATTACCAACCATAGAAATATATTCATACACAATAACACAATGACACAAGATATGTTGACTAGGGAACCTCTTGATCAAAGAGTAAACCCCAGTGGGAATGATGCCCACAAAAGATGCACTAATATGAATATTCCTTGTGAAAGGATGGACTCTGTTAGGATTCTTATGAAATACATTCAGTACATGCGAATCCCTGTTAGAAGATTCTAACCCTACTAAGAGTTATGGAAGACAGAAGGACCCATTGCCCAAACAGCTTCAAGGTAAGATCACTAAACACACTGTCCAAATAATCTTTGTATTACTCAATAGAATAATATGTTACCTCTTCTCTGACTATGCCAAACCACACTCACTATTACACTAGATATCAATTTCAGATCTTTGTACCTTGCATGTCTTCCTTCACAAATTCGGTTTCACATTTAGCTCTTTTCTTCCCTCCATGCATATATCATCACATCCAACCATATTAGAACAAGGAAACACATTCCTTCATTTATACCACACTCAAATAATTAAAAATGGGTTGGCATACAACTACAACATAAAAGTTTCCACACGCTACATCAAAATTACACAAAACTGTTAGCTTCCAACTACAATAATTCTTCACTCGTGCGATCTCAAAGTTTTCACTTTCATCCACATCACTATCAATGTGTCTTCAACTTCCCTTTAATTGTGCAAAACTAGATTCCATCCTGATTAGGAGATATCATCCAATTTCCACAAACCACTACTCAGGATTCCACAAACCACTACTCAGGAACACTGCCTGAATACTACATCCACCAAAATGCTCATAACTTCCATGAAGAAATGAATTATTGTCTGCACTCTTAACCATATAAATATAACATATCAAATAATATATCCTCAACATCGCATAGCTCCAACTACAATATCCCACGTGTGCTAATCCAAACTCGGTCTGCTTCTCTACAAGTCTCAGATAAATCACTGTGTTGACATCAATGACAATCATAGTCATGAATGCAACAACAACTACTACAGAATGGCTGCCAAACATTTAGAATTCATTCCTAACAATATCCCCCATTGGCATTGATGGCAACATAGATGAGAAAACATCCAATGTTCCAAAAATCCAATACTGCAACACTACTACTCTAAAAATGCTTTCAAGTCTTCTTCATCAATCAAATCTTGCTTGGTTATCCTATTCAGTTCTATCCAACAGATGTTTCAGATGGTTTTTCATGTATACTTCTCCCCCATTGACATCAATGACAAAAATTTCATCATTATGTCAACAAGAACTTCAATGTCAAAAGACACTGTTCAGAAAATACATTCACTAGAGTCCTCATGACTCAGCTCAGATACACATACTCCCCCATAGAGGAAGTACCAACATCCAATCCAAAAGAAAGATAAGGCTCATATACCACTAGACCGATGTAGCTAACTTCATCAATTCTCAAAAGTAGGCTGGGGCATAACCCCAAGCATACCTCTCAGATACTCAAATGTATCCTTAGGCAAAGGCTTTATGAATATATCTTCTATCTACTCCTTTGTACTTATGTACTCAAGTCTCACTTCTTTCTCAACAACTTTCTCTTTGACAACATGATACTTAATCTCTATATGCTTTGTCTTAGAATGTAATACATGATTCTTAGACATACTAACTATGCTAGTGTTGTCACAATGTATGACAACAGGTTCAAAAAATTTTATTCCAATATCCTTCAGCATTTTCTTCATCCAAATTATCTGGTTACAATTTTTTTCTACTACTACATATTCTACTTCTGATGTGCTCCGTGAGATACAATTCTTCTTCTTGCTTAACCAAGAAACTAATCTTCCTCCAAGGAAAAATGCTCCACCACTGGTGCTTTTCTTATCATCAACACTACCTCCCCAATCAGCATCTATATATGCACATAGGGTAAAATCATTAGATTTTTCATACCACAATCCATAGTCTATTGTGCCTCTTAAATATCTCAGTATCCTCTTTACCGCTGCATAATGTGATTCTCTAGGCTCAGCTTGAAATATTGTTACAATTCCAATTGAATGTGCTATATTAGGTCTTGTATGAGTCAAATACTACAATCCTCCAATCATAGATTTGTATTTCTTATGTTCCACTGGAGGAGTCTCATCTTTGCTAGATAATTTATGTCCAGTCACCATGGGTGTTCCAATTGGTTTACAATTATCCATTCCAAATGTTTTCAACAAGTCATTCAAGTACTTTGTCTGACTTACAAAGATACCATCATTGTTTTGTGCTATCTGTAATCCCAAAAAGTATTTCATTTCACCAATCATACTCATTTCAAATTCAGTCTTCATTTCATCAGCAAATTTGTCACTAGCTTCATCTTCTCCTCCAAAAATAACTATAACCAACAAACTATTTTCAATTTCTTCTATGTATAGATTGCTATCAGTTTTTCCTTTTGTAAATTCCAACTTTAACAAAGACTTGTCCAATCTTGCATACCAAGTTCTAGGTGTTTGTATAAGTCCATATAAAGCTTTCTTCAATTTACATACCATGTCTCCTTCTTGAGTCAAAGGAAAACCTTCAGGTTGCTCAATGTAGACTTGTTGTTCCAACTCTCCATTTAGAAATGTTGACTTCACATCCATCTAATATGCTTTGAATTTCTTGTAAGTTGCATAAGCCAAAAACATTCTTACTGCTTCAATTCTTGCAACAAGTGCAAAGGTTTCTTCATAGTCAATTCCTTCTTGTTGTGAGTATCCCTTACATACCAATCTTTCTTTGTTTCTTACTACTTCTCCTTGTTCATTCATCTTGTTTCTGAATACCCATTTAGTTCCAATAAAATTCTTGTCTTTAGCTCTAGGGACCAATTCCCATGTCTTGTTCTTTTCAATTTGATCTAGTTCTTCTTTCATAGCATTAGTCTAATTTTCATATTCACAAGCTTCACTAGTAGTCTTAGCTTCAATTTGAGAAATCAAACATAACTGTTCTTTTACCTTATTCCAAGTTAGAACTCCTCTTTTGATGCTTCCAATAATTTGTCCAATAGGATGATTTCTTAACAAACTCTTGCTAGGTGTCATTGTCTCAGATCTCACTTTAGGTGTAGGTTCTTCAATGACTTCACTGTGGCTTTCATTCAACAAATCACTGTCAGTCTCATAAAATAATTTAGTAGATCTAGTTTTAGGTTTAGGATGAGCTTCTTTATCTGATTCATAATCAAGCATTCTTTCCTGAATTTTGAAATTTTCATCAACTTTAACATTTGTGATTTCTACAATAGTCTTAGTTCTTTTATTGTAACATCTATAAGATTTTATTTCAAAGAATATCCAAGAAATATATCTTCATCACTTTTAGGATCAAGCTTTCCAATATCATCATCTCTTTTTATATAACATTTGCTTCCAAAAATTCTAAAATACTTAATTGAGGGTGCATGTCCAAACCATAATTCAAAAGGCGTCTTGTCTATGTCTGCTCTGATTTGTACTCTATTCATTGTATACACTATTGTGTTCACTACTTCTCTCCAAAATATCTTCACCAAATCATTCTCAAATAACATAGCTTTTGCTACTTCAGTCACTGATCTATTTCTTCTTTCTACAATACCATTTTGTTCAGGTGTTCTAGGGGCTGAAAACTATCTCTTAATGCCATTTTCTTCACAAAAGGTGTTAAACTCTCTAGAAGTAAATTCTCCACCTCTATCAGATCTCAAATATTTAATCTTCATTCTAGATTCATTCTCAACTTTATTCTTAACAATCTTAAACTTATCAAATGCTTCATATTTTTCTTTAAGAAATGCAATCCACATCATTCTTGTAAAATCATCAACAAGAATCATAAAATACCTTTCTCCATAGAATCCTCTAGTCCTGGTAGGACCACTCAAATCTATATGAACAATCTCTAGCTGTTCTACAGATGTAAACTTCTTACTGGGAAAAGAACTTCTCTTCTATTTAGCTATCTCACATTCTTTGAAAATCATGTTAGTAGGCTTCATAATTTTAGGTAAGTCTCTCACTGCAAGTGTAGTACTTACTTTCACAATGTTGTCAAATTTTATATGACAAAACCTTCTATGCGATAACCAACTATCATCTCAGTAGGATTCAACTGAAATACATTACCTATAGTTCTAAATCCAATTCCAATCAGATTTCCATCTTTATCCTTTATCACACAAGTTTTTTCAGTAAACCAAACTTGATATCCCTTATCAACTAATTGGCCAACACTCAAAATATTATGTTTCAATCCATCCACAAAATAAACATCATTAGTAGTAGTTTTTCCATCAAGAGTAATAGATCCTATACCTTTAATCAAACAAGGTGCATTGTTTCCAACTCTAACAACTCCTCCATCATATTCATTAAACTTTATGAAATTTTTCATGTCTCTAGTCATATGATGTGACCAACCACTATCTATAATCCAATCATCTTTCTTTTCAACTTGAGAAACTAAGGCTTTTTCTTCCTGAACATCAGTTTCAGGATTTTCTTCTTTAATTGCTACAAATCCTATGTCATCATTATTCTCAGTATCACTTTCACTTAAAGTTCTTTCTATATTGGCTTCAAGATCTTCATCATTAGCATAATAACATTCCTTAGATCTTCTAGGTTTGAAATTGTTTCTGTACTTTTTAACTCTCTTAGGACATTTAGATACAAAATGACCATATTCTTGAGAAGTCCAATATTTAAATATTTTCTTACCGTCTGGTTCTCTTTTCACAAGCAAGGCAATACCTTCTTCAATCTTCTTCTCTTCTTCATTTCTAGATCTACTACTACCAGCATAATCTCCACTCACACTGATGCTTCTTGACAAAATAGGGCGAACACTAAGAGTACTAAATGTTGTCTCCATTCTAGGTAAGTCTCTTGATAATCTCAGGTTCATTTCTGCTGCTTCAAATCTTTCAAGAAGAGTCTCTCTTGTAAAGTTTGTAGTACAAGGTATAGCTTGTTCAATCATCTATGTTGTCTGCTTAAATACAGGAGTCAATGTCCTTAGAATTTTTCATATCACTTCATTCTCTATCTTTGTTCCTCCACAAGATTTTATACCTGTAATAATTTTTGACATTCCACCAATATAGCTTCTAACAGATTCATCTTCCAACATTCTTATATCTTCAAATGCACATATCCAATTATGTAATCTAACTATTTTTGCATGTTGATCAACTTTAAAAGTAGAGTTTAAGGCATTCCAAATTTTATGAGATTTTTTCAAACATTTTACCTAATTGTACTCATTCTCCAAAAGGGTTGTCAAAAGTGCTTCTCTTGCAAGTATGTTACACATGAATAGATCTCTCTCATCAGCAGTACATGTTTCAAGATTTTCCTCTTCAATGATAGTCTTATCATTTTTTGTAATCAACTAATAACATAGTCCTAAACACAGTAGGTGTGTCTTCCTATTTTATTTCCAGCTATCAAAATTTACTTGATCAAACTTAGGGCTTTATTTCCTAAAATTCGCCATGGATCTCCTTAAGCTATTAAACTTCTTTTTCAAGGACCTGCCACTCTGATACCAATTGTTAGAAAGTAAAGTCCACCAAGATAACTAAGAGTGGGGGGGGGGGGGTGAATTATTTATCAGATAATTATAACTTTTATCAACTTTAACAACATTAAACCATGTAAGAAATATAATTACCAACCATAGAAAGATATTCATACACAATAACACAATGACAAAAGATATGTTGACTAGGGAACCTCTTGATCAAAGAGTAAACCCCGGTGGGAATGATGCCCACAAAAGATGCACTAATATGAATATTCCTTGTGAAAGGATGGACTCTATTAGGAGTCTTATGAAATACATTCAGTACATATGAATCCCTGTTAGGAGATTTTGAATCCCTATTAGAAGATTCTAACCCTGTTAAGAGTTATGGAAGATAGAAGGACCCACTGCCCAAACAGCTTCAGGGTAAGATCACTAAACACGCTATCCAAATAATCTTTGTATTACTCAAAAAAATAATATGTTACCTCTTCTCCGACTGTGCCAAACTGCATTCACTGTTACACCATATTTCAATTTCAGATCTCTGTACCTCGCATGTCTTCCTTCACAAATTCACTTTCACATTTAGCTCTTTTCTTCACTTCATGCATACATCATCACATCCAACCATATTACAACAAGGAAACACATTCCTTCCTTTATACCACACTCAAATAATTACAAATGAGTTGGCATACAATTACAACATAAACATTTCCACACACTACATCAAAATTACACAAAACTATCAGCTTCCAACTACAATAATTCTTCACTCGTGTGATCTTGAATTTTGAGCTATCATCCACATCACTATCAATGTGTCTTCAACTTCCCTTTAATTGCACAAAACTAGATTCCATCCTGATTAGGAGATATCATCTGATTTCCACAAACCGCTACTTAGGAACACTACCTGAATATTGCATCCACCAAAATGCTCATAACTTCCATGAATAAATAAATTAATGTTCTCACTCTTAACCATAGACATATAACATATCAAAGAATATATCATCAACATCGCATAGCTCCAACTGCAATATCCCATGTGCGCTAATCCAAACTTTGTCTGCTTCTCTGCAAGTCTCTAGTAAATCACTATGTTGACATCAATGACAATCATAGTCATGAATGCAACAACAACTGCTACAGAATGGCTACCAAAAATTTAGCATTCATTCCTAACAATAATGAATTGAATGACAAAGATTGATTAAAATAAAATGTAATAGATGAGATTAAGGGGCAAAAAGATGTCTATATAAAGGATGATCTTATATGGAAAAATGGATGGAAAATTGAATATTTGAAGGGTTGCTGACTATTGCAATGAAGAAGGAACAAAGAGATTCCGAGTGGGAAAACAAGGATTTGACAAAGTGTTGATATCAATGGATAGAGAAGAATTGAAGTGAAGAGAGAAGAGTGCACAATGATCTGATTGAGAAAAGATAGTTGCAAATTAACAAGTAAATTTTATTACTGTTTCTTACTAGCATTTGTAACAGATAAATCTCTTAACAAAGTAGACCTAACAATTGTTGGAAATATAGATGAAGTAACTGAGATGGGGGGTGAATCAGTTAACCATAAATTTTCTTTCCACAGATCCCTTAAATGTTTTATTAAATCATTTGTTGTTGTTGTTCGGAAAACATACAGAGAAATGTTGAAACTTGATTATTGCAGTGAGTATTAATTATAATTGTTCTTAAGCATTCATCAGTGATTAACATACATGAATAAAGAAAATAACATGAACACAAGAGACACCAATTTTAACGTGGAAACCCAATATGGGAAAAGTCACCAATGTAACTAGTTACTATTTTTCACTCTTCTGAAGTGATGCCCTGTTAGGAGCCAACCCGATAAAAGGTTACAAAACACACTATTAGGTGTGACCTTGTTAGAGAATTTAATCACCCTGTTAGGAGTGGCCTTGTAAGAGGTCTTGAAACAATTCAATAGAACTGTCACCTTGTTAGAGGATTTATAAAATGGCTGTTAAACCAACTTGGTTAGGAGATTTTAAAATCACTACTACAATGGTAAGAAAGTAACAATGAAATGACCCGAATAATGATGCAACTTAATTACTGATTACAGATCTCTGTTCTGCTTCACTAGATCCTTCCTAATCAAAATATATCTCTGCTGCTCCTCAAGGATATCTAATCATCCTTCAAAATTTGCTCACACTTTCCTTCTTTTTTTTTACTTCCACACTTTTAATTCACAACTTGACCTTCTATATATACCATTCAAATTGACCATTCAGATTGTCAAGTCGGCACTAATAACATTACTAGTCATCACAACAGTGGGCTGGAATAATCAAACTTTATTTCTCAAATTAACAAAATCCTTTACTGGGCCGACCTTGCTTGGTAAACATTAATCTGAAAAGATTTCCTTTGGTGACCGAGAGAACTTGGTAAGCACAGTGAATTCTACAACATCCTTTAGAGACCGAGTGAACTCAGTAAACACTAACTTTTCTTCGTTAACCGAGGAAGCTTGATTAACACTATTTTCTGCCATACTTTTCTTTGACACCCGAGATATCACGGTAGACACTGAAAACCTCCTGCTGACCGACTGAGCTCAGTAAATACTGGGAACTGCTTTGCTAACCGATTGAGCTTGATAAATACTGTGAACTACTTTGCTGACTAATTGAGCTTGATAAATAATATGACATTAGTGTGACATCAAAGACAACACACAATTAATCCAACAATCTCCCTCTTTGGCATTAAGGACAACACAATATGTCATAGCACAATGAAATTTCATAGAAAACATAGAGTAAGGAACATATCCTTAACTTCATTCTGATTCTCATCTATGAGAACTCCCTCTGTTAGCAAACTTCTCTTTCTTGACTGAAAACTCTCCAAGAAAACTCTCCCTCTTAGAAATCTAAAGAAATTTCTTAAAATATGATAGCATACTCTCCCTCTTTGACAACACATGCCAAAGACAACACATACTAGGTGAATAGCAATGTACCTTGAGTACTGATTCATATGCAATGATTCCTTGACTAAGCTGCATCAACTGACTGATCTTTAATATGCTCTGGTTGATGCATCACTAAAACTTCATTTAGTGAGCTTCGGATAGGGGAATGACCCCTAACTTACCTCTTAGATACAAGAATGCATCCTTAGGTAGTGGCTTGGTGAATATATCTGCAATTTGTTCTTTTGTATGAATATATTCCAATTTGATTTCCTTGTCCTGCACCAATTCTCTGACAAAGTGATATTTTATAGCAATGTGTTTGGTTTTGGAATGCATTACTGGATTCTTTAAAATATTTATTGCACTTGTATTCTCACAAAATATAACAACTAGTTCTTTGATCTCAACCTTCATGCCTTCCAATAACTCTTTGAACCAAACAATATTAGAGCAGTTTACTACTGCAGCAACATATTCTACTTCTGTTGTGGATTAGGATGTGCAATTTTGCTTTTTACTGGTCCAAGATACCAACCTCTTGCCAAGAAAGAATGCTCCACCACTTGTACTTTTTATGTCATCAATATTTCTTGCCCAATCAACATCAATAAACACTTTTAAGTCTAGATTGCCTCCAAATTTATACCACAAGCCATAATCTTCAGTTCCTTTCAAGTATCTCAAGATTCTTTTGATTGCCATCATATGATTTTCTCTTGGTTTTGCTGAGAATCTTGCTACTATACCAACTGCTAAGGCAATATCAGGCCTTGTATGAACTACATACTGTAATTTTCCAATCATTGATCTGTATAAGGTCTGATCTACTTCTTTTGAATCATCATTTTTGGTAAGCTTTAGTCCAGTACACATGGGGGTACCAACTGGTTTTGCATCTTCCATACCAAACTTCTTAAGTATTTCTTTGATGTATTTAGACTGAGTAATGTAGATACCGTTCTTGCTCTGCTGAATTTGAAGACCAACAAAAAACTTTATCTGACCAAACATAGACATTTCAAATTCTTTGTTCATTTTCTCTGAAAATTCTTTGCACTGATCATCATTACCTGAAAACATAGTATCATCCACAAATATTTCTGCCAAAACAATTCTATTATCTGGTCCTTCCTTGATGTACAAACTACTGTTATCATTAGCTCTTTTGAAACCAATCTGAATAAGATAGTTATGTAATCTTTCATACCATACTCTAGGGGCTTGTTTTAGACCATACAATGCTTTGTGTAACTTGCAGACCATATCCTTTTTGTCTAGATCAACAAAACCTTCAGGTTTCTCAATGTAGACTTCTTCATCAAGAATACCATTGAGAAATGTAGATTTTACATCTATTTGATATACCTTAAATCCTTTATGTGCTACATATGCAAGTAGAGTTCTTATACCTTCTAATCTTGCAACAGGAGCAAAAGTCTCTCCATAATCTATACCTTCTTCTTGAGAATACCCTTTACACACTAATCTAGCTTTGTTTCTAGATACTTGACCATCTTCATTCAACTTGTCCCTGAATACCCATTTTGTTCCAATTATATTTTTGTCTTTAGGTCTAGGTACAAGAGTCCATGTCTTTTTTTTCTCTATTTGTTCTATTTCTTCATTCATAGCCTCAATCCAACTTTCATTTTCCAATGCATTTTTAACATTTTTAGGTTCAAAGTCAGCAAGTAAACATGTACCTTTCAGTTTACTTCTTGTTATAGTACCATCTAATTTGTTTCCAATAATCTGATCTGGTATATGATGCTTCCTGACATACTTGACCAATACAGGTTCCTTCCTTCTTGAATGAGTTACATTGTCATCTTCTTGAATTTCATCTTTAGGTTCAGTTTGCTCAGGCTCGGTAGATATTCGCTCGGTAGCTTCAAACTGAGACTCAGTTTCTTGTGACTTGTTTTGAATTTCTTCTTACGACTCGGTTACTGTACTGGGCTCGGTAGATGCAGTTTCCTTATTGATAGATGTGTCTAGCAATATATCAGGTTCAATGTAAACAAATCTTTTGTAATCCTCTGGTTCTTTTTTGCTTTCTTCTTCAGTCTTTTCTGCAAACTCATCAACTTTCACATGTGCACTTTCTATGATTTTGTGAGTAGACAAATTCAAACATCTATATGCTTTAATTTTGCAAGAATATCTCAAAAATATTCCTTCATCACTTTTTACATCAAATTTTCCTTTTCTAGATTCTTTTAAGATGTAACATTTACTACCAAATACTTTCAGGTAACTTAGATTGGGTTTATAGCCATACCATAACTCATAAGGAGTTTTGAATTTGTCTTTCCTCAGCTGTACTCGGTTCAAAGTATGGACTGCAGTGCTAATAGCTTCCTTCCAGTATTTCATAGCAATGTTCTTTTCAATCATTAGAGTCCTTGCACAATCCATGATAGATATGTTCCTTCTTTCAGCTATTCCATTCTGCTCAGGAGTTCTTGGGGTTGATACCTGTCTTTTGATTCCTCTTTCAATGCAGAAATTATTGAATTCATGGGAGATAAATTCACCACCTCTGTCGAATCTCAAGCACTTCATTATTTTTCCTATTTCCTTTTCTACTCTTGCCAGATACCATTTGAATTTCTCAAATGCCTCTGATTTTTCTCTTAAATACATAACAGTCATCATTCTAGAGTAATCATCAACAAAGAGAATAAAGAATTTTTCTCTAGTATAGCTTTCAATTCCAATAGGTCCACATAAATCAGTATGCACAATATCCAAAATATCTTCAAACTGATAGTTTTTACTTTTAAAACTAGTCTTTCCCATTTTACCAATCTAACAATTCTTGCATAGACCAACATCAGGTTTCTTCAAAGTAGGAATACCTCTTACTTTCTTGAATTTGCTTATTTTCACCATATTATCAAAATTTACATGACATAACCTTTTGTGCCATAACCAACTTTCTTCAATTTGAGCAATAAAACATGAGCATTCACCAAGATCAAGATAAAATAGGTTACCTTTGGTTTGTTTGCCTGAACAAATCAGTTTTCCTTTGTCATCTAGTAGTCTTGCTTTGCCATTCATGAATTCAACCTTGAATCCAATGTTGATTAGCTATGCTACACTTAGAATATTATGCTTTAGTCCTTCAACCCAATATGCATTATCACATATAAGTTCTTTGGTTAATGAAATTAGTCCTCTTCCTTTTATACAACAAGGTTCATTATTTCCAAACCTTACATTACCACCATCATAGTCTTCAAGGTGCTCAAACTTTGTTCTATCACCAATCATATGATGTGAGCATCCACTGTCTATAATCCATATATCATTTTTGCTTATATGGGAGATAAGTGCCATCTCATCATCATCAAATTCATCTTTTATAGCAATGAAGACAATTTCTTCTTCACTATCATCATAATCCTTAGCCAAAAAACATATTTTCTTACCTTTATCCTTGAATGACTTGAAATTCTTCTTGCCATAGTACTTGTGACCTTTCTTCTCATCCTTGCTTTGCTTGTTTGGGCACCTAGCTACAATATGACCAATTTCTTCACATGAGAAATAGATTAAAGGAGTTTTACCTTTGTATTTACCTCTGCCTCTAGTATATTTCTTTGCAAGTAATGCTTCAATAACTTCAAGATCACTATCTGAACTTTCCTCTGATTCTTCTTCACTTTCTGACTGGATTTTCTTTCCCTTCTTAAGTGAAAGTTTGGCCTCAAATGCTGATTCAATATTTTTAAAAGTTGGAACATAGTTGTCATAGTTATCCAATTCAAAAGCTGTCAATCTTCCAACTAAGGCATCCAAAGTTATATTGTGATTTTGTTCACATCTTCTTTCTTGAATAGTAGATACTCTTATTGCATAGATAGGAAGTAATGTTCTAAGAACCTTACTTATAACAATTTCATCATCAATTTTTCCTCTAGAAGCTCCGATTGCACTAACACTCACCTTGATTCTTTCAACATATTTTGCAATGTTTTCATCTTCTTTCATCTTCATCTGATCAAACTGTCCTCTTAGGCTTTCTGCTTTGGCTCTCTTCACATTGTCATCACCACCATAAATTTTCTTCAACTTGTTCCACATTTCATAAGCAGTGGTGCAGTCTTTGATCTCATCAAATTCTTCATAGCTAAGAGCTGATGCAATATCTATCATCATGGTGTTATGGTTCTTTTTCTTTGCAATGTCTTCAACAGTTAATGTCCCAGTAGGAACTGTATATTCTTGATCAATATATTTGCATCTTGAGTCACCAATGGAAGCTAGATGAAGTCTCATGAGACCTTGCCATGCTAAAAAGTTATCTCTGTTAAGCCTTGGAATTTCTCTCTTGTAAGACATCTTGATCTTTAGCTTAGGTCCTTGAAACCCTTCCTGCAAGCACCAAAAGCTCTGATACCAATTTTTAGAAATATAGATGAAGTAACTGAGAGGGGGGGTGAATCAGTTAACCATAAATTTTCTTTCCACGGATCCCTTAGATGTTTTATTAAATCATTTGTTGCTGTTGTTCGGCAAACATATAGAGAAATGTTGAAACTCAATTATTGCAGTGAGTATTAATTATAACTGTTCTTAAGCATTCATCAGTGATTAACATATATGAATAAAGAAAATAACATGAACACAAGAGACACCAGTTTTAACATGGAAACCCAATATGGGAAAAACCACCAATGTAACTAGTTACTGTTTTTCACTCTTCTAAAGTGATGCCCTGTTAGGAGCCAACCCGGTAAAAGGTTACAAAACACACTGTTAGGTGTGACCTTGTTAGAGGATTTAATCACCCTGTTAGGAGTGGCCTTGTAAGAGGTCTTGAAACAATTCAATAGAACTGTCACCTTGTTAGAGGATTTATAAAATGGATGTTAAACCAACTCGATTAGGAGATTTTGAAATCACTGCTACAATGGTAAGAAAGTAACAATGAAATGACCTAAATAATGATGCAACTTAATTACTGATTACAGATCTCTATTCTGCTTTACTAGATCCTTCCTGATCAAAATATATCTTTGCTACTCCTCAAGGATATCTAATCATCCTTCAAAATTCGCTCACACTTTCCTTCTTTTTTTTTACTTCCACACTTTTAATTCACAACTTGACCTTCTATATATACCATTCGGATTGACCATTTAGATTGTCAAGTCGGCACTAATAACATTACTAGTCATCATAACAGTTGGCTAGAATAATCAAACTTTATTTCTCAAATTAACAAAATCCTTTACTAGGCCGACCTTGCTCGGTAAACATTAATCTGAAAAGATTTCCTTTGGTGACTAAGAGAACTCAGTAAGCACTGTGAATTCTACAACATCCTTTGGAGACCGAGTGAACTCGGTAAACACTAACTTTCCTTCGTTAACCGAGGAAGCTCGGTTAACACTATTTTCTGCCATACTTTTCTTTGACACCCGAGATATCACAATAGACACTAAAAACCTCCTGCTGACTGACTGAGCTCTGTAAATATTGGGAACTACTTTGCTGACCAACTGAGCTTGATAAATACTATGAACTGCTTTGCTGACTGACTGAGCTTGATAAATAATATGACATTAGTGTGACATCAAAGACACCACACAATTAATCCAACAATAATATTGTTGTAAAATCCTTGAAAAAGATAACATTCTAAAGAGTGTTTAAAGCCCTATAACAAGGACACTCCTAAAAAGGTGAAGATGTTGGAAACAATTGTCTGAAGGAAATTGCTACTCAAATTATGTATTGTCTTTGACGTCACACAATGTCATAGTCCGCAGCAATCAGTTACTACCGATCTCAGTCGGTCTGCCAGATAGGAATATTAGTGCTTACCGAGTCCACTCGGTTATCAAAGAAAATTAGAGTCTACCGAGTTCACTCGGTTACCAAAGGAAATTTTAGTGTTTACCGAGTTCAGTCGGTCATCGAAGAAAGTTAGTGTTTACCGAGTTCAGTCGGTCATCGAAGAAAAGATAGTGTTTACCGAGTTCAGTCAGTTATCGAAGGTAAAGGATTGTCGGTGTTTACCGAGTTGCCTCGATCTCTGAAAGATTATAGAAAGTTATGGTCACCGAGCACTGTCGACCCTTGAAGGATTTTTGCAAATAGAGTTTGCTTAATTCAGTCGACTGTTATACTAAATAATGTCGATTTGACAAATCTAAAATCATATAAATAAAAGGTCAAATGTGAAAAATGAAAAATAATATAGCAGAAGATTTACAGAAGAAAAGCAGGAAAGGTGTATGCGAATTTGTGAAGGATGTTCAGATATCCTTAAGGTGCAGCAGAGATTTATTCGATCAAAAAGGATCAGACTTATGTAGAACAGAGATCTGTAATCAGCAAGACAGTTGCATTATTATACAGGTCATTTTTCATTGTTACCTTCTTATCATTGTAACAGTGAATTCTAAATCTCTTAACCGAGTTGGTTTAACAACCATATTGTAAATCCTCTAACAAGGTGACAATTCCATTGAATTGTTTTCAAGACCTCTTACCAGGCCACTCCTAGCAGGGTATTTTAAATCCTCTAACAAGGTCACACCTAACAGTGTGTTTTGTAACCTTTTACCGGGTTGGCTTCTAACTGGGCATCACTTCAGAAAAGTGAAAATCAGTATCTAGATACATTGGTGGTTTTTCCCATATTGGGTTTCCACGTTAAATCTTGTGTCTCTTGTGTTCTTAATTGCTTTCTCAATCATATACATGTGCTGATGAATATCTAAAGATAATATTGCTAATACTTTCTGCATCTTCAAAGTTACTGCAATCTATTTACCGAGTGCTAAAACAGATAACATTGTTAAGATATCCTAAGGGATCTGGAAAGAATTAATTGGGAAGTGTTTTTATGGTTGACTGATTCACCCCCCCTCTCAGTCACTTCATCCATATTCCATCAATTGGTATCAGAGCTTTTGGTGCTTGCAGGAAGGGTTTCAAGGACCTAAGCTAAAGATCAGGATGTCTTACAAGAGGGAAATTCCAAAGCTCAACAGAGATAACTTTTCAGCATGGCAAGGTCTCATGCGACTTCATCTGGCTTCCATTGGTGATTCAAGATGCAAATACATTGATGAAGAATACACAATTCCTAATGGCACATTAACTGTTGAAGACATTGCAGATAAAAAGACTCACAACACCATGATGATAGACATTGCATCTACTCTCAGCTATGAAGAATTTGATGATATTAAAGACTGCACTACTGCATATGAAATGTGGATGGCACTAAAGAAAATATATGGTGGTGATGCAAATGTGAAAAGAGCCAAAGCAGAAAGCCTAAGAGGACAGTTTGACAAGATGAATATGAAGGAAGATGAAAACATTGCAAAATATGTTGAAAGAATCAAAGCAAGTGTAAGTGCAATTAGAGCTTCTGGAGGAACAATCTCAGATGAGACTGTTATAAGTAAGGTACTCAGAACACTACTCCCTATCTATGCAATAAGAGTATCAGCTATTCAAGAAAGAAGATGTGAAACAAACCACAATATAACTTTGGATGCTTTAGTTGGAAGATTGACAGCTTTTGAATTAGACAACTATGATAACTATGTTCCTAGTTCCAAAAATTTTGAATCAGCATTTGAGGCCAAGGTTTCACTAAAGAAGAACAAGAAAATTAAAGAAGTTCAGTCAGAAAGTGAAGAAGAATCAGAAGAAAGTTTTGATAGTGATCTTGAAATTGTAGAAGCATTACTTGCAAAGAAGTACTCTAGAGGGAAAGGTAAGTATAAAGGTAAAACTCCTTTAATCTATTTTTCATGTGAAGAAATTGGACATATTGCAGCTAGGTGCCCAAACAAGCAAGTCAAAGAAGAAAAGAGAAGTCACAAGTACTATGGCAAAAAGAATTTCAAATCATACAAGGATAAAGGTAAGAAATCATGTTTTATGGCTAAAGATTCTGATGATAGTGAAGAAGAAATTATCTTTATTGCTATAAAAGATGAATCTGATGATGATGAAGATAAGATGGCACTTATTTCTTATATAAGCAAAGATGATATATGGATAATAGACAGCGGATGTTCACACCACATGACTAGTGACAAGACAAAATTTGAATATCTAGAAGACTGTGATAGTGGTAATGTAAGATTTGGAAACAATGAACCTTGTTGTATAAAAGGAAAAGGAAGAATCTCTTTAACCAAAGAACTCATATGTGATAATGCTTATTGGGTTGAAGGACTAAAACATAATCTTCTAAGTGTAGCACAGCTAATCAACACTGGTTTCAAGGTTGAATTCATGAATGGTCAAGCAAAACTGCTGGATGGAAAAGGGAAACTCATTGGATCAGGCAAACAAACAAAAGGTAACTTATTTTATCTTGATCTCAGTGAATATTCATGCTTTATTGCTCAAATAGAAGAAAGTTGGCTATGGCACAAAAGGTTATGTCATGTGAATTTTGATAACATGATAAAAATAAGCAAATTCAAGAAGGTTAGAGGCATTCCTACTTTGAAGAAACCTGACACTGGTCTATGTAAGAATTGTCAGATTGGCAAAATGAGTAAAACTAGTTTCAAGAGTAAGAACTATCAGTCTAAAGAAATTTTGAAAATTGTGCATACTGATTTATGTGGACCTATTGGAATACAAAGCTATACTGGAGATAAATTCTTTATTCTTTTCATTGATGATTATTCTAGAATGATGACTGTTATGTATTTAAGAGAAAAATCAGAAGCATTTGAAAAGTTCAAATGGTACTTAGCAAGAGTAGAAAAGGAAACAGGGAAAAGATTGAAATGCTTAAGATCAGACAGAGGTGGTGAATTCATCTCCCATGATTTTAACAACTTCTGCATTGAAAGAGGAATCAAAAGACAGGTATCAGCTCCTAGAACTCCTGAGCAGAATGGAATAGCAGAAAGAAGAAACAGATCTATTATGGATTGTGCAAGGACTCTAATGATAGAAAAGAACATCGCTATAAAGTACTGGAAGGAAGCTATCAACACTGCAGTTCATACCTTGAACCGAGTACAATTGAAGAAAGACACATTCAAAACTCCTTATGAATTATGGTATGGCTATAAACCCAATGTAAGTTACATGAAAACATTTGGTAGCAAGTGTTATATCTTAAAAGAATCCAGAAGAAATAAATTTGATGTGAAAAGTGATGAAGGAATATTCCTAGGATATTCTAGCAAAAGCAAGGCATACAAATGTTTGAACTTATCTACTCACAAAGTCATAGAAAGTATACATGTAAAATTTGATGAGTTTGCAGAAAAGACTGAGGAAGAAAGCAAAAAGGAACCTAAGAACTACAGAAGATTCGTTTACATTGAACCTGAAACATTGGCAGACACAACTATCAGTAAGGAAACTATATCTACCAAGCCGAGCACAGTTACCGAGTCACAAACCGAGTCACAGGAAGAAGTTCAAACTGAGTCACAGGAAGAAATTCAGACCGAGTCTCAGCCTGAAGTTACCGAGCAAATATCTACCGAGCCCGAGCAACCTGAAGAAGAGATCCTAGAAGACAACAGCATGAATCATTCAAAAGGCAAGGAACCTATACTAGCCAAATATGTCAGAAGACATCATACACCAGATCAAATCATTGGAAACAAATCAGATGGTACTATGACAAGAAGCAAGCTAAAAGGTACATGTCTGCTTACTGATTTTGAACCTAGAAATATCAAAGATGCATTGAAAAATGAAAGTTGGATTGAAGCAATGATTGAAGAATTAGAACAAATACAAAAGAACAAAACTTGGACTCTTGTACCTAGACCTAAAGATAAGAATGTAATTGGAACAAAATGGGTATTCAGGAATAAGCTGAATGAAGATGGTCAAGTATCTAGAAACAAAGCTAGACTGGTATGTAAAGGTTATTCTGAAGAAGAAGGTATAGATTATGGAGAAACTTTTGCTCCTGTTGCAAGATTAGAAGGTGTAAGAACTCTACTTGCTTATGCAGCACACAAAGGATTTAAGGTATATCAGATGGATATAAAATCTGCATTTCTCAATGGAATTCTTGATGAAGAAGTCTACATTGAACAACCTGAAGGTTTTGTTGATCCAGATAAAAGGAACATGGTCTGCAGGTTACACAAAGCATTGTATGGTTTAAAACAAGCTCCTAGAGCATGGTATGAAAGACTCCATAACTATTTGATTCAGATTAATTTCAAAAGAGCTAATGATAACAGCAATCTGTATATTAAAGAAGGACCGGATGACAAAATTGTATTGGCAGAAATATTTGTGGATGATACTATATTTACAGGGAATGAGGATCAGTGCAAAGAATTTTCAGAGCAAATGAACAGAGAATTTGAAATGTCTATGTTTGGTTTAATAAAATTCTTTGTTGGTCTTCAAATTCAGCAAAGCAAGAATGGTATACACATTACTCAATCTAAATACATTAAGAAGATACTTAAGAAGTTTGGTATGGAAGATTCAAAATCAGTTGGTACACCCATGTGTACTGGACTGAAACTTACCAAAAATGATGATTCAAAAGAAGTTGATCAGACCCTATACCGATCTATGATTGGAAAATTGCAGTATGTAGTACATACAAGACCTGATATTGCCTTAGCAGTCGGTATAGTAGCTAGATTCTCAGCAAAACCTAAGGAAAATCACATGATGGCAATCAAAAGAATCTTAAGATACTTAAGAGGAACTGAAGAATATGGTTTGTGGTATAAATTTGGAGGCAATCTAGACTTGAAAGTGTTTACTGATGCTGATTGGGCAGGAAACATTGATGACAGAAAAAGCACAAGTGGTGGAGCATTTTTTCTTGGAAAAAGACTGGTATCCTGGACTAGTAAAAAGCAGAATTGCACATCTCAATCCACAGCTGAAGCAGAATATGTTGCTGCTGCAGTAAACTGTTCAAATATTGTTTGGTTTAAACAGCTATTAGGAGGTATGAAGGTTGAAATCAAAGAACCAGTTGTTATATTTTGTGACAATACCAGTGCAATAAACATTTTGAAGAATCCAGTGATGCATTCCAAAACCAAGCACATTGCTATTAAATATCACTTTGTCAGAGAATTGGTGCAGGACAAGGAAATCAGATTAGAATATATTCATACAAAAGAACAGATTGCAGACATTTTTACCAAACCATTACCTAAGGATGCATTTGTGTATCTAAGAGGTAAGTTAGGGGTCATTCCCCTATCCGAGGCTCACTAAATACAGTTTTAGTGATGCATCAACCAGAACATGATTGAAAATCAACTTGTTGATGCAGCATATTAAAGGAATCATTGCATATGAATCAGTACTTGAGGTACATTAATTTTCACCGGTAATATTTGAATTGTCTTTGGCATGTGTTGTCAAAGAGGGAGTGTTTGCTATGTCTTTGCTATTATTTCAAGAAATTTTCAATAGTCAGAAGGAAGAATTTTCAGGATACAGGAAGTTTGCTGACAGAGGGAGATTTGAATCTGAACCGAGCTAACTCTTTCAAATTTCTTATGCTATGACATATTGTGTTGCCATCAATGCCAAAGAGGGAGATTGTTGGAAACAATTGTCTGAAGGAAATTGCTACTCAAATTATGTATTGTCTTTGACGTCACACAATGTCATAGTCCGCAGCAATCAGTTACTACCGAGCTCAGTCGGTCTGCCAAACAGAAATATTAGTGCTTACCAAGTCCACTCGGTTATCAAAGAAAATCAGTGTCTACCGAGTTCACTCGGTTACCAAAGAAAATTTTAGTGTTTACCGAGTTCAGTCGATCATCGAAGAAAAGTTAGTGTTTACCGATTTCAGTCGGTCATCGAAGAAAAGATAGTGTTTACCGAGTTCAGTCAGTTATCGAAGGTAAAGGATTGTCGGTGTTTACCGAGTTGCCTCGGTCTCCGAAAGATTATAGAAAGTTATGGTCACCGAGCACTATCGGCCCTTGAAGGATTTTTGCAAATAGAGTTTGCTTAATTCAGCCGACTGTTATACTAAATAATGTCGATTTGACAAATCTAAAATCATATAAATAAAAGGTCAAATGTGAAAAATGAAAAATAATATAGCAGAAGATTTACAGAAGAAAAGCAGGAAAGGTGTATGCGAATTTGTGAAGGATGTTCAGATATCCTTAAGGTGCAGCAGAGATTTATTCGATCAGAAAGGATCAGACTTATGCAAAATAGAGATCTGTAATCAGCAAGACAGTTGCATTATTATACAGGTCATTTTTCATTGTTACCTTCTTATCATTGTAACGGTGAATTCTAAATCTCTTAACCGAGTTGGTTTAACAACCATATTGTAAATCCTCTAACAAGGTGACAATTCCATTGAATTGTTTTCAAGACCTCTTACCAAGCCACTCCTAGCAGGGTATTTTAAATCCTCTAACAAGGTCACACCTAACAGTTTGTTTTGTAACCTTTTACCGGGTTGGCTTCTAACCGGGCATCACTTCAGAAAAGTGAAAATCAGTATCTAGATACATTGGTGGTTTTTCCCATATTGGATTTCCACGTTAAATCTTGTGTCTCTTGTGTTCTTAATTGCTTTCTCAATCATATACATGTGCTGATGAATATCTAAAGATAATATTGCTAATACTTTCTGCATCTTCAAAGTTACTGCAATCTATTTACCGAGTGCTAAAATAGATAACATTGTTAAGATATCCTAAGGGATCTGGAAAGAATTAATTGGGAAGTGTTTTTATGGTTGACTGATTCACCCCCCCTTTTAGTCACTTCATCCATATTCCATCAGTATAAGGTAAACCCGTTAACTGGGTTACACCTAACATTGTGTATTTTAATCTTTAACCAGATTGGCTCTTAACCAAGCATACTTCAAAAGAGTATTTTCTTAGTGCCTAAAAATTCCCACAGTATTTTTCCCCAAAGCTGGGTCTCCACATTAAATATTGGTGTTACATTTTGTAAATTATTTATGTGAATGATCTATTAATTGTTATAGTTTATTTACTGATATCAAAAAATAGTGAACTTTGTTTCTACTAAGTTAATCAGAGAAAAGTTTTAAAGATATTTTTTATCAGGGATTACTGATTCACCCCCCCCCCCCCTCTCTATAGTCCAACAATTGGTATTAGAGCTAAGTACTCTAAAGAGATAAGTTTAAAAGACTTTAGTAAAAGATGTGAAGATGTATAGGAGAGAAGTACTTGAGTTAAACAAGGAAATTTTCTCAACATGGAAAATTAGAATGAAATTGTATCTGTCTGGGATTGGAGACTTTGCACTGCATCTGATTGATAATGATTACACTTCACCGCCTACTAGAACTTTGATAGTTGATCAAATAAGAGAAAAGAAGGAACACAACTCGATTATGATAGAGATTGCTTCTTCCCTCTCCGATGTTGAATTTAATGATATTAAGGATTGTGTTAATTCAAAAGATATGTTGGACATGCTTACACTTATCTATGGAGAAGATCAACATGTACAAAAATATAAGGTTGATAGTCTAAGAGGAAAATATATTGAAATGAGGACGAAAGATGAAGAAAACATCAAACAATATAGCAATAGAATCAATGAATTTGTGAGTGTTGTCAAAGGTTCTTGTGGATCACTGACCAATGAAGAAGTGGTAAGTAAAATCTTGAGAACCCTTTCTTCTAAGTATTCTATTAGAGTATGTGCAATTTAGGAATTGAGATCTATACCAAATAATGTCATTACTCTTGAAGCCCTAATCAATAAGTTGACTGCATTTGAGATTAGAAATTAGGATAATAGTCTACCTACCATTGAAACTACCTTCAAGTCATATATAAGGATTGGAACATTAAGAAGAAAAAGATAAAATCATAGTAATTCATATGGAAATGAATATGATAGTATCCTCACCGAAGAGAAAGAACAACATGAATTAGAAGCATTGCTAGCTAGGTGACTACCTAGAGGCAACGAAAAGTACAAAAGCAAGTTACCATTGAAATATTTCAATTCTAATAAGATTAAACATATTGCCTCTAGATGTCCTAATAATCACCGAAATGGTAAGAATGAAAAAAGAGACAACCGACACCAAAGAATCAGAGACTTTAAGGACAAAGGTAAGAAGTATTTCCACCTAGCAAAGGAAGGCATAACTGATGATACCAAGGAAGGATATGAATTTTTCTAAGTTGTTGTAAATGAAGATTCAAATGAAGAAAAGTATGAAGATGAAAAAAAACTTGTTTCTCATGTAAGTTAACCAAACCCTTGGATTATTTATAGTGGTTGTTCGCATCATCTGACTGGTGATATTGATAAGTTTGAAAATTTAGAAGAATATGATGGAGGATTTGTCAGATTTGGAAATGATGCTCCATGTCCTGTGAAAGGTAAAGGATATATTGTATTGAATGAAAATATGAAATGTAATGATGCATATTGGGTTAGAGGGCTAAACTAAAATCTTTTGAGTGTTTCACAACTGAACAATACTAGCCACCTATTATAATTTTAGAACAGAAAAGTTAAGATCTATGATGTTGATGGAGATCTAATTGGAACTAAAGGAAAATCAAGAGGTAATTTATTTTATCTTGATACTGATGCAAAGAGTTTCTTTTTTTGTTAAAACTAAAGATGTATGGCTATGGCATAAGACAATGTGTCACGTGAATTTTGATAACTTGATCAAATTAAGTAAGAAGATTAGAGTCAGAGGACTATCGAGATTATGCAAACCTGAGAAAATGATGTGCAAGGAATGTCAAATTGGTAAGATGAATAAGTCTAGTTTTTCAAGAAAATATTACTCTACCAATGGTATTTTGGAATTGGTTCACATTGACCTTTGTGGTTCTATAAAAATTTAAAGCTATTATGGAATTCAGTACTTTATTTTTCTTTTTTATGATTATTCAATATTGATGTCTGTTATGTTTTTGAAAGAAAAATTTGATGAAATTCAAATGTTTAAGTGGTATAAAGCTAGAGTTGAAAAGGAAAAAAGTAAATAGATGAAGTGTTTGAGATCTAATAGAGGAGGTGAATTTATCTCTGATGAATTTACTATCTTATGTAATGAGCATAGAATTAAAAGACAAGTGTCTGCACTAATGATTCCACCACAAAATGGGATAGATGAGAGAAGGAATAGATCTATTGTTGATTGTGATAGAACTTTTTTGATTGATAAGAAGGTTGCACAAACATTTTGGAGAGAAGCTATAAGTAATGCATTTTACACTCTAAATCAAATACAATTAAAGAAATGTACAAACAAGACACCCTATGAACTTTGGTTTGGTCACACACTGAATGTAAGTCATTTCAAAAAAATTGTAAGTAGACCTGTTATATACTGAAAGATGCTAGAAATGGAAAGTTTGATTCTAAAGGAGATGATGGAATATTTCTTTTTTATTCATCAAATAGAAAATAATATAAATGTTTAATCAAGGATACTAAAAATATTGTTGAAAGTGAAAATGTACGAGTTGATGAATTTTTGGAAAATAATGAAGAGGATAGAAAAAAGGAACCTGAGGATTATAACAAATTTGTTTATGTACAAGATGATAATTTGGTTTACTCAACTGAGAAGCAACAAGTAGAAACTAATGAACACGATGAGCCTCCACCGAGAGATGAAAACACTAATTTGATAAGTCTACCAAACTTTTATTAGCAAAATATGTGAGGAGACACCACTCACTGAGAAGAATAATTGGAGACAAGAATGAACGAGTCATGACAAGAAGTAAGTTGAAAGACAACACATGTTTGATTTCTGAATTTGAGCCAAGGTTAGTGAAGGGTGCACTAGAAAATGAATATTGTATGAATTCTATGAAAGAATAAATTGATCAAATTGAAAATAATAACACTTGGTCACTGGTATTGAGACCTAAGAACAAGAATGTGATTGGAATAAAATAGATTTTCAGAAATAAAAACAATAAGATAGTAGATTTGATTAGAAACAAAGAAAGATTAGTCTGCAAAGGGTATGCATAAGAACAAGGTATTGATTATGGTGAAACTTTTTCCCTTGTTGCTAGATTAGAAGGTGTAAGAATATTACTTGCTTATGCATCTTACAAAGGATTCAAAGTTTGTCAAATGGATGTTAAATTTTCATTTTTGAATGGAATTCTTGAAGAAGTCTGCATTGAACAGTCTAATGAATTTGTTGACAAGAGAAATAAGGATATGGTATGAATACTGCATAAATCTTTGTATGGATTGAAGTAGGCTCCCTTAGAATGGTATGAAAGACTATACTCTTAGTTAAGATTGGATTTGAAAGGACTAGTGATAAAATAAATTTATACTTCAAATTTGATAATTCTAATGAAATTATGATTGTTGAGAGATTTGTTGATGACATTATATTTGGTGGTAATGAGATAATGTCTAAATCCTTTACTGAGGAAATGAGAAAATAATTTGAGATGTCTATGATAGGAGAGATTAAATTATTTATTAGACTTCAAATTCAACAATTAAAGGATAGGATCTACATAACTCAATCAAAGTATATCAAGGAGATGTCATGCCCAAAATTAGGGAAAAACACACAACAATTTTTTTTTCTTTTTTAAAAACTCATCCTACAAGGTTGAAAATAGTGACATAGAATTGTATCACCGACCTATACACTTAACTCTTGAGGGAATTGGAGGCACACACTGCTTGTCGACATTCCCTAATTCATCAGGTGCACAAGGTCGAAGAATACACTAACTAGGGTCAAGTTATAACTAGGTAATATTTCTCTAGGGTGATTAACGTCTAATGTTCAAATGACTAGTACATTAAGTATAACTCTATCTATGCATATAATATCGTATATATATATATATATATATATATATATATATATATATATATATATATATATATATATATATATATATATATATATATATATATATATATATATATATATATTACATAGCCAGTTAAAACAAGGCTCTAAAATTGTCTTCGTTTCAATAGGAAATTGTTCCGACATTAATTACTATAGTTAGGAGAATACAATTATAGGCTGAGAACGCATCATTACCAAAGGTACAATTAATAATTAAATTGGGAATTAATACTGTAAGGTGATCGCAACCTTCCTAGGTCCTCATAGCGATACTTGATTATTCACATTCATGTGAATTGCTGATCATGTTTATATTAATATGGTAAGGAGCCATAAATTTAAAATTAATAAGAGGAAGATAGTAATAAAAGTTATATCTCCTCCAGCCACATTATTTAATAAATAACTAAGAATAATTTGATATCAACATACCAAAATAGAAATGAAATAACTAAAGAGTATCTAAAATTCAAAAAGGTCGATCTCATAATTCCCCAATAATAGGGGTTACCAAATAAATAAAAAGACAATATTAAAATGAAATAAAAAGTTGAGGAGATTTCATCAGTCATCAATTAATTAATACTATTGATTCAAAAGAAAATAAATTCAAAAACATTCAAAAGAGAAAAGCTTCTAGCCCTAACCCTAATCCAAATTTGGGTTTAAGTCTATTTTTTTCCTGGCCTGAGTCTCAGACTTGTTGAAGGTAGGTTGCAACAGAGACCATGAAGACTCTGTAATCCAGGTGGGTATTCACCCAAGCATGCACAGATGTGAATACACACAGGTGTGTATTCATTCCTGTGTAGACTTGAGTAAATACCAGGGGTTACAATAAGAATAAAATCTGATAGATCCAACAGTCAGGAGGGTGCAAGGTTTCTGGTTGCACTAAGATCTAGCTTGCCTGAAAGTTTTATTATTCAGAATGATATATACAAAGATATTCAAATCTGGTGAAGTTTCAGGTCTAGGTAATATCATTAGTCTTCTAATCCAACACCGTGGTATGTTCTCTTTTAGTTTTTCTTTTTAACATTTACTGGATCTTAAAGGCCATTGTCCAGTTTGTAGGATAAAGCACAAGTGAAGTTCTATAGATTTTTTCAGGCTAAAAAGCTTCAAAGAAAGAAACTTGAACTTCATTAATTAAAACTTTAGGAAAGAAATCTAATATCTTAGTATAGATCTCAACATTAGAAGAAACTAATTTATCACATGCAAAAGTGAGTATACGGTGTTTAATAAAAAAAACTTAATACAAAATTCATTTTATTAACTTTACCCATAATTTATTGTAGTAAAAAATGCTTCCCATTTTATTCATTGTAATATCATATTAAATGCCGAAATTTAAATTGTTGCAGACAAAATCAAATGGCAACAGTGGAGTGTCCGCTGAGGATGAAGGGCAAGGGTTTGAAGTCTTTAGTGTAAAATCTTTTGATAAATTGAAAACCCTAAGCAAAATGACACAGCTCACAAAAGAAGGGAGTGCGGGTAGCGGCGCGGAGCCCTTGGCCGCTCCGGTAGTGGCACCACCACTGCTCGCAGTGGCCTTAGCCACTATGGCAGTGGTGTGGCCACTGCTGGCGGCGGCCATAACTGCCCACATCCGCTGCAACCGCCACAAAGTGGCCAAACAACCCGCGTAGGGTTTCAGGCTGAGAACGGAACATTGCAATACGGTTTTATTACATAAGGTTTGACGAATAAGATGAAATAAAAACTACGGTATAACGGAAAGCATAGCTTTCTAAAATAAAGTTTTCAATACATTTCAATGTGAAATAAAGTTGTTTCCATGCGATGATTATTCAATTACGAAGCTAAGAGGGACTTTTACATAGAGATATATAGTTACATTATTATATATGCACATATATGTTTCAGCGTATGTGCATATATAATAATATATATATATATACATATAACATTAAGGTTGCAATTCATTCAATGAGTATTAATGTTTTCTCTCCATGCAATGGTTTTTCGATATTACATTTTGTTCATTATTATAATATTACGGCATGGTTCATTTTCAAAGGAAAGATAAAAATGAGACATAAGATGTTAATATTTAAATTTAAAAAAAAAGGTACTAGAATACCTAAATCGCAACATATATATTATTAGGAACCCCAATTTTTACTAATATGAAGAGTATCAACGCACATATATATATAGCAAATTATACATATGGATTAATATGATTTCAATATACATATATTTTTTTGAAACATGAATAGTTAAAAACAAAATTAAGGGGCATCTTAATTATCAAATATTTATATTACAAACATTCAATTATATAGCTACTTACATACATAGACTATGTTAAATTAATTCATTTTCTATGCTATAATATACACAATATATCTAAGAGTAATTTTAATGCTATCATATACAAGGATAATATTCTTTCCATGCCAACAACAAATTAATTGGACATTTAATTTAATTGAAGACTTCTCATACAATGGAAATAAAGCTTTTCTCTTAGGGAAGAGTTTTTAAGTAAACATACATAACTAAACTTTTGAACACATGGACATAGAAAGAAATAGCCCTTTTTTTTTTTAATATTCACAACTGTTTCATCTAACTTTTAACATCAACACTAATATCTCTTTTCTATATAGGGGAAATCATTATATCTTTCACATATTCACTTCAAATCAATAGATGGAAGAAAAATAACTTGACAGCCTATCTATTACAAGCATGTCTTATGCTAGGCTTTAATTAAACAACTTTTACAAGGGGCTTCAAGCCAAACAACTAGAATAACATGCAAAGGATAAATCCAAATCTCCATCAAGCTCCATAGAAACCAACAAGTTATGTCTTGAAGAAATCTGTAAAACAACAAATAGACCATGGAGGCTCACCTCCCAACCTAGGCCATTTCATGGCCACCCCCGAGCTAGGGGAAAACAAAGATGGATAGGGGTTTTAACATGCATACATAAACACATAAACAAACAAAAAAATCAACAACAAACTTAAACATCAAATTCCTTTTCCCAAGGCTTAGCACAACATGAGTCACCTTGGACCCATAGTAGGGGTGAAGGTGGAAGCTACTCAACTAGGAGAATGCCAAATACAAAGAAAAATCAGCCTTCAACAAGGCTCCAAAATCTGCACAATATGCCCTCACAAGGCCATAAAAACAACCATCCACCCTTCTCATACTCTTCACCATATCCACACCCTTATGACTCCCAAAAGTATACACAAAAAGAATAGGCACATGGATGCCCATACATCCATGCTTTATCCCCTTCCTCCTAGAGGAAGGACTCTACACTAGAAAAGTATTCCCAACTCATGCCCTTCACCCATGAAGGCTCTCTTCCCTCCCAAGGGTGAGCTTGGCCTTACACAACCCCAAGAAATAATGCACGAAAGAAAACACACATACAAGCAAGGATAAGAAGACAACAATTCTTACAAGATCAACTAACATTCGCACAACATAGGGAAAGTAAAACAATAGTACATGACAATAAGAACAAAGAATCCAAGATCCAACCTTGCTCCAAGCTTTTGGCAAGAAGGTTGAGTTGAGCTTTCCAACTAGTATCCTCCCTTTGCAATGCAACACCAAAATCTTTCAAGCACAACCACACCAAAATTTCTCACAACTCTCTAGTCTCCAAAAATTGGAGAGTGGGCAATTGGCCAACAATTTTCCCTCCATCCCCTTAAGAAGACAAACCCTCAACCTTTCAAAATAAAAGAGGGAAAATTCAAATTCACATTTCAAATGAAGAGTGGCTCTTCCAATTTCGTCACTTTTTAAAAGAGCATCTTTTGGAAGGGCAAAAATAGTCAAAAACCATCACAATAGTCAAAATTTGACCCCCAACATATGGCACCACTATGGAGTATCCTATTTTTAACCTCCACTAACATAAATGGTCATTAAAATCCACTCAAAAGACCACTCAAAGAATGAATCCGAAAATGAAAGAGAATCCCACTCATGGCCCCTAAAAATAGAGACCACTTACACACATTAAACAGTTGGGCATGCCAACTCACATGACGTGTCAATTGACACCACAAATAAATCACATTACACATAATACACATGGCATGCCAAGTAGACTAAATGATAAAGTAAAATAAACATAATACAACAATTACATTCATGCATTACTTTACAAAATTTACACTTTACAACGAGGTTAATTTCTCCCCTTGGAGATAACCTTGGCTTAATAGGATTTTACAAATATCCATCTTTGATTTCCCCCAAAATTTTCATGGTCTTACCTGCACACTTGACAAAGCATCAGTAGCTCATGAAATGTCAAATATCATATATATATGTAAATACAATACATCTAAAAATTACATTCTTATCATCATACTTTCTAACCGCATTTCATAATAATTCTCATCATTTCAACATTGCATTTCTAAAGCACATAAAGTCAAAAATAAAATGATACATGTTAATCCATCTAACATAATAGTCATGATTATTTCTCATAAATTTTCCTAACATGAATGTAACATCAAGATATCATATATAAATCAAAGATGTGTCAATTACTATGCTCGTGACCTAATAAATAACAAGAAAGTAAAAGTCATATATCATCATCACATAACATAAGTCATCACATAGTATCATAATATAATGTCTCTGTCACAATAGTCCAACATAATAAAATAAAGTGTCATCATGAGTCTAAAGATGTAAAATAATCTTCTATGAACTGGTGTCACGGGGTGAGGCCTCATAGGAGATCCTGAAAATGTTTAATATGGAAGACTCAAAACTGGTTGGAACACCGATGGCTATTGGTCATAAATTTTCTAAGGAAGATGACACTAAGGAAGTGAATGAGACACTATACAAATCCATGATTAGTAAACTCTAATATGTTGTACATAGTAGACCTGATATAACACATTTAGTTGGTATTTTTGCAAGGTTTTCTGCAAACCCAAAGGAGATATATTTGTCTGCAGTTAAAAGGATGTTTAGATATTTGAAAGGGACTAAAGATTTTGATCTTTTATACACAAGAGGAGGATATTTTGATCTCAAGGTATATACAAATGTTGACTGGGTTGGAAATATTGATTCTATAAAATCACTAGTGGCAAAGCTTTCTTTTTGGGAGAAAGACTAGTGACATGGTTAAGCAAGAAACAGAGTTGTATTTCACAATCTACTACCAAAGTTGAATATGTTGTAGTGGCTATGAATTGTTCTAACATTGTATGGATCAAAAAACTACTCGAAGGTATGCATGAAGAGCTTAATGATACTATTACAATTTATTGTGATAATACTAGTGCTATTAATATATCAAAGAGCCATGTGATGCATTCAAAGACAAAGCATGCATCTATTAAGTATCACTACTTGAGAGAGAAAGTGCAAGATAAGAATGTGACATTTGAGTATGTGAATTATAAAGAACAGATAGCTGATATATTTACAAAACCATTATCAAAGGATGCTTTTGATTATCTCTGAGTTAAGTTAGGGGTTCTTCTCCTATCTAATGTTCATTAAGGAAAGATGCATGTTGCACAAATTCAAGGATTCAATAGAGTATCTATCTTGTGAGTTGATGCTAGTGTTCACTTTTTAGGTGAATCCTAAAGTTGTGAAAATGATGTTTATGACTGCAATGAAAAATTTATACACTTGATGTATAATCTGAGATGTTTATAGTGTTGGAAATTTGGCTAATGTGGATGCATAGATGTTTTCATTATTGAAACATATGATCTCTATTGAGAGTGCAGAATCTGAAATGCAAGTATGGCAAGTTGAAGAAAGAAATTGTATAAGTTTGGATACAGTGATCCTGATAGAGCACCCGATGAAGATTTAGTTGGCGACATCCACTGGAGCAATATTTTTGTTTGCGTAGTTAAATAAAGCTTCTATAGAGTATGAGGATACCCCATCTCAGTGCACATAAATTTTGGAGTAGTACAAACAAAGTTATTCAAAGTTTACCGAAGATAGTTTTTGTAGACAGAACAGTTTTGGAGACAGTATTAGCAAAAGAGTTAAGGGATTATTTTTGCTTGTCAAAATAATGACTTAACATTATGAAGGGATGACATCCTAGATGTTTTCTCTTGGATAAATATTTTGGAAGCCGACCATGTAAAGTTATTAGCTTTAATAACTCATATATTAGGCATACTTGAAATGTAATGAAATAGAAGTGTGATATGTAAAAAGAAAGAAAAGATAACTTGCGATAGTTGTATATTGTGATAGCAGCAAACGCTATTGATGTGAAGTTGTAAGCAGTACCATATTACAGTCAGAAATATTTTGTATTACCTGTTTAGGTAGTGAGCTCAGTTGGTGATCAGGTTTTGTAATCTAACTCCTAACAGGGTTAAGGCTTCTAACAAGGCCTAAAGTCATTTAACCAGGACAAATCTACTATATATTGTAAATTGACCTACTATATATTGTAAATTGACTCCTAACAGGGTCCAACATCCCTAACATAATACTTTTGATTAGTGATCTTTGTGGGTACCATCCCCACCGGGGTTTTCCCTTGGCCAAGGTTTCCTCGAGAACATATCATGTGTTATGAGTTCTTTCTATTTATTGCTATGTTTGTTAATCAGCTTGATAATCTTTATATGCACTAAAGTAATCTGTTATATCCATAAGTGGGCAAAAGAAAAAGTTTGTGAAATACTGATTCACCCCCCCTCTCAGTATTTTCTACTTCTAACAATTGGTATCAGAGCACAGTTACTCGGAGAAGGAACATTCAAGGAAAGCTTAGTAGCTTGAGTAAGATCTCTATGGATATGGATCAACTTCAGAAGAATCTTGAAGAAGCTCTTGAACAGATTGATATGCTTATTGATGAAAGAAACTCCTTAAGAAGAAAATATGAAGATGCAAAGAATGCTATTGACAAATTAAAAGGTAAGATTGAAGATCTGAAATTTGAAAAGAAAGCTGATATGCTTGTTGAAGATTGTGATGAATTAGAAAAAGAAAATGAGATCCTTAAGCATGAGTTGAAGATAGTAAATCTGAAGCTTAGTATGAAAGATGGAAATTTGAGATCTGATAATGAAAAATTGAAAATTGAGAATGAAGATCTGAGGTCAAGACTTGAAAAAGAAACATCCAAATCTGAAAAAGTAAAAATGCAGTATGTGGAACTTGAGAAGTATAATAAAATTGTGAAAGGTGAATTAACTCAATCTAAACAACAACTTGAAAGGTTATATTCAAAAAGTGATAAGACTGAAAAAGAAATTTCTTTTGAAGAACCATTCTTTGATAGGACTGGATTTGGATATAGTATGTTTAGAACAAACCATGAAAGTAAGAAGCCAGATCTGAAGACATCTGAAAGTGTGGAGGAAATGAAGCTAGATGAGAACACATTGGAAGATCCACCTAAAGAAGAACCACCTAGAGAGAAAGAAGAATCAAAGAAAGAAGAATCAAAATAGGAAGAATCATCTAAAGGTATGCAAAGAGAATTCAAAGGTAGATGTTTTTCTTGTAATACTATTGGGCACATGAAGAGAGATTGCACAGGTAAGCAATTTAAACTTTTTAATGGACATTGTTATAATTGTCATTGTTTTGGACATAGAGCTAATGAATGTAGAAGACCTAAAGTAATTTTGAATAATTATGATAGAATGATTGAGAATACTAACAATGCAGATAAGAAATCTATTGAAGAAATGAATCAAAGAAAAGTGGTAGTATATTTTAGATGCAACAAAGTAGGACACATTGCTAGAAATTGCAGGTCATAGATTAACCAGCAAGGATAGAGATTTGGAAACAATGGAATCATTTGTCAGATATGCAAAAAATTTGGACACTAAGCAATATTTTTCATAATGAATAATGGAGGTTATCATCATAAACCTAACCCTATGAACAATGCAAGAAGGAATGAAAATGCAGGAAACACAAAGAAAGGCTACTGTAGCAATGAAGATGAAGTAGAATTTGACAAAGGCACAGATCAAGGAGGTATAGTTAGCACTAAAAGTAGTCAGGAAGGTAATGTAACTAATAGTAAGGATGAATCTTTACCTAACCCTTCTTTAAGTACTTAAATTATGTAAGTTTCTGTAGTTTAGGACTTAGGATTAGTGTAGATTAGGAATTTGAATGAGTTAAGTTTTGCACAGTTAGATATAGGTTTATTATGTTGTACTAATGCTATGGTTAAGTGCGCAAAATAAAATATTGTGTTTTGCGAGGTCGCAGAAAGTTTTATGATTGCAGGTTTGCAGAATTAGCTTTTTGAGGTTTTAGCGACAAAATGAATGAATGCAATGTCAGATCAAGTTAATGTGAAGTGTTATAAGGTCAAAATCAAAGTCATTACAATTACAAAGTGATTGAAAAGTGATTTGAAAGAAGAAAAGTGAGTTGAGGATGATTTGAAGAAGTTTGGAAGCAGTTTGCAGCGACGATCATACCGAAACCCTAGATTTGCAAAGTTGAGGTATTTTTTGATCTTTAATCAGTTGATAAGATGGATATTTCTATGGTTCATAATGTTAAGGATAAGAATAGACCAAAGATTAAGAAAGAACCAGTAGAACCAACTGAAATTGATGACAGTCTAGCATTATCATCCATACTAGATGAAGTATTGCACATTGAGAATGTTAAAGGATATTTAGGTTGTAAGTTTGAAACTTTGGGAGATGCAGATTTTAGTGATGATTACAAGAAATTGTACAATCAAGACATGTCAGTTAAACCAACTTATGAGCACCTAGAGAACAATGAAATTATCAAATATTCCATGAAGTATGAATTCAATGATGAGGAATGTACCAAGATCATTTTAAGTAGAATCCACAATGGGAAATTCTGGATGGAGGATAGAGTTATTGATATAACTGCCGACCTAATTCATGAAGTTACTGGATTATCAAAAGTTGGAGAGATTCCATTGAATGAAAAGAACATGATGAAGATTGTTTTAGATAACACTAGATCTAGTTATAATGGTAGAGGAATTGTGATAAGTAAGATTAAGCAAGATGATGTTAGGTACCTTTGCAAGATCTTAACAACTAAATTCTGTGGTAGTTCAAGGGAAGATGACATGGTTGTAGGAATGATTCATGTAGCTTATCTTATGTGTATTGAGAAGAAACCAGTAGACCTATGTGAAATCTTGAAAATTCAGCTATTTGAGAACTTAGAAAAGATTAAGAAGGCTAAGTACACATAGTTTAGGTTTTCATCTCTGATAACCTATATGTTTTTCCATATTTTGAGAAGATTTCCTTATACAGTTGATTGGAGTGACAATGTGAACACAATGGAAAGAATAAACTCAGTTTACATGAAGTACCTTTTTGATAAAGTTAATGACAGTGTGAAGCTTGTATTGAAGACTTTTCAGAATATTGTTAAGAACAAATCAAGGATTCCTCAATCCTTAGTTGAAAAGCATAGAGATGACATTTGTTTTATGGTTGACACTAATTTCACCTACATTGAAGCAGTTGAGCCTAGAATGGAATTCATAGACCCTCTTGGCTATGAAATATCTAAAGTAGAAACAATAGGATATGTGAATAGATTGTTAAAGTGTGAGTTGGATGGTCATGCAAATAGGTTTGGAACCTATGGAGAGAATTTCAACTCTGCAATAAGTTTGAGAGAAAAGAAGCAATCTAGTAAGAGAGTTGAATCTACTATGAAGAAAATATTGAAAGAATCTAGTATGTCAAGTCATGAGTTTGACATAGCTAAGAAGACTGCAGAAGCCTTAAAGCAAAGTGAAAATCTTGTAATTTCACCTGAGACATCAAGTGCAGATCCTATTGATCCTATTGCAGTAAAGGTAAAAGTTGAAGTACCTGAAAAAGATGAAGGAGATAAATCTTTTTCTCCTATTCCTAGAAAAAGAGTAAAAGTGAGTGTAACAGGACCCGGCAAGAGATAGAAAGTGGTTGTACCACCCATACCTAGAAATGTAGTAGTAATTAAAGATGATGATGTAGTTTCAGTCAAGAAGAAAACTTGGAAACCAAGAATTGAAAGAGTTAATGAAGATATATTGAAGCATGGAGACTTCACTAAGTTGAATAAATTCTATGATCTATATGGATCATTTGACAGATTGAACTTTGAAAATGCAATGGTTACACACATGATTGTGGCAGATAAGAAACTTAGCACTATTCATGGTAAGATCCTAGAAGATTTGTATAACAGACTTGTGAATAGAAAATAGAGAGCACAAGAAGAGGACATAAAGATGAGAGAACATGTAATCAGAAAATTCTATGAAGTTAAGGATGAAGATCATTTGAAGAGATTCTTGAAGTCTCTTAGAACTTTATTGAGAACTAAGAGAAGAACAATCCTTATAATGGGAGGCAAAAAGGAGGAAGTACAGAAAGAGACAGAGCAAGCAATAATGCAAGTTCTTGCAGATATAGTTGCAGAAAAGCATGTTGAATCAGACCCTCAGCAGAAGCAATCAGAGGAACCACATGCAGAGAAAGTTGGTATTGAAGAAGTCCCATCTTCTTCACATATCAATATTGGCAAAGAATCAATGGATATTGAAGGCACCAATGTGACTCTAGAATCAGATGATGCAGTATTTCATGATCTAGGAAACATTGTTGACAATTTGGCTTTGGGAGAGCAAGAAACGGTCACACAATCAGAGAAGAATACAAAGGTAGAGGAAGCACCAACTATATCAAAATTAGTTCTAGCATAGCAGTCAGTTAAAGGAAAACAAATTTTGACAGAGGCCACTACCTCTAGTGCACCTTCTATACCAGTTGAAGACATTAGTGCACCTGACAGTAAGAAGAGGCATATATGTTCAATGTTTGAAGACCTTGGAAAAGAAGTTGAAGATGATGATCAGCTTGAGTTCATCACATCTATGAATAAAATTATTGGAAAGAATAAGAAGGTGAAAGACCTTGAAGGAAAAGTTAGAGTTTTGACAGAGAAACTTGAGAGTGTGATCAGCACTAAGGTATCTGAATCAGATCCACTTGAGAAAGCTCAATTAGTAATGAACTCTTTTGACTCTGAATTTTCTAACTTGAAGAATATTGCTAAAATAAAAGTTCAGGAAGACTTTGAAGTAGAAATGCAACAAACCTTAAGTGTAAATATTCAAAATGATATTGGTAGTTTAGATGTATGCATAAAGAATTTGAGGAGACATTTTGAGATAGGAAAGAATTTGTACATACAATGCACTAAATCAGAAATTCTAACAGTTGAAGAGGATAAGAAGATCAAAGAGAAGTTAGATGCTATTATAGCTGAGACAAACACCTTAACAAGCCCTAATGTCAAGATAAGTTATGTAGAGAAGAACATAAGGAAATTGAAAGATGAAATCAGAATGTTAGCAGAGGAGAAGAATAGAAAGATGATCAGGGTTAACATCTTGAGAGAGCATGTCTCAATCAAGATATCAATTGTTGAAGATCAAATTGAGCAGTGTCTTTCAGCAAAGACATCATTTCAGAAGTTTAGCTTCAATTCCCTGCAAGCTTGTCAGACAACAACATCCGGATTGAGTACTCTACTCAATGTTGCTGAATCCATCAGGCTGATATGGGAGAAAGATTTTGAATCTTGGAAGTTAGAGTTTGGTGATTGTGTTGCAAGCCTACCGGCTTTGCAATAACTGATAATAAGGTATAAAGTTTTTGAAATTTTTTGTACACCCTATCTTTGTCATTGTTGTCAAAGGGGGAGAGATAGCAAAAAATTGAATATATGTTGAGGAAGGATACTCATAGGGGGAGCTATTCTATGGAGTATGATATTGTATACATATTGTATAATTTTTGGCCACAAATTTTGTATAAGTGTTTTTGAAGTTTTGTTTGCACACTTAGCCAATTTTCCCATATGTTGCCACCAATGACAAAGCGGGAGATTGTTAGCAATTTGGCTAATGTAGATGCATAGATGTTGTCATTATGGAAACATATGATCTCTATTGAGAGCACATAATCTAGAATACAAGTATGGCAAGTTGAAGAAAGAAATTGTCTAAGTTTGGATACAGTTATCCTGACAGAGCACCCGATGAAGATTTAGTTGGCGATGTCCACTGGAGCAATATTTTTGTTTGTGCAGTTAACTAAAGCTTCTATAGAGTATGAGGATACCCCATCTCAGTGTGCATAAAGTTTGGAGCAGTACGGACAAAGTTATTCAAAGTTTACCAAAGACAGTTTTTGCAGACAGAACAGTTTTGGAGACAGTATTAGCGAAAGAGTTAAGGGATTATTTTTGCTTGTCAAAATAATGACTTAACATTATGAAGGGATGACATCCTAGATGTTTTCTCTTGGATAAATATTTTGGAAGCTGACCATGTAAATTTATTAGCTTTAATAACTCATATATTAGGCATACTTGAAATGTAATGAAATAGAAGTGTGATATGTAAAAAGAAAGAAAAGATAACTTGCGATAGTTGTATATTGTGATAGCAGCAAAGGCTATTGATTTGAAGTTGTAAGCAGTACCATATTACAGTCAGAAACATTTTGTATTACCTGTTTGGGCAGTGAGCTCAGCTGGTGATCAGGTTTTGTAATCTAACTCCTAACAGGATTAAGGCTTCTAACAAGGCCTAAAGTCCTTTAACTAGGACAGATCTACTATATATTGTAAATTGACTCCTAACAAGGTCCAATATCCCTAATAGGATACTTTTGATTAGTGATCTTTGTGGGTACCATCCCCACCGGGGTTTTCCCTTGGCCAAGGTTTCCTCAAGAACATATCATGTGTTACGAGTTCTTTCTATTTACTGCTATGTTTGTTAATCAGCTTGATAATCTTTATATGCACTAAAGTAATCTGTTATATCCATAAATGGGTAAAAGAAAAAGTTTGTGAAATACTGATTCACCCCCCCCTCTCAGTATTTCCTATTTCTAACATATATTTCTTTGGTATTATTGTCAAAGAGGGAGATAAACAATTATACATCAAAGAGGGAGATGTACATGAATATAGAAGGGATTTGAACATGGTAATGGAGATGAATAAGTCAATTGATGTCAAAAGGAGATGTTCACTAAAAGAGGGAGAACAATAGTTGATGATAGAAAGATGAATAAGAGAATCTTGTTGATGGAATCAGAATGGAAAGTGGTACTGATAGAAATAGAAAGACTACAAATGAAAGATTAGAAAAGGAAAAGATACAACTCAGAGGGAGTACAAAATATGAATGACAATAAAGTATACCATCATCAATTGAACACTAAATTTGTTAGTGTTTCCATCAATGCAAAAGAGGGAGATTGTTACTATAATTGATAGTAATATTGAAGATTGATTATCTGATGGAGATGATGATGAAGATGGACAAAGATTGGAGGAATACATGATAGTAGAAAGGTTAGATCAGTTATCATCTTTTCATTGAGGTCAAAAAATTAATTTCTGATTTATATTATGTTGTCATATCATTCGATAATGAAATAAGATAAATGAGATAAGGAGAAGAAGAAATAAGAATTTGAGAAGTTGAAGAACTTAATTGGACAACTGATAAAGATCGGATAATGATTAGATTATATTGATATAATTTTTTTCTACCTAACATATGATTATGTTAAGTCGATAAAGCATGGTGATGAAGATTTGACAATTCAATAAGTGAAATTTTTTTGGATACCGAGAAGGAAAGTCACTCAGTAAGGTAAAGGTAAAATAAAAGGTCACTCGGTAAAGAAAAAGGAACTCAAGGCACCGAGCGATGTTACTGAAATTTTAATGAAGAACACCAAGTGAGGAATAATATTAAATAAGGATTGAAACAACATTTAATGATTAGCTATGATGAGCTAGATGATCATGAGGTTGAGGAAATTTAGTTACAATATATCTACAGACATAAAAATTCAAGATGAAGATCTAAGGAAAGATCTAAGAAGAAAAAAGAGATGGAACAAGTTTCTAGCGAAGTTTAAGTTCCTAGGTGAAAAGGAAATGTGTTACTAAGATCCAGATCTGAGGTATAATGAATTGAACAGTCAAGATTGATTAAATGAAAATGTAATATATGAGATTAAGAGGAAAAAAGTGATGAACTACAACTAATTTAGAACCTAATTGAAGATCTATGATTACAGATCACCGAGTTGCTGATTAGATATGACATATGATTAAATCAGTAATATGTTGTCATTGATGTCAACTAGTTTGATAACACTTATCTTCTAAGTTACAATATCTGAACATCTGTAGAAAAGGAGTAAAAGTGATGAAGAATAGAAATATCTACATGAGGAAGATGTATATGAAAAATGAGGATAAGGAATACATTGGGTAACCTGTTGATGAGTCTATGACCCTATGTTATTGACTTGATTATGTTTCATTCATCTATGATGGGGAAAAGAACTGAAAGACACAAGGCAGTGTGGTCGGTTGATGAAGTATCACAGTATACACTGAGAAGTGTAGTGTATACCGAGCATAGTATAAACTGAGATTGTGTTCACCAACACATTTCTTTGTTAACCAAGTAGGAGAAAAGGAACTAAATGATTAGTTTAGCCAATAAGGATTGATGAGTTGGAAAGTACATCAAAATCAGAGATGGATATAATGTTTGTTATGAAGATCAATGGCTAGCATAATTCAAGGAAGATCTAAAGGATGGAATTAAAATGTATTACAGGCACATTAGCCGTGGAAGGTTTAAGCGAAAAAATGGATGAAGGAGAATAAGCGAAAAAATCTTATGGAGGAGAATAAAATAGTTTACTTGTCTATTTAAGAGACTAGGGTTTTGTTATGAAACTCATGCCGAAGGAAGGAGACTACAAAATTATCACATGAACAAGCTTCATGTATGCCTGATCAAACTGGTTAAGGAGAACTGAACTGCAGAGTTTATCGAGCATCAGAAATCTATTACCGAGCAATAGTAAGTCATTGATTGTTATTGATACAGAATTGATATATTGATCAGAGGATTTAAATGAGCATAATACAGATTTGAACATCTGCAATTGAAGTTATATTGTAATAAGATCAACTGTTGTTACATTTTAACCATTGGAAATAGAGAAATCTCTTAATAGAGTGGACTTGAAATTCTTATATGTATCATTCATAGAATGAACATTGTTATACTGTCAACCCCATAGTGATTGCGGGTTGGACGATAAGGGTTGGTCTAAAATCCTCTAACAAGGTCAGACCTCACAGTGTGTTTGTAACCTTTAATAGGGTTGGGTCTTCACCGACCTCACTTCAAAAGAGTGAACATTTTTGGGTTGCCACTCCTAGGTGGTTTTTCCCTTCACATGGTTTCCACGTTAAATCTTTTGTGTTATGTGTTCATTGTGGTGATTATTTGTTATCATACTTTACATATTACATGTTGGATTTGATCTGTAATCATTATTTTTTATTGACTGATAATTGGTAAAAGTATAGACAATATAGTATTTTATGTTACTAAGTTGCAGAAGTTTAAGTAAATTGTTTTGGATTATACATTTTGAATTGGGATTGTGGATAATTGATTCACCCCCCTCTCAGTTATTCTAACAATTGGTATTAGAGCATTGGTTTCTTGGAATAGAGTTTTAAGGACTTCAGTGCAAAGGTCTCAAAATTTTAAAGAGGGAAGTGCCAAAGCTAAACAAAGATAACTTCACAATATGGCAAAGTCGAATGAAGCTGCATATATCCGAAATTGGGAATTCTGCTCTAGATCTGATGGAGAATGGATACCTTGCACCACCCACTAGTCCCTTGACCCTTGATCAACTAAGAGACATGCATGAACATAATGTTACTATGATGGAGATTGTTGCGGCCTATTTAGATGTCGAATTTTAAGACATTGAGGACTATACTACTACTAAGCAGATGTGGGATAAAATTGCTCAAGTTTATAGTGGTGATGTGAATGTCAAGAGAGAAAGAGTCGAAAGCTTAAGAGGAAGATTCGATGACATGAAGATGAAAGAAGGTGAAAAAATTATGCTGTACACAAATAGAATAAAGAAGGTAGTTCACACTATTAGAGCATTAGATGGAGTTATTGATGAAGATCCACTATGGTAAGAAAAATTCTAAAGACCCTATTGCCTATCTATGCCATCAGAATATTTGTAATTCATGAAAATAGGTCAAGACCTAACAACACACTCACTCTTGATAATCTGATTGGAAATCTTACAACATTTGAACTAAACAATTATGATAATAGTATTGTATCGAATGTTGAATCTACTTTTATGGCTTCTCTGAAGATTGGTAAGTCTAGAAATAAGAATGATGATAGTGATAGAAATATTGATGATGAGCTTGATGAAATTGAAGCTGTTATGGCTAGAAGGTTACCTAAAGGTAAAGGAAGGTATATAGGAAAATTACCTTTAGCATGCTTTAACTATAAAGAAGTTGGCCACATTATTGCTAGATGTCCACACAAGAAAGATGATAAAAGAACCAAAGACCGATCTGAAGGAAGCTATGGGAGAAGAAACAATAGAGACTAATGACACTACAATAGAGACAACCGAGACAATAATGATAAAGGAAAGAAGGTATGCTACATTGCTGAGGAAGAAGATATGACAGATACCGACACTGATGATGATGTGGAGGTAGTATTTGTAGAAATGAAGGATGATTCCAAAGAAGATGAGAGGTATGTAGAGACAACACTTATCTCTAAGATTAATAAGAATGCTACATGGATTATAGATAGTGGTTGTACACATCACATGGTGATGAAGAAAAATTTGATTAACTTGATGAATACAAAGGAGGATCTGTAAGAATGGGTAATGATGCACCTTGTATGGTAAGATTAAAGGATCCCTGATGATAAATGATAGATTAAAATGTGAAAATGCTTATTGGGTAAAAGGATTGAACTATAATTTGCTAAGTGTGGCACAACTAAACAATTCAGGCCACTGAGTTGCTTTTGAGAGTAAAAAGGTGAAAATATTTGATGATGGAGGAAGACTTGTTGGAACTGGTACACAATCCAGAGCTAATCTATTTTATCTTGATAATGATCAATCTTCTTTTTTAATGATGAAAGATTTAGATGCATGGTTGTGGCATAAAAGGTTATGTCATGTGAATTTTGGTAACATGATTAAGATCAGTAAAAAGAAAAGAGTTAGAGGTCTTCCTAACTTATCTAAGCTTGATCATGTTATGTGTCATGAATGTCAGAAAGGTAAAATGAGTAAATGTAGTTTCAAAAGAAAAGATTATTCAACAAAGAAGATACTTGAGTTAGTGCATACTGACCTATGTGGTCCTATGAGAACTCAAAGTTACTATGGAGACATATATTTTATTCTTTTTGTTGATGATTATAATAGGTTGATGACTGTTATGTTCTTGAAAGAAAAATCTGAGGCATTCAATATGTTCAAGTGGTATAAAGAAAAAGTAGAAAAAGAGACTGGTAAACAATTGAAATGCTTAAGATCTAATAGAGGAGGTGAATTTATCTCTGATGAATTTAATATTTTTTTTAATGAGCATGGTATTAAAAGATAGGTCTCTGTACCGAGGACACCACAATAGAATGGCATTGTTGAAAGGAGGAATAGGTCAATTGTTGATTGCGCAAGGACATTAATGATAGAAAAGAATGTTGCTTAGACATACTGGAGGGAAGTTGTTAGCACTACAATTTATGTGCTAAACTGAGTACAACTAAAGAAGGACACTAATAAGACACCCTATGAGTTATGGTTTAGACACAAACCCACTATAAGTTATTTCAAAATTTTTGGAAGTAAATGTTTTATTCTGAAAGATGAAAGAAATGGAAAGTTTGACTCAAAAGGTGATGAAGGGATATTTCTAGGATATTCCAGTAAAAGTAAAGCATACAAGTGTCTGAACAGAGTAACTAATAAAATGATTGAAAGTACTAATGTTCAAGTTAATTAGTTTGATGATAAGAATATAGAGGAAAGTAGAAAGGAACTAGAAGACTATGGTAGATTCACTTACATTGAACAACCCGAGTATCTACCGAAGCCGTAGACTATGACAACCGGTCCACAGGAAAACTGAGGAATAGGAAAGAGAAATCGATGAGTAGGAAAGACCTATCGAGAAAGCAAATGAACCTGCACAGGATGAAAAAGAAAGAAGAAATCAGATACTGGCAAGTTTTGTCAAAAGACATCATCCTGAGACAAATCATTGGAGACAGACAAGCTACCATGCAAACAAGGAGTAAAGCTAGACAAGGTACATGTCTAGTTTGTGATTATGAACTGAAGAATGTAAAAGTTGCATTGGAAAATTAAGAATGGGTTAATGTAATGAAAGAGGAAATAGAACAAATAGAGAAGAACAAAACCTGGACCTTAGTACCCAGACCTAAAGACAAGAATGTTATCGGTACTAAGTGGATATTCAAAAACAAGAAAAATGAGAATGGAGAGGTAACAAGGAACAAAGCTAGATTAGTATGCAAGGGATATGCACACGAGGAAGGAATAGATTATGGTGAGACATTTGTACCTATTGCTAGATTAGAAGGAGTTAGAATGTTACTTGCATATGCTGCACACAAAAATTTCAAATTTTACAAATGGATGTCAAGTCAGCATTTTTTAATGGAATACTTGAAGAAGTCTACATAAAACAACCTGGAGGGTTTGTGGATCCAGAAAACAAAGATATGGTATGTATATTACATAAAGCTTTATATGGCTTGAAGCAAGCAACTAGAGCCTGGTATGAGAGGCTGCATACTTATTTATTAAGTATTGGATTTGTTAGAACAAGTGAGAACAATAATTTGTATATGAAAGGAGATACTAATGATACTATTCTTATTGCTGAAATATTTGTGGATGACATAATATTTGGAGGACAAGATCAAATCTGTAAGTCATTTGCTAATGAAATGAGAAGTGAATTTGAAATGTCTATGTTTGGAGAGATTAAGTTATTTCTAGGACTACAAGTGATTCAGTAGAATGATGGTATATTCATCACACAATCCAAATATATCAAGGAAGTATTGAAGACATTTGGCATGGAAGATGCTAAACTTGTGGGAACACCGATGGATACTAGATGTAAACTAACTAAGGAAGATGAAACTACAGAGGTGAACCAGACACTGTACCGATCATTGATTGGTAAATTAATGTATGTAATGCATAGTAGACCAGACATAGCACATGTTGTGAGAATTGTTGCAAGATTTTCTACAAACCCTAGAGAGTCACACATGGTTTCTACAAAGAGAATCTTAAGATACCTAAAGAAAATAGAAGATTATGGATTATGGTATCCTATGGAAGGCAAATTTGAACTCAGAGTCTATACTGATGTTGATTGGGCTGAAAATGTGGATGATAGGAAAAGTACCACTAGAGGAGCATTTTTCTTTGGTGAAAGACTTGTTACATGGACAAGTAAGAAGCAAGCTTGGATTTCTCAGTCTACAGCCAAAGCAGAGTATGTTGTTGCTGCTACAAACTATTCAAATATTGCATATATTAAGCAAATATTGGAAGGTATGAATGAGATAATCACTGAGCTGGTGATTATATATTGTGATAACAAAAGTGCAATAAATATTTCAAAGAATCCAGTGATGCACTCTAAAACAAAGCTTATATCTATTAAGTATCACTACTTAAGAGAACAAGTACAAAAGAAGCAAGTTAAGCTAGAGTTTGTTACATCAAAAGAACAACTTGCAGACATATTTACAAAGCCTCTACCAAAGGATACATTTGAATACTTGAGAACTATTCTTGGGGTCCGTCCCTTGTCTACTAGTCACTAATGTGATCTGGATGTTGCATCAGCCTAATCTTATCATAAGATCATTCATGTTGATGCAGCATAGTTCACACTTTGGATCATGTCTAAGGTTGTGAAAAGTTTAGAGAACTGGAACAGATTGGCATATTAGTATACAGAGATACAGAGAATGCACTGGACAATAGAGAGTTACATGGCTACTACAGAGCTATATGTTTATTTGTTTCTTTGGCATTATTTTCAAAGGGAGAGATAAACAATATGAAACAATATGCACCGATGAGAATACTGAAACATCTATCTAAGGGAGAGCACTGAAGATCAGTTACTGAGAACAGAAGAAGGAATACAAGAGCTGAAGAGATCATATCGGCAAAATGTCAAAGGTGCATTGGTAATGCTATTGAGTAACGTAGTGATTAAACATAATAAGCTAGGGAGAGCTTGTACAACATTTGTTCACAGAGTTGGAGAATACATGTTTGGTATGTGTATGGTATATTTCATATTACTTGAGTTTCCATCAATGCCAAAGGGAGAGATTGATATTTTGAGTGGGAAATGAAGTATTTTATCAAGTGTTGATGCCAGTGGATAATGAATAATTGAAGTGAAGACAAAAGAGCACACAAAGATTTGATTGAGAAAAGATAGTTACAAATTTCTAGATTAATTTTATTACTATTGCTTACTAGCATTTGTAATAGAGAAATCTCTTAACAAAGTAGACCTAACAGTGTTATTGTAAAATCCTTGAAAAAGGTAACATTATAAAGATTGTTTAAAGCCCTCTAACAAGGTCACTCCTAATAGGGTGAAGATCCTAATAGATCTTAGGTAAATCCCTTAACTGGGTCACACCTAATAGTGTGTATTGTAATTTTTAACCAAATTGGCTCTTAACCAGGCGTACTTCAAAAGAGTATTTTCTTAGTGGGTGACAATTCTGACAGTGGTTTTTCCCAAAGCTAGGTTTCCACATTAAATATTGGTGTTACATGTTGTGAATGATTTGTGTGAATGATCTATTGATTGTTATAGTTTATTTTTTGATTTTGGTAAATAGTGAACTATGTTTCTATCGAGATGCTACGAAGTTAATTAGAAAAAAGTTTTGAAGGAATATTGGATCAAGAATTATTGATTCACCGTCCCCCCCCCCCTCTTTTTTATCCTATAGCTTTCGAATATTGAAACTAACCTATGATGATAATATGATTATTCTCTTCATAAACTATAATACTCTCTCAGATGAATCTTTTTTGTATTTGTGATAGGATATTGTTATGGCACTATTATCATTGATAGAACTTATATTGTGTTTTACTTGATAGCGTTAGATGATGATTGGGTTCTTTATATAGTATGATTCATATTTACATTATCATGAATATTTTCACCTATGCTTATACATATAGTTCTAATTATCTTTTCAATTATTGATTTTGATTATGAGACTAACCCTAATCATATAATATTTTATTTGTAATGATCTATATACTTTATGACTACCTGTGTGCTTGTATCTATGATCTATTTGTATGTTTAGGGGTGATGTCAGAGTTTACTCACCCAATGAGATCCACATAATGCATCAACCCCTTTCATTATTTGTGTTATCTTCTATATATATGCACTTGTATATTTATTTTGTGATGCATGCTTTCAAGTACAAGACATCGAATTCACCTAGCTCCACAAGTTTAAGCTTGCAATTAAATCCTTAATGGTTATCATTGTAGAGATAGTACCAAAGCCCCTTCTTGAGTCTTCCTATCCATTACCTTATTTGGGAACATTGTGATTCTTTCTAAGATAGTTAGTTGTTAGGGTGGAAAACCTAGGTTCACCTCATCAGATTAGGCATGCTTGTGGATAGTTCCTTGTGGTCCCTTGCATTTATTGGGTGTGTTTAATCATTTCATTTTTTTTCCATTTTGAGATGAATCTTTGTTGATATTTTTTGTGTTGTGGGCTTCATGCTTGGTTAGGAGCTTGGATTGAATTGCATTGTTGATTGAGGTTGACCTTGTTTGGTCTTTTGGTTATCTTGATGTGTTTCATAGTTGATTGTTATGGCCACTTTTGGGTGTTAGATTTATATTGAGGTGTGTGATTTTATTCTATTTGAGTGTTATATTCCATAGTAAGTGTGTATATATATCTGTGTAATAATATTGATATTGTAAATAGATGTTTTACTATCATATGAATTATCGTGTTTTGTATTTGGCATATATATATATATATATATATATATATATATATATATATATATATATATGGTACTAACTAGAATATGGGAGGAGACTTTAGCCCCTAGAATTATATCTTCCCACCCATCCCCATCCCTACCTCTCCCACTCATCTCAGGTGAGAGGGAACAGTTGTTGTTGTGGGAAGGATCTAGAACATATCCCCCACCAACGACACCCCTTATAATTATAGTTCCTCAAATGGTGCATGCAAACCTTACCTCTCATAGACATATCTAAGATAATAGGACTTGGAGATGAGACATGGGGATCAGATGCTACCACAAAGGCATCAATGGAGGGAGGTATGCCAGCCAACTTATGGGTACCAATGGCCTCTTCCTTCTATCATTGGGTCAGATGTGTGCCGCATAGAAGGAACACTAAATGCATAATTGACTTCTGTATGAGCTAACTAAATCAACTACTTCATTGACATAATTTACATATAGATGTGTGCCAATCAAGTTAATTTCCTTGTCAGCTCACTAATTCTTCAAAAAGCATGTCTTCACACTTCATTCATAGAAAAAGGATATTATGCAATCATACACATGTTGAGATAGGTGAAGACCTATCTTCTATGCCAAAGTAGTTCCAATTGAGTATCACAACAATAATTACTAGATCACCACTTAATCAGTCATCACATATCATCGCTATATCATC